>PVKS010000563.1:0-185875 GCA_004027875.1 Aplodontia rufa
GGCTCATCCCTAGTTTTTTGAGGATTCTCCACACTGCTTTCCAGAGGGCCTATACCAGTCTGCAGCTCCACCAACAGTGTGCTAGTGTACCTATCTCTCCACAACCCCTTCAGCATCTATTATTGCTTATTTTCTTCATTTTTGCCAATCTGACTGGCGTGAGGTGATACCTTAATGTAGTTTTCATTTGCATTTCTCTGATTACTAGTGATTTAGAGCACTTTCTCGTGTATTCATTGGCTTGATCAATGTCCTCTGTTGAGAAGTTTCTATTTAGTTCTTTGGCTCATTTATTGATTGGGTTGTTTGTGTTTTTGTAGTTGAGATTTTTGAGGATTTTGTAGATTCTGGATATAAGACCCCTGTCAGAAGAATCACAGTCCATGATTCTCTCCAATTCTGTAGGAAACCTCTTGACTAATTTGATTATTTCCTTGGCAGCACAAAAACTTTTTAGCTTAATGACATCCCAATCACTGATTTTTTACTTTACTTCCTTCACTTTAGGAGAAATGTTGAGAAAGTCTTTGCCTACTCCCAAATAACCAGCCCCTTCTTACACACGGGTGGGAGACAGCATGAGGCAGGCCTTGCGGTGGCTTAAACCGGGCTGGGATCAGACCTTACATGTGGGTTCATTGATGCAGCATTTCTGCCCTAGAAGAGCTGATCAGATTTGGCTCAGGATTATACACATCTTAAATGAAAAAAAAAAAAGAAAAAGAAAACACAAAAACCAGCTACTCAGAATGATGAACTGCTGGTTAGCTCTGGACAAGTTTGGGTTCCATTTTTAACCCCATCCTTTTTGCTATTTAACCCAGCCTTGCAAATGGGCACAAAGATGTATCTATGCCTCCTGGAAGATTGGAAGCTGAGTCCCCTCCTGGAACGCAGGGCACAGGCGTGGAAGAGCAGACAAATGTCTGGAGAGCCCTAGAAGGCGCCTGCGAACCTAGTCATTGGCGGCTGTGATTGTAACGCCTAAACCCAAGATGATTGTTTTCCAAGCTTTATGTCCTGCCTGCCTCCTTCGGGCTCAGCTGCTCTCAGGTAATGTGACAATAATGAATGTCACAAAGAAATTGTAAGGGAGCTGGTGACAGATATTAAATAAACAGTGGTGACAGATAATAAATAAGCTGTATTTCTAATTTCCTCCTGGATGAAAATGTTCCATGAAGACAAGGAATGCGTGAGGCATTCAGAGTGGCCCCGTTCCACTGACCAGTGACCAGGGCCTGCGCATGCTCATGTGCCTGATGCGTACCTGGCATTTTAACAATCAGGCCCTCAGAAGGGCTGGTAAGGTCAGAATTCCTCTCACCATTTTTTTTTGTTTTGACAGAGTAGCTAAGGTTGAGATAGATTGACAGAAAGATCATGCAGTGGGCAAATGACAGGGACACATATTGGGCACACTGTGCCTGGCTCCAGTACTGCACCTTGCCCCTTGCACCTGGGTAAGGCTAGGCAGGAGAAATCATCAGTTCAAAGTTGCTCAAATAAAATAGGCTTTATGGCGAATTATGAAGTTCCCGGGAAACTTAACAACTTCACGCGGAAGCTCAAGGTGGATGGAAGATTGATTAATGACCTCTTTGCCCTTGAGCCATCCACAAGCCAGGATTTTCATACATGTACTGTCTTGATTTGGCTGCTTATTCCAAAATCATTCGCACAGTGTCTACTTAGATGATGCAAGATATTAGGTACATCAGGTGATAAAAAGATGATACAACTCAGTTCTTATCCTCAGGGATTTCAGAGTCGAACAGGAGAAAACCTACATAGCTATGTTACAAATAGATTACAATACTTTTACTATAATATAATGTATTTGATATAGTACTATTACATAATACAAAGTTAAATCATGCTATAGTAAGTTTCATATATATTTTACATATTATGTATATGTGCGTATATATACATATGTGCATGTAATATATATGTAATATATATAATATATACAGCCTAACATAGTATAAAGAATTTTAAAAATGCTCAAGCTATTCAGAGTGAGGAGAGATCAACTTCCAGAGCCCAGGTCAAGCCAGGCATTTGGAGGAGGTAGCATTTCTACTGGGCGTTTAAGATGCAGACACTGGTAAAAGGAAGGAGGAAGGGCAGACCAGACAGAAGCAGCTCACTCTGTATTCAGCATCTTTTCAAACATCAGGACAGCCTGGGAGCTGCCCCTATCGCTGCACATTGCTCCCATCTGCTCACTCTTTCTACAAGTACTCAAGGTGTGCTCTCCTACCACGTGTGCTGGGGTGGTCCTACATGGTATAAATGTAGCAGCAAGCAGATCCAGTGACTTCCTTCAGCCTCCAAGCTCACATCCCAGGGCAGAGAAGACCATGAGCTAAGAGACATGTTCATTAATGCCATGAAGAGGAAACAGGCAGCATCTACCAGTTGTGCCACTGTACCCAGGCTGGCGGGGGCTCTCCCTCTTTCTGGGTGAGCCGCTTGGGTGGACCCTTGCAATGAGCAGGCAGGGCTCCCACACCTCCCTCCCCGGCCCCACCGCCAAGCTCTTGGGACAGAGCCCATCTTCCCAGAGGCTGTTACTCCTTGCCACTTCTTTGAGTTAGTTTCTAACAGATCAGGGTCAAAATATTTATGGCAAGATCATCTTGGCTGCTAAAAAGCAAATCACATTAAAGCACCTGATATTTCAACTTGGTGACTGGATTAGTTTTAATTAGAATTCTCTCCTGGTCCTGAACGATAAACGCAGGACGCGATATCAGAAAATCAGCTTTCCTCTTGTGACTCACAAAAGATAAATCAACTTGAAAAATTTCCAGTTGTTTCCAGACACCTATTTTTTAAATACCATAAAAAATTGGGACAGTCTTTAAATTATTTTTAGATCATTGGACTCTGTAACATTTAAAAGTATGTTTTCGAGCCAAGGATTCACATGCCCAATCTCAAGCAATCTTCACAAATTAGATTCCTCGCCTCGGGTCACTAATAAATTTGGTCTCCTTCCACATATAAAACAGTTTCTTTACTATTCAGTTCATTGAGCACAGCACTGGCTTTTGTCCTTTTTATTTGTATTTTCTGATTTGATGCCACATTTCCTAAAGAAGTGATTTCAAGACCCAAAAATGTATGTAAACAATTTATCATTTTTAAGAGTTTTTTTCAAATAACCTTTACTTAGAGGTAAGGAAAAGCGTTCACTCACAAATCGTCTTTTCAACATTTTATCATTAGATTGTCCTTGATCTTTATATTTGTTTCAACATTTTAAGTCAAAATACTTGGTATTTTCCCCCAAATTGGCATTTGGTAATGTGTTACTCGCCAAAGTGTGAGTGAGGAAACATGGTTCTTTTTATCACTGAAGAAAGTGTTTTTCGGGATCAAACAGTGAGAGACAAATAACCATCTTTTATCACATAATGAAGTTTCTATTTTCAATGGTAAAATGGTATTCATAAGACAGTAGGGAATTATCTTATTAATTTTATCTTATAAATTAATTGTCTTATTAATTCAATTTTCTTATAATTTTTCTGAATTGTGCAAGAAAAGTTGTCCAGTGAAGGACAGACCGTAACACCAAAACTGACAGCAGTTCAATGCCATTTTGCTCACGGATGCTATAATCCATACTACAAAATTCAGCAAGACTAAGTTTCTTGCAATTATGAAAATCAAATCCTGGGGCTGGAGCAGTGGCTTAGCGGTTACAGCACCTGTCTGGCATGCACAAGGACACAGGTTTGAACCCCAGCACCACATACACAATGAAGTGTCAGAGCAATGAAAGCCACATGAAAACCTAAATAAAATTGATTCTTTCTTTCTCTCTCTCACTGTCCCTCTCTCTCTTAAAAAAAGAAAAGAAAAAGAAAACAAAACAAAATAAAATCACGAGAACTAAATTTTCGTATGTTACTTTATGCTGTAAGCATACTCAACATGAGATCCGCCCTCTTTATGGATTTTTAAACGTTCTCTACAGCACAATGCTGTACAGCAGTTCTCTAGAACTTATCTGTCTTGCGTAACTGAAATTATAGACCTGTCAGTTAGCAGCCTCCTCTCTGCCCCCAGCCCCTGAAACCAATATTCTATTCTTTGCTTCTATAGTTTGCCTGGGTTTTTTTTTATTTTATTGAGAAATTTAGTTATTATACAATCAAAAATGCATATAAACTAACAATATGATATGCATATATTCTTAAATCAGAATTACCCCCTAGATCTCTCCCAATTCTCCCTCCTTCTCCCCTCCCCCATCTACCCTACCCCCCACACACACACACCACATATCTATGGTTGCCCTAGAGTATATGTTACTACACCTTTGTTGGGTCTAATATGTGAAATAGACTACCTTTCACACAGGCCTGGGTTTAGGTCCAGCCTCCACAAATGAGTGAAGACATTCAACCCTTGACTCTCTGGGTTTGACTAACTTCATTCAGCATGATTTCTTCCATCGCCATCCATTTACCTTCAAAGGCTGCAATATCATTTTTTTCTAATTAGAACTCTATGGTATATATGTATGTGTGTGTGTGTGTGTGTGTGTGTATGTATGTATGTGTATATATATATATATATATATATATATATACATATATACCATAATTTTGGATCTATTCATCCAGTGAGGGGCATCTGGGTTGATTCCATAATTTAGCTATTGTAAATTGAGCTGCTATGAACATAGATTTTGCTGTGTCACTGTAATGTGCTGATTCTAATTCCTCTGGGAAAATACCCAGAAGAGGGATCGCTGGGTCATTTGGTGGGTCCATCCCTAATTTTTTGAGGATTCTCCACACTGCTTGCTTTCCAGAGGGTGTTTCTCTGTTTTCTATGCCCCTACTTTAAAGGCGTCGGATGTTTATTTAGAATTATGCATTTAGGAACTGGAGTGGTGGCTCAGTGATATCATGCTTACCTGACATGCACGAGGACCTGGGTTCAAATCCCATCACCACGTATACAACTAAGTGTCAGAGCCGTGAAAACCAGATGAAAATCTAAATAAAGTTGATTCTCTCTTTCTTTCTCTCTCTCTCTCTCTTCTCCTCTCCCTCTCCCTCTTTCTCTTAAAAAAATAAATAAATTAGAATTGTGCATTTATGGTGTGCACCACACTCTGGATCCTCTGCTTGTATAGTCTTTCTTTGTCCTCATAGCAACTCTAAGAGATGGGCATTTTTGCAAAGTGAAATGACTGCTGTAGTCATGACCAAATGAATGGCAGAGGTGAGATTGGAGCCCGGGAAGAACTAACTCAAAGACAGAGGACTCATCTCTGCTTTCCTACCCATTAGGAAAGCGCAGGCCAGAGGAAGAGAGGCATGGAATTTCTTTAATCCAGATTCTCAAAGAAACCCTCACTCCCCACCTGCTAATGCGACACTAGTTCAGTTTCTCTGCAAAACTCAGAAGACAGCTTAATTCCAATTAAACTGAGCAGCTGCATAGCACCAGCAGAGCTCGGGCCATGCCATGGTGACTGTAAGTGGAGGGCAAGGAATTTGTTCTACTCCCATCAAACGAGGACAGCCTTTGAGAGATTCGAGGAAAGAGCAATGCAAGAGGTGTTTTTAGAAACAATTATAGCAACATACGGAGGATGGAACAGGGAATGAGTAACAGTCAGCGAGACCAGTTTGAAATAATTCAAGGTGAAGAAGTAAATAACATGAGAAATAGCAAATGACATCAAGAAACGTATTTGACAACCAACGAGGGAAAAAATTCCATTGCAACAGACACCACATAAATGTACATGAAACACCCATCCACTTTTAAATTTAAAATAGCAGAGTCCAAAAATAAGAACACCAAGTACAAATGAGCAGACAAAAACGACACAGTCCTCTCAGGAAGCAAATTGTTAGCATGGACCAGAACTGATTTATTTGATCCACTAAGTCCACCTTCGCAAATGCATCCAAAAGAATCCTTTGCAAGCAAGAAAGCAAGTTGTATTTACAAAGATGTTCATCATGGCATTTTTTTAATGAGTGGAAAAATATCAAGAGGAGGCATGGTTTACTATAGTACATCCATTTAAGGTATTATTATGAAACTCAAAATATATAATTATGCAGAGGATTTAAGAAGGAAACTGGATATAAAATAAAGGTAACAGAAAAGAATGTAAATTCTATACCCAATATGATTGCAACTGTGCTTTAAAACATAAAATCCAGGGGGCTGGAGCGGTGGCTCAGCAGTCACGGCACTTGCCTGGCATGCGCAAGGATACGAATTCAAACCCCAGCACCACGTACAGTGTGTGTTGGAGCACTGAAAGTCACATGAAAAACTAAATTTTAAAAAAATTGATCTCTCTTTCTCTCTCTCTCACTGTCACTCTCTAAAAGAAAAAATTAAAACAATAAAATCTATACTAGAATAGAATAGGAGGTATTTACATAAGGTAAAAAAATGATCTGTTTGGTAAGAGGCTAAAGCCAATTGTTTATTCTTCTATGTTCCTGTAAAATATAAACTTCCTTAATATGCAACATTTTATAGTTTAACATACAATCCTTTAAATGTCTCTTCCAGCTGCTTTACAAACTTAGGTGTTCAAAGATGCCACCTGGCTATGCATGTTCACCAACAGCAGGGCTTGGGACATGTCAGCAAACACATTCAGGATTACACAGCTGATCTCAGGAGCTTTCTGTGTTTTACTAATCCTTGCTATTGTGGGAGGAGGTTGGTGCTGATCATTCCATTTCTGACAGTCATTTGTATTTTCCCTGCTCCTTGATGTTGGTCATGAGCTTCCATTTAGGATCTACTTAAAACATCATTAAACACTGTTCAGTCCTTCCCTGTCATCATTAAAGTAGACATTAAACTAGTCAGGAATTCTCAGGCACCCCAGGGGTTTCTTGGACAAGATGCCAAGCAAGGACAGAGGACCATTTATCATTTCAATTTACTTTCCTCCAAGGGCATTTTCAATACATGTACTGATTTTCATCTTCAAATAATTTCAACTAATTTTAAAACTAAATTATCAAAATGCACTAGGTGATTTATTATCTGAGGCCAGCCTCTGAGTGCCACATAATGGGAAATTCCACTTAGAAGCCAGTGCTGGATGCTGTGACTCATTCAGTCCCACGCTGTTTGACAGGTAGGAAGCCAATTCCATCAATGGTTTTTATTTTCTCTTTTAATACTTGTTTCATTTATTCATGATTTTCAAATTCAAGCATGTATTATCATTTATCGTCTTTGCCATCCTGATTTTGAAGTTTATGCTATTTGTTTGAAGAAGGTGGAGATTTTTTTTCAAATTGTATTAATTTTACTTGTTAATTTTTTCTTTCACCTCCATTTTTTTTTTTTTGCCAGGAATCTGTAAGTAAACTTAATGTAAACAATCTCTGTTAATTACTTGGGCTCCAACCCAGAGTTTCTGAGTGTCTAATCTCATCAGATTATCTGGTGGGAAATTATGATTTTTTTTTTCAGTGGAGGATGCATTGTAGATAAGAAAGAAAAAAAATATCTCTCCCAAGTCCAGATATCAAGCTCAACTTCCACTGGAATATGACAATAAAGGTTGAAGATCACTGAGCAACGAAATGCATTGAAAATGGAAAGAGCTAGGGCTTTGGTTTTCCATCCAAGTTCAAATCCCAGATACACTACACTGCGTGACTTAAGTTGGGTTACTTTTTAAGTCTCCTCAGTGTCTGTTCCTACCTTTCTAAAATGCAAATAATGCCTGATTTATAGAACTTTCATGAAGATCTGCAAAATAGTGTTTAAAAAGTACTTAAATAATAGGAAGCTTAACATGACATCATTTGGTCCCTCCAGCTTAGTAAGATGGTACCTTTCAACAGGTGTTCCAACACTTATTCCCTCTGACAATTCCTCTATTTGTCAAGGTAATATCTTCCAACAATTTTGGCTCCAAAGCATGACTCCTTACAGTAAAGATAATCAGCAGAGCCGATCACACTCAGAAATGGCACTCAGCAGTATCAGTTTCAAATAGTTGTTGCCGTTCAAGAGTCTCCCTGGGCCTCTTCAATTTACTCTTTGCACAGGGAATTCCCTCATTTCTGTCTCTCTGGAGGATAGAGTTACCACTGGTCTGTGCTTCAGGATTCCTCCAGGGATTCATTATTTGGGGGATATTTCACTGGGGAAACCTTGATACACCTCCAATCCTTTCCATGGCTTCCAGACGCCAACTCAGGTTGGCATAAATTCTGCCTCCAGTACCCCTCCCAGGTCCATTCACACCTCCTGGATGTGCTCAGCCACCCAGCACACTTACATACCCAAGGGAATAACCAAAGCCCTTTGGGTCCAATTGGACTCTGAACCCAATGCTCTCCTCAAAGCACCAATATCTGTGGGAAAATTAATCTGCCACTAAGAGGGAATTTTGGTAATTGAAAAATGTCATAAATGTCAGCAAGCAAAGTTCTTGTCCCTTGTTTCACAAAGGTTTGAGGATATAAACAAGAAAGATGAACACCATCTCTCTTAACCAGTTTCTTGCCATCCCAAACACATATGACACTCTGTTTCCAAAGGTGTTCTACAATACAGATGACACCAACTTGCAGACTAACAAATAATAGTGCATTTTCAACCTCGAGACAGTCCCTTGGCTTATGCTATGATTTGGAAGAGTGTCTCCCAAAGATCACATATGTAAAGCTTGACCTCCAAAGTGGAGATATTGGGAGGTTCCATGGAACTTTAAGAGGTGGGGCCTGGGTGCTTAGGTTATTGGTGGTGTGACCATGAAGGGGACTGTAGGAGCCTAGCCCATCCGCTCACGTATTTCTCTCTGCTTCCTGGCAGGAGATGTGACCATTGGCTCTGACACACACTTCTGTCATGTTATGCTGCCCTCGCCAGAGGTCTAAACAAATGTGGCCACTTTACCTTGGACTTGAACTTCTACACCTGAACCAGAATAAACCTCTCTTATTTCACGAGAAACTAGTGTCAGGTATTTTATTATAGTGATAGGAAACTGACTAATATAGAGTAGGAAACAGCCATTACCTGAAACATATTTACCTGTTTCTTTTAAAGACTGCTTTAAAAAAAAAAAAAAACAGTCTACAACTCTCATCCAAAGATCTCTAAATTTTAACTACCAAAAATACTAAAATTTCTTGAGCCACAGATGAAGCTCTAGGTGGTTGTTACCTGGAATAGATTTAATAAATAATAACTGTTAAAGCCCAAACTGGTAAGAGGTTACCACACCTGCAAACAAGTAAAGTAGCAGATGTATAGATATATACGCAGATCCTTGCACATGTAGAAACTTGCCACAGAAGGCAAGAAACCCAAAATTACAAACTCGGAGCTCACGGAGGAGCTGCTGACACATCTCACCCTCTCTTCTGGAGAAAGACTGAGAGGAAAAGGAGGGAAGAAGAGAGGTTATATTTTACTACTTGGGAATACAAACAAATCCCCTCATGGGAAGTGGAATGGTTTCTAACCTGGAATGTAAGTAATAGTCGCTTGGGAGGTGAAAAGGCTCCTCTAGACTTTGTTTTTGTATTACCCTTGGAAAGGGAACCAATGGCTTTGGAGGAGAGAAGAGATTCCTCTTTTTAGTGGGCCAATTGTCATGCTCAGAAGGCTTGAACCAGGTAGGAAAACCACAGATGCCTGAGTCCTAACACCAATCAGCCCAGCAAGGAATTAAAAGAAGCACAGATTGAGACCAGATGACATAAAGCAATGTGTTAATCCCTCTCCTGCATAAAAATAAAAATAAAGAATAAGAGGTGCTTGATTTGGGATCTTCTGACCCTAAGAAGTCCTACTCCACACGAGCTCCTGGAAGGAGTCCACCTGTTGCCTTCAGAGGGAAAGGAGGCCTGGGGGAGCCTCCCCCCACCTGCTGTCAGCCCTTGTAGCCTGGCCTCATGCTGAGAGAAGCCAGGGTGGAGGTCCCAGCAGCTGGTCATGCTCTCCTCAAAGTGGAGCCACCTCTGAGCCCTGCTCCAGCTCAGCCTGGTGTCCCAGTTATAATGCCAACCCCCGTGTTCCATGGTAAATCACAATTTTACAAGGAATTTTCACAGCCACTGTCTTACAATACCAAAAACAATCCTGCGAAACTGGTGGAGCAGGGGCTGCAATCATCCCTGCTTCATAGGTGAAAATCCTCCTCCACGAGGATCAATAGCCAACACGCTAACACAGAGGGGGGAAGCAGAGTCGTGACCTCACGCTGAGGATGCTCTGCCTCCTCGCAGCAGCGCGAGGCTCACTCAACCTCGAGGCTTCAGAATCCAGTCAGCAACGCTGCTCACTTCTTGGATCCTTTCAAATCATTAAATGACAGCTACGACTATTTTCCAAAGAACTGACTTGTTTTTTCTGTTGTTATTGATTTAAGAATGCTTTTGAAAAATCATACAATTGTTCTGGTATTGTGGGGGCTTAAGCACTTTACCTGGACATATAAATAAGTTTCCTTTCTTAATCAAGAATTAATCAATTAATTCTATTAGAGAAGATAAGGGAGGTCAAGGAGAGAGGAAGGGGAGGGTACGGGAAGAAAAGCGACAGGAGTAAACACAATCAAAGTATGTCGTACGCATGTAGGAATATGCCACAATGAGACCTGTCATTTTGTATAATTAAAATAATCTAATAAAAATTTTAACAATTAATTACTTAATAACATGAATTGCTATGCAATAGTAATTCTACATTTTACTCTTACAGGTGCAAGTCTGAAAATCATTCCTACACGGAATAATTTCTGCACATATCCAAATAAGTCCACCTTAGATTCTGAGTTTCAGGTAGAAGCCCTCTTCACAAAATAAAATATTTTTTTCCATTTTATTTAAACCCACCTAATTTTTAGCCATATTGCACAAAATTTCATGCATATACAGGAAGATATTTCATGCGAAAAGCTGCAGCCTTTAAGTGCTGTGAATTTACCCATCAACTGTGATTATGCACATAAGAAAATGTTCTTTCTGCATTTCAATAAGCCACAGAACGGTCCAGTTCAAAACATGCAGTTTAATGAAATGATAATGATTTCATTAATGTATCAAGCCATGTAAATTCCTTTCAGGGAACATAAGATAATTTACACTCACTCTGAATGCATAATAAGTAAATACTCAAATTGGCAATAGATTAAACGGGTTCTCTACAATCAGAGCCCTGATGCAGGCATTGTTGCAAAATCATTAGAAATTGTTGCAAAGGACCATGAATTGAGATATGATGTTAAAATGGTAGAAATGGGGTTTTTTCTGAATAATTATACATCAGGTAAATAAGCCAAAATGCAAGGGCTTATTCATCAGATGTTTTATATTCAGGCTGCCTACCTGGTTCTTATTAAAAAGTCAAAAAACTTTCTTTATATCCTTTTATATATTGGCCCATGGGTACATCTCTATTAGATGCCAGAGAGAGGACAGGAGCTACAGTCAGAGATGGAGACTCAGAATTGAGCAGAGACAGGAAGTCCAGAGGGACTGACAGGCAGGGGTGTGGTCTGAAGGTCTCCGGAACTGGAAGGCAGCCAACCTGTAATTACCAACCTGTAATTACCGAGTCCTCGCTCTTTTTCACTCTACCATGTGATTGGAGATGTCCTCAAGGAAGGAGAGTTCCCAGAGGGAGAAAGCGCCAGAGTTTTCATTGTCCCCAGCGTGGTTGAAGATGATGAGGGCAAGACTTGACCTGAGAGTTAGGGAATCATGGAGAAGATCATGGGAAGCAGGTGTGGAGCACTTGTGAGCAAGAAATGACAGGGCAAAGGGCCACGTGCAGGCACGATTTGGGATATCAAACGGAAGCAAGTGCACAGACAAAGCCTTCTTTCAACATGCAAGATGTGTGCTGGTGAGCAGGGAGCAAGCCGGCCACGGGAGCCTGGGAGGGCAGCAGCTTGCTTCCAAATGGGTGGAAGGAGGGAGTGAAGGTGAAAGCCGGGACAGAGGTCACAGATGGAGCAAGACCTCAAAGGCCCTGGGCAGAGCCTGGCCCTGAGGACAAGAGGGTCAGGGCAGAAGAACAAAGTGAGCCAGGCATGGAGGTGCAGGCCTGTAGTTCCCGCGACTGAGGAGGCTGAGGCAGGAGGATGGCAAGTTCAAAGCCAGTCTCAAATAAAAATATAAAAAGGGCTGGAGATGTGGCTCACTTCTAGAACACTCCTGGGTTCAATCCCCAGTACAAAAAATAAGAATAAACAGAACAAAGTGAAACAAGACAGACACCAGGAGGGGGTGGACTGAGAAGAACCTGGCTCTCTGGGTGGACGGGGAACAGAGAGGAAGCAGAGCCCATCTTGACTTAGTCCTCAGCTAGGCAACCAGAAGTGGCTTATGGGGAAAGTGACTGCTGGACGGTGTCCCCTTTATTTTGAGCTGTCTGAAACAGTTGAGACAGGTGGGGAGAGGGCTCTACAACCCTGCTGGAGGAATTCTGAAATCAGGGACTCTGAGCTAAGGGTGAGTTTAAAGCCTTTCACTGATTTAGCGACCTGGGCTTTCCCAGGGCTTACGGTCACCAAGGGTCACGCAAAGTCCTGGCCATAGAGAGGAGCCCGACAGGGAGTCAAGAGGATGCGGACCCAGCAACAGAGACCAGGGCTGAGGAGTTACGACCTGCAGGAGGGCTCTGGGGACAAAGACAGAGGAGAACACACTAGGTCTCCTGGGAGCAGCAGCATCTGTAGATGGAATTCCTCCTGCCTGGGGAGGGCGGGGATGGCCAGGGGACACCCAGGCAGGGATGGGGCCGGGTGCTGGGTGTCTCGGGTGTGGTGGGGAAGGCCTTTGGGGACCCATCATGGGGCTATTTTAAGCAGTACCCCTCCTTAGCCCTGACTGAAGTGACACAGAGTCCTCTTGGAAGGAGCTGAACCGGGCTCTCAGCCTCGAGAGGCCCAGGGTGGCCCACTCCTGGCTTCTGCTCAGGACATTACATTCCCAAGAACTGTAGCCCTGTCTTCCAAAGCGAATCCTCTCACAGCTTCCAGGCCCCAGGAAAGAGGGGCACTCTGTAGGCAGGAACGCTGGCTCCAGGCCTCAGGACCGTCTCCGACACACTCAGCAAATTCAAGGACTCAGGTCTTTGCCTAAAGTCTCTGTAACGGAAACCGAGGAGCAGATGGTGCACTCAGGGACTGCTCTGGGGACAGGCAGGTCTGCGAAGAAGGACAAGTGGGGGCACTGTGTTGTGGCTGGGAGGTGTCGACAGCCTGGGTCTTCAGGAAGCAGCTAGAGCGCTGCACCCCAGCACCCCTGCAGGAGAGACCCAAGAGCTGTCTCCTCCAGAGGCTGCAGTTAATGCTCAGGACTTCCAGTTCCTGTTCCGCTTAGTGGCTGATCTGTTCCCCATGCACTGCATTGAGAGATGACCCCAACACTCCCTGGCCTAAATGAAGGACATCATCGTCACTCTAGGCCAGGTCCTGCTGCTCATCTGACCTTCCCAACTACATCTGTAATAAGCACCAAAAATTTAGAACACACGTTCTGGAGACCTTTTATTTCTTTCCCACGCCATCCACTCCTCCCATGGTCTTTCCTCTCAATAAAATGGACCCGATTTCCAGCAAATTATTTAAATGAAACACTTATGAGTCATCCTTAAGGCCCTATTCACCTTTTGATACGCTCTATATCCAAAGCACCATAACTTCATAACTCCCAAATTATGTCCATTCTCCCTCTCTACCTCTCGTACCCAAGTCCCAGGCACCACCATCTGCACCTGGGGTACAGGGTGGCCTGTAGCTGCTCTTGTCACTCCCACATGCTGTATCCCTGACTCTCTCAGCCCCCAGAGTGATTGTTTTAATATTTTATAATGCTTGGTTTTTAGAAATCTTTTCATTTAATCATTTGTAGCCAAACACAGGTATATAAATTTAGGTGAATGAAATTAATATATATATTTTTGTTTGTGTTTATATATATATATATATATATATGTGTGTGTGTGTGTGTGTGTGTGAGTGTGTGTGTGAGTGTGTGTGTGTGTGTGTGTGTGTATGTCTATATATATTTATCCTTTTCTATTTAGGTTTTTTTTCTGTACCTCTCACATCAACTAAGCACCTAGTTCATTTTTAATGTCTGTATAGTATTCCATGGTATGTGTACAACCATAATTTATTCAATTATTCCCTTTCTAATGGGGGTTCATCTTGCTTCCAGTTTTCTTCCATTTTCTTTTTTATTTTACTTTGTCCTGATAAGTAATGCCACATGAATCATTGCTCTTCGTAAGTCCTTACGTCTTGGGACTTTTCTTTCTGTGAGACAGATTGCCAGAAGCTGGGCTGTTTGGACGAAGGACATATGTCGCTTGCATCTTACGTTTGCTCATCACTTTATGAAGAGGCTGTAGCTTTGCACACCTCCCCCAACTAATCCCGAATCACAAACGTTCCTTCGTCTGGCTGCCCATTAGCTTCATATCCCCTTTAAATTTTGCCAATCATTAGGCATAAAATTATGCCCCGTATGATTTCAATTTTCAATTCCTTAACTGAGAGTCAACTTAAACATCATTAATACGTTTGTTTGCTACCGGCACTTGCTTTCGCCTGAATTGAAAATGTGCGCCTTGTTTCATCTTAATGATTGCTTGTCTTTTTGCCTACCTGTAAGAGAACTTTGGACCTTTAAAACATTCAAACTTTGTTCATTATCCCTAATAATAATATTATCAAATCATCGTCTTTAACAATTGACCTTATCTGTGAGGTTTTTATAGGTATACAAAATTTTAATTTCCTTATATTCCTATATGCCCTCGTGTTCTTATATAGCATTGGAGTTTGTAGTTTTATATCAGAAGATATTCCCAAAGTACGTGTCTGTCCAACACACGGTTGTCTAGATTTCCTGCACTTCACACTTCAATTAGTCTGGAATATATTTTTAGGTAGGATATAAAATAAAAGGTGGCTTAAGCAGGTCCTTTGTTTTCTTTCAGATGAGTAGCTGGTTCTCCCAGCGCCATTTCTTAAATATCACAGTTTGCCACACACTGGGATGGATTTATGAGTTCTCCGTCTTATAACCTGGTGGTCTATCTGTCCATCCACAGAACAGCTTCTGTTGACTTATCTCGGTGGCGGAATGGCATGAAGCTAACCTGGAAGGCTGGTCTCCACTTCCTGTTCTTCATACTATCTCTCTTGGATATTTCCTCTCAGGCTTTTATTCTTCCACATAAACCTTAAGACAGGGTTTTTCCAAGTTCTCCCTCCAGAAAATGGAGGGTTCTCATTGGTATGGAATTACAAGTTCATATCAGTTTAGACCAATAAATTACTTTATGATGGGAAGTCTTCCACCTGTGGAATTTCATATTCTGTACACCCAGCAATGAAGTAAATTTTTGGCTTAGACTGATTTTCTGATTTTAAATAAGCTTGCTCCCTTTCTTTCGCATGCAGTCTTCCCTCGGTGACTGTGGGGATTGGTCCCAGGGCTCTCTTGGACCCTGGAATCTGTGATGCTCTGGCTCCCTATGTAAAATGGCCCAGTCATTGCGAATACCCTAGGTCCATCTCCCCATGAGCTTCAACTCATTTCTCAGTTACTGGCAATTCCTAACACTACGTAAAGGCCATGTAAATAGCTGCTGTATTGGGGGAATAGCAACAGGGAAATTCTGAGCATGTTCAACACACATGCAATTCTTTCCCCAATATTTGCAATGTGTGGTTAGTTTCATCCAGGCGTGCAGAATCCATGGGTATAGAGGGATGGCTGTAAATTTACTTCCTCTCTGGTTTTATTTACTTTTAAGTAATCAAGATTTTTCATCATTGAATGAATTTTTCCCTCATCAAATGTCTTAATTTTTGTGGATAGCTCCTGTATCCAGCCACCTTAACATGATCTCCTAATAATTGTAATAGTTTTAGTAGTCTTTTCAGTTTTCAAATATAAAATATATCATAAGCTAAAAGATAGTGTTTTGTTTTTTATTTTATTTTATTTTTAGAGAGAGGGAGAGAAGGAGCAAAAAGAGAAAGAGAATCAATTTTGTTTATATTTTCATCTGGCCTTTATTTCTCCAACACTTAGTTGTGTACGTGGTGCTGGGGTTTGAACCTGGGTCCTTGTGCATGCCAGGCAAGCGCTGTAACCTCTGAACCACTGCTCCAGCCCCTAAAAGATAGTGCTTTATTTCAAAATGCTGTAACATTTCTTTTGTGGTACTGTGTTCTCATCCACTAAAGCCCCGCTTACCAAGCAAAAAAACAAGGCAAATAGAGAGTTTCCCACATAGTTTCTGATTTTAATTGAAATTCTTTCCACTTAGAATAACGTTTATCACTGATTTTCAGTTGCCGATACTGCTCATCTGATTCACCTTTATGTATTAAGTAGTTTTATTTGATTTCTATTTTTTGTTATTAACAGGTATTGCTGAGAATTTTCTCAAATGCCTTACCAGTATTTGTTATTAGAGCCATGCAGGTTTTCTCCTTCAGTTTAACAACACAATGGGAAATGTTTGCCTATTTCATTGATGTGAATTTTGTTTATTGGAAAACAACTCTGCCTCATCCTCATATATCATTCTTCAGATACATTGTTGGGAACCTATTGACTGATATTTACAATTTTTGCATTTATATTCATGAATGCAATTGCTTTCTGGTTGTGTTGAACAGATCAATTGTCACAGAAGAGTCTGGAAAATAATTAAAACACTGTCATTGGAAAACTCATCAGGAACTGAGATCCTCACAGGTGCGCTTTATCCAACCTTTAAATAACAGATAATTGCATTGCTTTCTGAACCATTAATTTTTAAACTTCAGTGTGAACAAGAATGAAGTAAAGTTGGTGTTAAAAACAAAAGAAAAAGGAGCCCCAGACCTTGCTGTACTGCAATGAGACCACATCTGTGTGCTCGGTATCGGCTTCCAGGAGATTCTGACACGTGAAATAAATTGAGACCTATTGTTCCAAAATGCTTAGAAAGCTCTGATTCATCTGTGAAGCGAAAACAGCTTCAATACCAAAACCTGATAAAGCTAAGGAAAGTTTTTTAAACAAATCACATGCATCACCCCTCTTAAAACTTTGGATTAGTTAAACTCTGTTGCATGGAAAACGGCAAAAATGAAGAATACAAACGACAACAGATGCTGGAAGGGTTGTGGGAAAAGAGGAACACTGTCACACTGTTGGTGGGACTGCAAGCTCGTACAGCCACTCTAGAAAGCAGTGTGGAGACTCCTTGAAAAAGTAGGGCTGGAACCACCCAGGACCCAGCTATTCCAGTCCTGGGTATTTTCCCAAAAGAGCTATAATCACACTACAGAGACACAGCTTCATCAATGTTTTCAGCAGCTCAATTTACTACAGTTAAACTATGGAACCAACTCAGATGCCCCTCACTGGATGAGTGGATTCAAAAACTGTGATACATATATACAATGGAATTCTTCTCCGCTGTTAGAGAGAACGATATCATGGCATTTGCAGCCAAATAGATGGAGATAGAAAAAATTATGCTGAGTGAAATATCCCCAACTCAGAGACTCAAGGGCTGAATGTTTTTTCTCATGTGTGGAAGCTAGAGTACAACTGGAAACAGACTGCAAGTTGGCTAAGCTAGTAATAACCTCAACATGGGTGAATTTTTACATGAGCAGGGAGAACCTAGTCTATGATGCTGGGGGATGAAGGAAGGGGAGTGGGGGAAGGGAATAGGAGGGATATCAAGGCAGTTGGAGGGAGGGAGTAGGGGTGTTATCAACCCAGTGGGGAACCTTCAATTTCCATGAGAAACCAGCTAACACAGGGGTAAAGTAGGGGGAAACATGGGATTGGGGGGAACCCAAAAAGGGGGGAGATTATGGGACTGGCATCAGCCTCAGCTTGCTCTGCCATTATGCATGTGTTCACGATTCTGTGGCAATGATTCCTTCCTAAATGTAAAACTATATTGAACAAATTTTAAAAAAAACTCTATTGCATGAAACCCCCGTTGCACACTCTGGCCTGTGAGACCTACGTAGTGCAGCTGTGTTCCTCTGACGTCATGCTCCTTTCTAATCCAACAGGCTCCCTCCACGTAGGGCCTTTACAGTCTCCCCCACCCGGAGCACCCTCCCTTCCAGGATTGATGGGCTCACTCCTTGACAGTCCAGAAGAAGGCAAGTCTTTCCCTAACTACTGCTCTCAAGTAGACCCCAGTCTCTAGCAGGTCCCCAGGGCACCGGGGACGTTTTCAGAGGGCTTAGCACCAGCTGATGCTTTCTGTTTTCACGCAACTGACCGTTTATTAGTGAGCTCTTTCCTCTCCCTCCTCCTCTTCTCTCTCTCACCTAAAATGTAACAGCCATAACAGCAAGGAGTTCATCTTGTTTACTACTAATTCCGCAGCACCTGGAATAAATCCTGACGCTTGGAGTGGATTGATGCCCTTATTAGTCTGAGGTTTCTGAAAGATACTTGGTCTGGTTCCTATCTACAGTTCCAGAGCCTGGTACAAAGCAGGCATTCAGGAAACATTTGCCAACAAGATATGAATGCTTGTTGATGTTTGCTCAGCTCCAAAAGGATTCATAATAAAGGATGGTTGGTTTTAAAATATTATTTTTAAAGCTTGTAGAGACCTCTCTAAGAATAAGGAGGTCAGACTGGCCTGAGGAAGAAGGTCCCATTAGGAGGGTCCAACTACATTTCTAAACAAAGCCACTTCTCCCAAAGGTGTGACCACCCTTAGAACTGTAATTGCACTGTAAATCGTAAACCGAAATGAGCCATAAACACTCAATTGGTACAAATGCCCTGCCTTTGGGCTGTCCAACATCATTATCCTTACTTTATAGCGCAAGCTTGTTAGTTACAAAAGAAAAAGAGGGACCTTGGGAAAAGAAAGAGGGGAAATGAGGTAAAACACAGAAGTCAAACTCGAGTAATTCCAGCAAACTCTTGGGAGAGATAAAGGAGTCTGAAGAAATCTGTAACTGGACCTTGAAAGTCATGTATCATGGTAAAAAGTGTATGAGAATGACTTTCATTGTCTAGCCAACTCTTCTGTTTTAGATTCCTGGTGTGTCCAGCAATTTCTCATTGGGCAACATAGCAGAGTGGAGCATGGGAAACAGGATCAGAAGAAAAGGAGGCTGCAGGGAGCAGGCTTGTGTGTTCGTGGCAGCCACTCAGGAACAAAGGCCACACTGAGTGAAAGAGGGCAGTTGCCATCGATTGCCACCTTGGGGTTTTTACACATATTTATTTGTGCATTACAGTTGTACATATGGTGGGATTTATTGCTACATATTTGTACATGTGTTATGTAGTAGCTAGCAATGAGCAGTGAAATGCATGGCAAGGCCACAGGTTTACTTTAAGCTACTCTTGAAGTTTTTTTTCAGTTACTGCCAAGGCAGATGAGTAAATAATTGGTAGAAGATAAGCTGGAAAAAAATCAGTACACAAACCTTGATGGTAAACAAAGCAAAACAGATAATAGGGGAACCCAGCAGACGTGTGCCTGCTGACAGAGCTCTGAGCTCCATCCCCCACCCACCAGGCCACACCTGCCAAGCCACCCCACTGGAGCCAACCTTAGCAAGCCTCTGCTTGCACTGGCCTCAGCTCTGACCCCTAGCTGCCAGGCCACACCTGCCTAGAAGCCCTGCCAGAGCTTACCCCTGCCAGGCCTCTGCTTGCAAACAGAGGCCTCAGCTGTGGCCCGCTGCTGCCAGGCCACACCTGCCTAGGAACCCCAACAGTGTCGAACCCAGAAGCCTCTTTGTCGTGGAACCAGGCCTCAGGACCAGGACACAGTAATCCCCTAGTCCCAAATTGCCTAGCTGCTCCACACATAGTCACCCAGACACAGTCCATTCCTGCCAGGTCCAGAAATATTGGGCTCATAACCACTGCCAAAGATCGCAGGTCCTGCCACTGTGTGCAGGGGCCCCATTCAGGTCAAAGAGAAGACAGCAGAACCCACCAAAACACCCCTCGCTATGGTGTATATACAAACCAGCAGGCCACAATATACCCTGAACAGATTTCAAATCAAGGCTCTGGAGCCTAGATACATATGGTACAACCAAATGAGGTTAAAGGATGAAGCAGATCTCTGGAAGAAAGTCAGCAATGGGGTGGTGTCTGAATTGACCCTTTGACTTGCAAAGCAGTACCTCCAGACCTGCCTATCTTCAGCACAGGGAAACAATCAAAGATCCAGAAGATTATCAAAATGAGGAACCAAAATAGAAAAGGTTCACCTCAAGCCCACAACTCCCCAGCCAAGAAACTAACAGAGAGGGAGCAACATGAAGCCTAGAAATGATTATCAATGATCTGATTACTAAAACGAACAATGAACTAAAAGAAGAATTAATGAAGGGACTAAGTGAGAAAAGTCAAGAAAAGAAAAACTCTATTATCAAAGAAATAGAAATACTGAAAAAGGAAGTTACAGAGCTAAAACCTTCTGTCAATCACATCAGTACAACAATGAAAGAATTTAATAGTAGACTAAGCTCTGTAGAAAACAGAGCCTCAGCTCTGGAAGAAAGAACTTCCAGGCAATGAAGATAGACTGAGTAAGCTTGAGCATATGAATGACAAAAGATAAAAGGAAATCACACAACAACACAAGCACTATTTTCAAAATGTCTGGGATGAAATCTGAAGAAACACCCTAAGAGCAATTTGGATACAGGAAGAAATTGAAGCACAAACAAAAGATACAAAGAACATTCTCAATGAAATAGTTAAAGAAAAATTTTCCCATATCAAAATAGAGTCTGAAATACTCATCCAGGAAGCATACAGGACCCCCAATAGGACTAATCACATGAGAAGTTCACAGAGACACATCATATTATAAATGTATAACAGGGATATCAAAGAAAGTATATTAAGAGCAGCAAGAGAGAAATGCTAGATGACATTCAGAAGCAAACCAATAAGGACCATATCTGACTTTTCAGCTCAGACTCTAGAACCAAGAAGTTCATGGAAGGAGATCTTTCAATGTCTTAATGACCACAACATGCAGCCAAGAATACCATACCCAGCAAAATTCAGCTTCAGATTTGGTGGGGAAATAAGAACATTTCAGGATAGGATCAAACTTGCAGCATTCATGACAGAAAACCATTATTACAAAGAATCCTCAAAGACAAACTCCAGTTAGAAGAACAAGCAAACTCTCCTCAAAACCCTCAAGCAGAGGAAATCCAATAAAAGTGCGCACAATCAAAAGACAACCAAGAAAGCACAGAACTCACTAATAAATCACAATGACTATGAATAACCACATAACTATCTTAACACTAAATGTGAATGGTCTCAATGCACCAATCAAAAGACACAGAGTAGCAGATTGGATCAAAAAACAAAAGTCCAATAGCAGATTGGATCAAAAAACAAAAGTCCAACAATGTGCTGCTTACAGGAGACCTACCTTACAGCCAATGACACCCACAGATTGAGGGTGAAAGGATGGGAAAAAAATCTACCAGGCATACAGCCCAAGAAAACAAGCTGGAGTTACAATTCTTATATTCAACAAAGAAGATTTCAAACATAAATTAATGAGAAGAGATAAAGAAGGTTACTACATCCTAGTAAAGGGAGCAAAGCAATAGGAAAATATAATCACAGTAAATATATACTGTCCAAACACAAACACTCCCAAATATGTGGAAAAATTCCTTGACAACATAAAACCACTTGTGGACCTCAACACAATAACACTGGGAGACGTTAATACTCCTCTATCACCAATTGACAGATCATCAAAGCAAAAAAAAAAAAAAAACAATAAAGAGATCTCCAGCCTAAACAACTCCGTAAATCAAATGGACCTAACAGACATCTATAGACTAGTCCACCACAAATTGGCTGAGTTTCCCTTCTTCTTAGCAGCACATGGATCCTTCTCCAAAATAGACCATATTCTAGTTCACAAAGGAAATCTCAGCAAATAATAAAAAAAGATATCATTCCATGTATCCTATCAGACCATGGTGCCTTGACCCTAGCAATTAAGAGCAAAAATCATAACACAAAACATATATATGCATGGAGACTGAACAATACCCTAACTGAATGAAGAATTGATCCAAAAACACATGATGGCAGAAATCAAGAAATTTTTGGAAGAGAATAAGAATGTAGACATAACATATTGAAACCTTTTGGAAATCATGAAAACATCCTTAAGGTGATATTTTATAGCACTGAGTGCCTACATTAAAAACCAGGAAAGATTTCAAACAAATAAACTTATGCTCCATTTCAAATCCCTACAAAAGGAAGAACAAGCTAAGCCAAAACCCAACAGAAGACAGGAAATAATCAAGACAAGAGCTGAAATCAATGAAATTGAGAACAAAAAAAAAAAAAAAAAAAAAAAAAAAAAAAAAAAAAAAAAAAAAAAAAAAAAAAAAAAAAAAAAAAAAAAAAAAAAAAAAAAAAAAACAATAAAAAGAATTGATGAAGCAAAGAGATGTTTCAAAAAATAAATAAAAGTGATAGACCTCTAGCTAACCTCACTAAAAGGAGAGAATCAAGACAAATCAACAAAATCTTTAATGAAAAGGGAATGATCACCACTGACCCTACAAAAATCAAATGGATTATCAGAATATATTTTGAAAAAATATATTCCTTTAAATTATGTAACCAGGAAGACGGGACAAATTTCTAGACACATACAACATCCTCAAATTGATGCAGGATGATATTGAAATATTAGATGGCCCAATAATAGGCACTGAAATCTATATAGCAATTAAAAGCCTTCCAAAGAAGAAAAGCCTGAGGTTTACTCCTGAGGTTTACCACATCTATGAGGAGGAGCTAACATCTCTCCTTATTAAGCTATTCCAAATTGAAAAGAAGGGAACTCTCCGAAACACTTTGTATGAGACAACCATATCTCTGGTACCAGAACCCAACAAAGACACATCAAAACAAGAAAATTACAAACCAATATCCCTGATGAACATTGATGCAAAAATCCTTAATAAAGTTCTAGCAAACCGCATCCAAAAATACATCAAGAGGATTATTCATCATGATAAAGTGGGCTTCATTCCAGGTATGCAAGGCTGTTTCAACGTATGCAAATCAATAAATGTGATTCATCATTTAAGGACAAAAACCATATGATAATCTCAATAGATGCAGAAAAGGCCTTCAATAAAATCCAGCACACATTTATGCTGAAAACTCCAGAGAAAATAGGAATCCAAGGAACTTAACTTTGTAGAGGCCATAAATGCCAAACCCTCAGCAAGTGCAATACTAAATGGAGAAAAGTTGAAAGTATTTCCACTAAACCTGGGAACAAGACAAAGCTGCCTGCTTTCACTACTTTTATTCAATATAGTCCTAGAAACCCTACCTGGAGCTATCAGGCAAGAGAAGGAAATCAAAAGGGTAAGAATAGGAAGAGAGGAAGTGAAAATATTCCTTTTTGCTGATGACATGATCCTATATCTGGAAGATCAAAAAAAAAAAAAAAAACTCCACCAGAGAACTATTTGAGCTTATAAACAGATTTAGCTAAGTGGCAGGCTACATGATAAATACATAAATCAATAGCTTTCCTATATGCTAAAAATAATAGGACAGAAGAAAAAATCAGGAAATCGATCCCATTCACAATCTCCTTAAAAAGAATAAAACAGTTGGAAATTAATCTAGTTATGGAAGTAACAAACCTCTACAATGAAAATTATCAAACACTGAAAACAGAAACTGAAGAAGACCTGAGAAGATGGAAAGATCCTCCATGCTCTTCATTAGGCAGAGTTAATATAATTAAAATGACCATTCTGCCAAAAGCACTATAGAGATTCAATGCAAACCTCATCAAAATTCCAATGTCATTCTTTATAGATATAGAAAAATCAGTTCTCAAATTCATTTGGAACAATAAGAAACCCAGAATAGCCAAAACATTACTAAACAAGAAAGATAAAACAGGTGGTTTTGCAATACCAGATCTAAAACTATACTATAGATATCATGCTGGTATCAAAATAGGAATGAAAACCAGTGGAATAGACTAGAAGATGCTGAGACAAACCCACAAATCTTTAAACATCTGATCTTTGACAAAGGGAGTCAATATATTACATGGAGGAGTGACAGCCTACTCAACACATGGTGCTGGACAAACTAGACAGCCATTTGTAGGAAGTTGAAATTAGATCCTTATCTCACTTTGCACAAAAATCAAATCTAAATAGATCAAGGAATTAGGAATTAAACCAGCTACCATACAACTGCTAGAAGAAAAATTAGGACCAACACTCCAGCTTATGGAGTTGGCAACGACTTCCTCAACAATACTCCTAAAGTGAAAGAATTAAAGCCAAAAATCAATGAGTGGGATGCCATTAAACTAAAAAGCTTCTGTACAGCCAAAGAATTGGTCAAAATTGTCAAGAGACAACCTACAGAATGGGAGATCATCATGACCTGTGATTCTTCTGACAGAGGACTAATATCCAAAATTTACAAAGTTCTCAAAAAATTTCAAATCAAAAACACTGACAATCCAATCAATAAATGGGCCAGAGAGCTAAACAGAAACTTCTCAACAGAGGACATTGAGCAAGCCAATGAATACATGAGAAAGTATCCTAAATCACTAGTAATTAGAGAAATGCAAATCAAAATTACATTAAGATTTCACCTCACTCCAGTCAGTCTGGCAAAAATGAAGAATATAAACAATAACAGATGCTGGATGGGTTGTGGGGAGAAAGCAACACTAGTGCATTGTTGGTGTGCCTGCAAACTGGTACAGCCACTCTGGAAATCAGTGTTGAGATTCCTCAAAAAATTAGGGATGGATCCACCGTATGACCCAGCTATTCCTCTGCTGGGTATTTTCCCAGAGGAGTTAGAATCAGCACATTACAGTGACACAGAAAAATCTATGTTCATAGCAGCTCAATTTACAATAGCTAAATTATGGAATCAACCCAGTTGCCCCTCACTGGATGAATGGATCCAAAAGCTCTGATATATATATATACACACAATGGAGTTCTACTCAGCTATTAGAAACAATAATATTGCAGCCTTTGAAGGTAAATGGATGGCAATGGAAGAAATCATGCTGAGCAAAGTCAGCCTAACCCAGAGAGTCAAGGCTCAAAAGTTTGCATTCATATGTAGAGACTGGAGCCAAATGCAGGCTTGGGTGAAATACAGTCAAACTCATGTATTGGATCTTCCAAGGGCATAGCAACACAAAATCTAGGGGAAATATGGTCATGTGGGGGAGAGAGGCAAGGTGATGAGAGGGAGGGAAAATAGAGAAGGATTTAGGGAGACAATCAACAATGTAGCATACTCTTTAACCCCCTGAGAAGTCAAATATTATGTTATGCAATCATTTAATTCTGTAAAATTCACACACACACACACACACACACACACACACACACAGATATTCCAGTATGTTTGTTAGAGGCATAATATAGAATAATCAAGAGACTGGGGTGTAGGCAATGTAGGGATAACTATGGTTTACGATCAAATGCATAGTATATTGTTTCTTTACACACATTTTTGATTGTAAAACTACTCAACTCTTAAAAAATAAATCAGGGGAAAAAAAAGAGACAATGGGGATGGGGATGCCTCAAAAACAAAGGTTTATGGACTCTTTCTTGACAGGACCCATAAAAGCTGAGATAAAACTAGAAGCTGTGGTGCCAGGTGCCTCCTGCTGGCTCAGAAGGGGTATTCTTTAGTAGTGCAGGCGCACCGAGGGAACTTCTGACCGCTATTGACCCTGATGCCCACATCCACATGGGGCTGACTTGTAGATGAAGCCCCCTACATAGGAGGCCATATGACAGTTCCAGAGAGGACCATCTAAGGTCAAAAACTCCACCACCCAATGTAAAGGAGGAGCTGAGTACCTGATTGGTGAAGGCTGGTAAAGGAGGACCCAATTTTCAAATCAATCATAAAACAGTAATAAATTTGGAGACAGCGTTGTCTCCTTTGTCATTCTCTGCTCAGAGAGTGCTCTCTGCTTGAGCTCTAATCTGCTTTTACTTTGCTTTCCCCTCTTTCACATATAATAAAATTCTCTTGTGCGACTTTTGGTGTCTAACTTTAAATTTTCTTTTTCAGAACACAAGAACCAAAGTTTGGAGTTTCAGCTCTCTGCTTTCCTGTGACACATGCCCACAATAAAATTTGGCTAAATATCATTCCCCAGTACTTCCTCTCTCCCCCATTCCTCCCCTGGTCCCTTTCCTCTACTCTATGAATCTCCCTTTGATCTTCATGAAATCCCCCCAACCTTTCTTTTCTTTTTTTTCTAACTTCCACATTTGAGAGAAAACATATTCCTTGACCTTCTGAGTTGGCCTTATTTTGCTTAACATAAGGGTCTCAAGTTCCATCCATTTTTCTGCAAATGATGATCTCATATTTCTTTGTGGCTGCATAAAACATAATTGTGTATATAAGCCATATTTCCACCTTCTGTTTCATGGAGAGAAGACGAAAAGGACAGAAGGTAAATGACTTCACCAAAGTCACAGCACAAAGGACAGAGAGAACACCCAGTGGGGACCAGTCTTCAGTCCAGGTCTGCCACCACTGCCTGGGGGACCTTGGATGGTGTACTCCCCAAGGTGATCTTAGTGTTCAGAAGAAGAGGACAGAGAAGGAATAGGAGAGGATCATCTCCCAAGTCTAAGATTTGCAGTATTCTCTCAAATGAGAGCTGAGAATTCAAGAAAGATGCTGCTCAAAGGGATTCATTCTTTAGAAAATGTTAGTAATTCAGTGTTCTGAAAAGTAACCTTTCTAGCATGGGAAAAAAAATCCAGGCTCACAGGCTCCACAGCTCACCAAGGAAGAAGCTCATCGTTATGCTGTTTCTGCTGGTAATTAATTTAAGCAGCTGTCTGTTGTCTGCAGACAATCATCTGGGAAAGTGGGATGCTGGTATTTTTTTTTTTTTAAGAAAGAGGGGACAGAGAGAGAGAGAGAGACAGAGAGACAGAAGCAATTTTTATTTAGTTTTTCATGTGACTTTCATTCCTTGGACACTTTGTTGTGTACATGGTGCTGGGGTTTGAACTCATATACTTGCGCATGCCAGGCAAGCTCCGTAACCACTGAGCCACCAGTCCAACCCGTGATGTTGGTATTTTTAAGCACACTTTCCCCCTAAGAATCTTAGAAATGAAGAACAGGACATACTCTGGAGCAGCTACAAGTCAAGATGGTGAACCCCATGATGTTCAGGGGAGATTGGAGCAGGGGAGCCGGTAGAAAGGTGGGTGGGAGTTATAATTGAGGGCCTCAATCACGCTCACACTTAAAGAGCTAGTGCTTTGCTGCAGAATGACTGGCAGAGGTTTCACAGTAAATCCCAACATTGCATCTCTGAAACATACTGTAGCATTCTCTTAATATTTACTGATGAGCTGATGAATGTCCCAAGCTGACCTCATGGTGGACTCCCTTCCCCACACCACTGCCAGGAAGGGAGGTTGTCGCAGGTGTGTGACCCATCTCTCTGCCAAGCTAGCAAGAAACGGAAAAGAGGGAGTGTCTTGCGTTGGGGTCACTGAGATGACAGTCCACCTCCTGCCCTGTGCTTTGCCAGCTCTGAATTTCCAGAGAGTGGTCACACAGCTTTTAGCATGCGCTAGAGTAGGGTTTCTTAGCACTTTGACATTTTGGTCAGCTGTTTCTTTGTCAAGTGGGCTGTCTTGTGCACTGTTGGGTATTTGGCAGCATCTCTGACCTCTACCCACAAAATGCCAATAATATCCCATATACTCCCAGTTATGACACCCCGAAATGTCCCAGATATTGCTGAAGTCCTTTTGCTGAGAACCACTGCTAGAGATCACATGTGTAAACTGGTCTCCCAGATGTGATGTGTGGCCCCTGGGCACAGAGACCATCGCACACTCTCCTTTGTCTCTGACACTGCCTCAGAACCCTAGTTTAGAGCCTCAGAGGCTCTAATAGAGGCTTGCTGTCAAGCCTCTATTCCATCATTTGATTACAAATACGCAGAAAATACAAAAACTTCTAAGTGTTTTCATATATATTATAGATTCTACTGCAATAAATCAACAACCAGAAGTCAGAATATAAAGAATCTTATGTTTAGAATTTATGAGAGTTGATATGAGATTGGAAGCTACAAGGGCTACCAGCAACCAAAGCTCACTATCATTAAAGCCGGATCCACCACTAAGTAGCTGTGTGAGCGTGGATGAGTTGCTTAGTGTCTCTCTGCCCCAGTGTTCTATTTCTCAAGTGGAAGCTTTAAAGACCACAGTCTGTGACCAAGTCAGTAGAGCTGCACTATGTTCTTAGAGGACACGACTTGGGCTCTTCCCATATTATTTCAGCAGACACTCCGTGGCTGTAAGTGCTTACTTCTCCCACAGTCCACAGGGAGAGAGAAGCGCCTTAGCTACACACCTGCCTCTGTTCTAACCCTGAGCCTGGATAAAGGAGAAGGAACTAGAGAATTTAAAGGAGGCAAACAGTTTGGCGAACAGAGCTGCAAGAACACTTGGAGTGCTTTTCCTGTGTCCCCAAAGCTTGTACTCAAACCAGGGAGCTCACTCAAGCTTCAGGACTCTCCAAGTCCTGTGGCCAACTAGCTTTCTGCACAGCACCACTGCGGGAAGAGAGGCTACTATTGCCAAGTTCTGGAACCAGCCTTGGTGCCCCAAAACAGATAAGTAGAAAGATGTGGTGAGTATACACAGCCGTAAAGAATGAAATTGACGTTTACAGCAAAATGGATGGAGCTGCAGACCATGCCAAGAGAAGTAAGCCAGGCCCCAAAAATCAAGGGTTGAAAGTTTCCCCTCCAGTGTGGAAGCTGGAGAGGAAAAGGGAATTTTAAAATGGGCGGGGTACCTCATGAAAGTAGAAGGAAGATCAGAAGAGGAGAGGTAGGAGATCAAGAGAAAGGAGGAAGGGAAGGAAAGGGAAGAGCTAGAGTATAACATTGACCAAATTATCCTGTATGCATTATGAATATACCACCCTGAATCCCACTTCGGTGTAAGATTTTAATGCATCAATGGAAAAAATAGATGTAAATAAACAGAAGGAAGACCCAGCAAAGAGGAAGGGGAGCAGCAGACAGAGAGGGGAAGGAGCAGGGACTGAATTGGAGCAAACTATATCATGTACATATATGAAGATGTCACAATGAGCCCCATTATTGTGTATAATTATAATGCACTAATAAATCATTTTTTAAAAAAGTATAACTAATGAGGGCCGGTGGTGTAGCTCCCTGGAGCACTCAGCTCGCATGCTTGAGACCTGGGTTTGATCCCCTTCACCACCAAAAAAAAAATAAATAAATAAATATAGCAATGAAAAAATGTTTAAAAGAAGAAGAGGAAGGAAGAGGAGAGAGGCCACTGTACTGATCCCACATGTGTGTAGAAATCCTCATAGCAAAATGGGTGTGGCTAGACAGGGCTGGAAGAGGGAAAATCAGCTGTCCTAGATCCTGCCAAGGAGGACCTGCCGAATGCCCGAGAGACTCCGACTGGAGGAATCCAGCATATGCCCCCAATGACCAGGGGCCACAACACAAGTCTTGAGTAATCAGCTGGGGAAGGAGAGAGGGCAGAGCTGATTCCGTGGTGCAGAAATGGCAGCACTGTGGAGTCAGGAATCCACTTGTTTCCTGAGCACACTCTGAAAGTCCCCCGGCTAAACTAGTACTAGGTACTCAATCCTTCTTCTCCTGAACTCGAGCCTTGTTATGGACTGAATGCCTGTGACTAGGACAGAAATCAGTACCAGTAAGTGTGGTGCTGCTATAACAAATACCTGAAAATGTGGGGGAACTTTGGAACTGGGTAATGGGCAGAAGCTGAGGGGTTGGGGATTTAGCTCAGTGGCAGAGCATTTGCCTAGCACATGCAAGGCCCTGAGTTCGGTCCTCAGCCCTGAAAAAAAAAAAAAGAAGAAGAAGCTGAAAGATTCTTGAGATGCATCTTTGGAAGAAGCTGAGATCGTCGTGAAGGGGATTTTAAAGACCATTCTGAAGAGGTCTCAGATGGAAAGGAGAAATGTGTAATTGGACAGTAGAGAAAAAGCAGTCCTTGTCATGAAGTGGCAAAGTGCCTGGCGGAATGTTGTTCCTGTTCCACTGTCTTAAGGAAGGTGAAGGAGTCACATTTCCACGCTGAGCTGAAGAAATGGCCATGAAAGCCTTGAATGAGCAGCGTGGTTCCTCCGGACTGCTTGCAGTCAGATGCAAGAAAAGAGGGCTGACCTGAGACAGAATTAGCAGGAATGTGTGCGACGCAGCTGCGCCCAGCGGAGCACCTCCATGACATGCAGCACAGCGGCTCTCAGACTGTGCCTGACCCCAAGTCACTCCATTTCATAAAGCAGCAGTTTGCCATGGGTTACTCCATTCCTAGTACAAGAGCCATGGAAGAAGACACACCTTGCTTGTACAAATAAACAACCACCATCTGCCTAGCACCACCATCAGGAGCAAGCTGATAAATAAATTAATCATGCTAATAAAAATGACCACCTGCAAACTTATCAAATTAACCCAGAAGCACATGGATGCATGGGTGTCTCAAACTCATATATTGTTGTATTTTTAAATGATGTTTTATTGTTCTGATTGGTATTTTCTTGACCTTGAGTCTTACTGACGTGCCTGGAAGAGTTGCAAAGATGAAATACACCTAAAGTATTCTTATAAGTTTTCCCAAGTATAGTTGCAAGAGCAAAAGCATTTTAAAAGTGACATGCCAGGAGGTACACCATAGTTCATAGATTCTAAGCCAAATGTTTTGTCAAAAGAAGAAGAAGAAGAAGAAAGAGAAGGAGAAGTAGAAGGAGAAGGAGAAGCAGGAGGAGAAGAAGAGAAGAAGAAGAAGAAGAGAAGAAAAGAAGAAGAAGAAGAAGAAGAAGAAGAAGAAGAAGAAGAAGAAGAAGAAATGTGATCATAATATAAAGATTTTCTTTATATTTAATGTGTGCCGGTATCACTTAAAAATCATTTATTACTAAACTGTTCTTGGTGCAAGATCAGGATACCTGGAGTGCTCATGAAATATGCTAAAGCTGTGGCTACAGGATGTAATGAAATATGACACACTTTACGTTCATGACCTCATTAATTCCCACCAGAGTTTTGATTTTTCCTTCCTATATTATAATGAAGAGATAGAAGCTGTAAGATTGTCTCAACGTCATGTAGATAATATGACAACACAAAACCACAGCCCAAGCTTGACTCCAGAAGCAGAGTCACATTCCACGATATCATTCCCAAATCCTGATTGAACACCTTCTCCAAGAAGGAGCTGCCAGAGGCCTCCAAACCATGACTCTGAGCCCGTTCCAGGCACAGTGGGAGGATCTGACGCACAGAGCACCCTTCACTGCTGTAGCTTATAACTCAGCTCACTGAACACTTCTTCTCAGGGCCATCCTTGGAACTCAGGGCAGCTCTTCAGGTGAGCAGGGTGGGGCTTATATGAGCGGGATTCAACCCGGGTGTGCAGATGTAGAACCTGACTCACAGAGGAGTCACCAGTTCACAACTGACAGATGCAGAAGAGGCAAGCTTTCCAGGAGGGGCCTGGTAGGAAAGACTACTGGACTACCTGGGAAGATCCCTGTAGGCTGGGCACACAGGGAAGGTTCTAGAAGAGGGAGGACTTGACCACGGCCAAGGATATGGGCAGGCTCATGGGTGAGGTTGTGGGAGGAAAAGCAAGAACACATTTGATGCTTCAAATGTTGACCCCAAAGGGACAAACTCATGAAGATACTCGTAAGGATGCTTGCAATACAGAATGGAGCTCCATTTCTTCCTCTTGAGTGATGTGTGGTAATTTCTCTCCTTCCTCCAGCCCTGCTCACGTTGCATTCAAGACCCCTCAAAAGGTAAAAGTGAGGCAGACCCTTATGAAACACCCCATTTCTAACTTAGTGGGGGCAAACCCCTGCACGTCCCCACCCCATCCCCATCCTGTCTCCACCTGCAAGTTTCGGTGCCGCCCTGCCCACATCTTCCCTGCACTCTGCAGTTCATAATGTGACTGACCAGAAGTGGAAGTAGTTTCTTTGAAACCTGAAACATCACTGCTTGAGGAGCCTTTCATTAGAAAAAGAATTGGAAATAACAAATTAAAATTAAGCAAAATGAATAATTATTTGGAATCAAAAATAATTTTTATACATGACAAAATATCATAAGCAAACACAGTAAATACTATAAAATGTAGAAAATACAGTCCTTTAGCATAATGATTGCTTGTTATACCGTCAAAATCTTTTTCCTACATTTTGTTGACCGTATGTTCTTTGATCCTCTCCTCGCCTGACAAGGACTTGCTATATACCTATCTAGAAACAATAAAAGATGGATTCAGTCCTTCCTCCAGCATAATTGATTAAAGATGATGTTTTAGTAACAGCATTTGGGATGCATAAAACATGTGGCTTTGCACACAGACAGTAGGTCTCTTGTACGAGGGCCCTCCTCAGGGCTGCAGCCCCAGCCTGGATGTACCAAACAGATACAAGTTTTTGTATTACACATGATTCCTATCCGACAACAAAAGTGTGATGGGTTTATAATCGTATACCTATGTCACTGGCTAAATGCTCAGCAGGAAGGGGACTATACTTGACTCTTAGATGATTGGAAGAAGCTAACACCAACTAGCTCTGGCTTGTCCCATGCCACCGGATGCATCAGAGTACCCCATGACCTCCAGCCCTACTCCTTTGTGTTCTATTTCCAGTTGATTCAGCTAACTGAAAGAACAGGACAAGGAACAGTCATTGAACTATCCCCAAAAGTGACAGTGACCATTTGAATATATCCCATTGAACCCCAACATGTATGTCCCCCACATCAAGTTTCCTTTGTCCGTTCTCAGAGAGGCATACAGTCACTCCATGCCATCTGGCCCAAGGAGAAGTGCAGGGGGGGGGGGCTGGAGGGGTGGCTCAGAGGTTTCAGCGCTTGCCTGACAAGCGCAAGGACCCAGGTTCAAACCCCAGCACCACGTACACAACTAAGTGTTGGAGCAACGAAGGCCATGTGTAAAACTAAATAAAGTTGTTTCTCCTTTCTCTGTCTCTCACTGTCCTTCTCTCTCTTTAAAAAAAAAAAGAAGTGCAAGGGGGGCATCAGAGTGGGAAGAGACAGTGGTCTTCACCAATGACAGGTAGGTAGCACATGCTACTAAAAACAGGACCATGTGAACATGTGGTGAAGCCCCTCAGACATCATCTTTGCTAGCTTCGTGGTAAGTCCTGCTCTGCGCTAGCTCCTGATAACAGTAGTGGCTCCAAAGAAAACACTAGGAATAAATATCTGTGCAGGGATTATGACTTGTGAGACCAGGAATCATGGGAACAGATGACCTAAGTGTGCATACAGAGCCTGACACTGACTAGCCGGGTATCTTTGGAAAAGTAACTCATGTGCACTTGAAATGCTCCAATCTGTAATGCAAACAATGATGCCAGACCCAGGGGGCTGCACTGAGGATTAATGTTGTAAACATCAGGCACAGAGTGCTGCAAGGCCACTGCAGTTGACACTGAGCAAGGGGGACCCCTGGAAGCCAGGTCCCGGCTCGCTGGGCTGACAACCTCTCAGGTGCCTTCAACTCCAAAACACTGTGTGATCCAGAATTCCCATAGAAATAAATCAGGGAAAGATTTAAAGAAATCATTGCATGTAATTTTTCACTGGCTAATCTGAGGCTCTGGGAGGGTCAAAGATGATCAAGGGCTCCTGGAAGTTCAAAGGCTGATTGCCAGGCGGGAGGGTGCACCTCCGCTCAACACTTTGCACACCAGGCAGGATCTTTCAGATACACATTTCAGGGGAAGCTAACAAGGAGGCATCCAGAAAGCTGTGATTGAAATGAATCCACTGAAGCCCAGAGCACTGAGCTCTGCTCGCAGCCTCCACATCCATTGGCCCCATCCCTGAGGCTGTGGCCTGGCCACAAACCCCAGTCACTGCTGCAAAGTAATTCTATCTGCAGCTCAGAAAGGGGAACCCTGGACGTGGTCATCTCCTGACTCCTTCCTCCTCACACCCCCCCCAAGCTCCGCTAAGGGTGAGGAGGTGAGGAGGTGTGACACTATAAATCTTGTAACAGGTCGTGCAGGTGAAGTGAGAGATACATCTTCAAGATAGTGATCTGTCATCTCCGTCTTCAGATAGGAATATCCACAGAGAAAGGGAACTGAGGAAGGATGTGATCAGGAGAGGATCGACTGACCTGTGCCCCTCACTGGTGCTGTCCTGCCCCTGCCCCTGCCCAAGGCCTTTGGAAGGTCCCCAGAGCTTGATGCTCCTGCAAGGAGAAGGCTCCAAATAGCAAAGGAGCCCTCAACGGTCTCAACCACCTTTCCCACTGTGCAATCATACGCATTGCCAATAGGATGGTGTCCCTACTATGTGCCAGGCACAAACTTCATCTCATTTGATCCTCATCACAACCCAACAGAGTAAATATTGTTACAAGTAGGATAACTGAGGCTCAAAAGATTACAGTGATTTGCCCTGGATCAGAGTCCCTGAATTCACAACCAGGTCAGGATGTCTGTTAACCAAAAGGTCTTGGGCTTGTTTGCTCAAGGTTTGGCTGAGTCTTGATCATGCATGTAAGGACTTGAGCATGCATGACCAACACAAAACCCAAAGAAGGCAAGACCAAACAGGCAGGGCCTGGAGGAGGAAGTCAGGAAAGGCTTCTTAGAAAATCAGGGTAAGCCAGGAAAACACAGATACTGGTGCAGTGCACACAGGCACTGGATGTGGAGCTCAGCACCTGCTGGCCAGCCTCATGGTGACTGCAGATCCTGAACCAGTGAGCCAAGAACCTGCTGAAACCAACCTCTGGGCTTCCTCATCCAAGTCTGAGTCTTTGCCTTCGTAAGCCCACCTTGCTGTTGGCCATGCAGATAGTCTTTTGGGGGGCACTCACCACCCATCAGGCTTTGCTTGGAACCGAGAAATCCCAAGCTTGCTGCTCCCCTTCAGTTGTTCTGTGACAGTTGATCTGAAGCTCCCAACCCACCTTGCCTAATCACTGATGGTGAGGTTGTCCCTGCCTTGCCAGCAGTACACCCAGAGCAGAACTCCTGCCTCAAAGTCTATCATTGGTTTGTTCCATTCACTTGTGCCTGATCGAGCCCTCCTTTCCAGGCTGAACTCCCTCCAGTCTGAGCTATATGTCTGCAACTGGCAGCTCACACTTGCTAAAGTTGAATGCTGATCGTGTCAGCCCCTAAGCACAGTCCTCCAGTGGGAGCTCCCGTTTGCATAAGGTCAAGCTCCTTACCCAGTCTTCATGTCCTACTGAGCCACACTGAGCCACCTCGTGTTTCCTGAGGAGAGAGCAGATCTCGGCATCTTTAAAACTGCTGGCCCACACCAGTAGCCTCACCTGATGGGGCTGCAGGCCTGGGTGAGAACAGAGAGGCATTTCTGAAGGGCAGGGAAGCTAAGTCTCCACGGCGGGAAGTCCAAGGACCTTCTCTAGGATCGAAGGAGTAATAGATACCATGAGGACATTGGGGGTCCGTCTTCAGAGCAAATCCGGAGCCACCAACCAAAGCAAGCAACTGCTCAAAATCTGAGATTCAGGAGCATTTTGTTCTCCCACATCAATTCCCTACATTTGTGTGTTTTTCCATTAAGTCCCTTACAATGAAAGTAGCTATAGGGCCAGAGGGATGAGAACAGCCCCTCTGTAGCATGTGCTGGAATCCCCCAGGGAGAGAGCAACTGTTGCACGGGTAGAAAACCAGGCTTCCAGCCTGGAGTGCACCGGAGGACAAAGTCAGCCAGGCACGGCTGGGTCCAGCTGCTGGGACACAGGATGGGCATCCAGTTCCTTGATTAGCTCAGGACAAGAGTAAGGACCCCTGCCTGCACAGAACCCAGGCGACCTGAACAACAGAGAAAGCTTCCTTCTGCCACCCAACAGCCACCTTGGTAGGTAATTTCCATGTGGATAAGTAAACAAACATTGCACATCTGGCCAGCGCACCGTCTGGTCTGCGCAGTGAGGAGGACCTGGCCATCTCACTTCCGAGGGCTCTGCCAGCACTGAGGCTCTGGTTTTTGTTGTTTATTTTGCTTTGTTTTTCCTCTCCAAGAACAAACGGAAGCAAGGCCTGAGATGGTGGGGTCATTTTCAGGCTTGAGAGCGCAGGTCCAAATCCAGCTTTGGAACAGACTTTGTTTAAGCAAGAGGGAAGTGAGGTGAGGGATGAAGGTGATTGTGTTTGTGCTTCACATGTTTCACTGTTTGCTTTAAACGTAGACAATATTTAACGGCACATGCTGCTTCTAAACCCTCCCGATATTTCTGGAGCTGAGAATTGCTGGAGGCCTCACATAAAAACCTAGTCCAAATTGGTTTCTTTTGTGGGGAAGGGAATAACAAGGAAGGAGGCGAACCTGGGACGCAGGTGGCCTTTTCTCCGTTCTTTCCATCTATAAATGTGTAATTGCCTTCCTCCGAGCTAGAAAATGCACAGGGGTTCGAACCAAGGAAGTGACGATGTCATTGCAGGCTGGAACTAAGCATTGGAGCGATAATGACCATAATTTAGTTCAGTTTCTATTCAGTTTCTACTTATTATTATGTAGGTTGTTAATTGGAATAGAAGAAAGAAAATTGCTGAGAGAAGGAAGTAGGGAAACAGAATTACTCCAGGAGATTGGGAAATAGTGAAATGATCAACAGTCAGGCTAAAATTACCACTGGGAAAGAACACAGCAGAAAAGAGCACAAATATTCTATGCAGAAATGCACAGGAAGCCCTTGGCAGTGGCCTTGTCTCCATTTCTTCTGAGTGATGACCTAGACACCAATTCCCTGCCTGTTCTCCGTAAGAAAGCAGCGTGGAAGGGCCCTTCCCTCCACTCCAGGTCTCAGGGAAGCCAGATACCAAGAGGAATCCTGGCCCCATACAGTCAAATCATAATGGAAGGCATTCTAGCATCTTCACGTGTACATCAGTTATTAAATTTGGCAAGGTCATTCCGGGATTGAAACCAGAAAGGCAACTTCAGTAAAAGGCGGATGGTAAAGAGTCCAGACTCGGAGGGCCTCTGGGTTTCTGATGCGATGACTCCGCTCTGCCATTGCACAAGCCAGGCAGCAGGGGTGGCATGAACACAGGAGTGTGGCTGCAGTCTCTCAAAACTTGATTTATAAATGCCGGCAGCAGGCCACAGTGGGTCCGCGGGCCCCTGATTGAAACAACAGTAGCAAACCCTTCCTGACAGCACTTCGCCTTCTGCTCGTCACCCTTCCTTGCTTTATCACTGGGTCATCTCTGTAATCTGTGCGGAGCGACAGTAGGGATCACCAGGCTCAATTGACAGACAAGGAGATGGGATTCGCAGAAAAGAATGCACCATGCAAGGGCACACATCTGAGGGCAGCAAAACCAGGCCAGCACCTTCACCCCTGCACATCCGGTCCAGCCCCTGGTCCTGCGGCCTCTACCTGCTCGGGACTTCCTCGCTGAGCTGCCGCAGTAACATCATACTCCCCGCCCTGGCCTGACTTGTCTTCATGAGAAGTAGCTTTTCCCTCTCCCCCTGCTGCCTGCCAGAACCTTTTAAAAATCCCATTTGAACAGGTCACACTCCTGTTTAAAGCCATTCAAGATCTCCCCATGACCCACAGGGTAGGGTCCAACCCTCCTGGCTCAGGACAGCTTCCCTGGCTCTAGCCTCCTTCTCACTCTTCATCCTCATCCCTTGCATTGACCCCTAAACCTCAGCAATTTTAAACAGCATGATGTGCCTCTAAATCATCAGGGATAGCAGTCCCTACACCTGAGTCCCTACTGTGACCAACACCAGAAGCCCAATCCCACCATCCACCCCTTACATCAGGATTTCTTTGCTAGGCAGCCCAAGGAGGTGTAGAGGATTTTTTTAATTCCCCAGGACTAGAAAACCTGATTATGCCAGGGCCTGGTGGTCCTCTACTGTCCTACCAGTCCTTCAGCACTCAGCTCAATTATCTCAGCTGGAGGTCACCTCCTGCCCTCCCACGTTCCTGTCCTCCTGGATCACCAGGGCTCCCTGTGATTATAAGAAGTCCCCACAGTGAAACGTCTTTCACTAACTTCAGCATTGGGGAAGAAATCTTCTGACTTGTTAATCTTCCTTTTCTCAGTGTGTGACTGGTGCCTGGAACTGGGCAATGATATTGACTAGATGGATAAATGAATGAATTCATGAATGAAGTTCATTAGATAAGGAAACTAGCTAATGTTCACATGGACTTTTTTAAATAAAGAATTAGTTGAAAAGAGAGAAAAGTTTCCTTGGTAACTACATAAAATCCAGGCAGTTCCCCAGTTGTGCTTCTAATTATTTAGATTCCAAATGACAAAATTAGCATTCTGTGAGATTACCTGTTAATATGCTGATGGTGCATGATTTGCAGGTACAGAGGAAGAGGAAAGCTTTTTTGCATGGCTGAGCTCCCTCACACTGATGAAGAATTGGTGACAGCTGACTTAACAATAAACTCCCAGCTCAGAACCCCCACAGTCCAATTATTTCTGCTATATTCAAGCCTATTGACATTGCATATACAGAAGAATGAACAGCAAAACTGTATTAATGAGGTTTTTCATAAGATAGAAAAATAAATGCAATCCGCAGCACAGCATACTAACGAGGGGCTCAGCAGAGTACAGAATTAAGATTGCACAAAGTAACTAGAACGGCGGAGTTCTTTGCTAGTGAGGCCACAGAACGAGTGCAGGCTGTGTCCTGATCCGAGGTCAGCAAGTCATTTTGCTTATGTGCGACTCCATGTTCTCTCTACACGGTGGGTGTGGTAATCTGTCTACATCACAGATTCTTTGAGCGGGTTTAATGAGATGGCTGTGGCCTCTTCCAACCTGTAAGTAACTATAAACAAATGAGGAGTTCCCCTATCTTTTGTGCTTCTGTTCCAGGCAATTATTTTTCACTAAAGGACAGCATGATGCTTCCCATATACAGGCAATGCTTCGAGCATTTAGCCTTCTGTTTGGAATGAAACATAAAGGCATTTGCCGGCACCAACACATAATTGTGGAAAGGCTGGGGAAATGTCGTATGCTAATAGGAGACCCCTAAGAGGTGCGTGTCAAAATCAGATTTCAAAGGAAAAGAACCCTCCATTCTGCCCCATTAGCAGAGTGATCAATTTCTAAATAAGATCTCCCAAAAATAAGTATCAGAATCTCAATTATGTATTTTCCAAAATTCCTGAAGCACTCAAATTAAATAAATCAATCTAGGGAGTTCTTATTGACCACCAGCGCTACACAGGGCACTGCGCTATGAGCTAAAAAACACGATGCAACACGATGCTGAGGGTCCAACGGGGTAAGAGCTGAGGAAATTAAGTATTCCAGAAGAGTGGGAAGGGCTAATGCTGAGGTCTAGACAAAATGCTGAGAAAGCATGGAGAGGGATTGTTCCCTGCATTCCCACCAGCCGCTCGCTGTCCTTGGCACAGAGTGGCCCAGAAGAGTTACACTTGGTTTTTTGAAAGCGTGTAGAATTGCCTTCCCTGCCACTCAAAACTGCCTTTCCCAACTTTGAACACAAGGGTCTGAAGCCCAACACGAATGGGTTTCACACAAACATATTCCTAGTTTTTCAGTCTGTACTAGTCCAGCAGGGAAATGGGGTTTCTTTAGGGTTCACTCCGTGGATGGCTCTGCTCAGTACCTTGGCCGCTCACTTTAAAAGCTAACAATTGAATCTAATCCAGCACATAATCTACTCTCCCTGTTAGCCCTACGGATGAAACTTATTATTCACATTTACAGATGAGAAACTGAGGCTCACGGGCATTGAGGATAACTGCCCAGGAGAAGAGAACAGTAAAGGCTGAGTAAGAGGCTCGAACCCTTGTCTCCTGGTTCTGAAGTATGCCCTCTGCCCCAGAAACGTCCCTGGCCTGTTGGCCACCTCCTTGATCTGTTTCCACTCTCTTTTCTTTGTTGCACTCAGAGTATTGCTTTTGGCTTTTTATTTGGGGACAGTTCAGGATTTACAGACATTTGGAGAGAGCTCAGAGTTTTCCACGTACCCTTCACCCCGTGTGATGATTTGAATACGTTTTGCAAAAATTCATGTGTTGGAAACAACACCCAACGCAACAGTACTGGAAACTGAGCCCAAGGGGAAGAATTTGGGTATCCCATTATGGATGGATGCAGGCTGCCCCACAGAGCGTCCAGGTCAAGGGCTTTCCCTCTTGCCCTCCAACTCCTGCCACATGCAGGTGCCCTGTTCCTGTTCTCCAGAGGACGCCAGCAAGGTGACCAGGAATTTTGTATCCCTTGTTTGGATCTGTGCGATGTTGTCTCACGATTAGGCCGAGATTACGGATTTGGGAGGAAGATCCAACAAGGTCAGGTACACCCATCACATCATATTGAGGGCACTTAACACCAACCTGACTTATTACTGGCGACACTAGCCTTAGTCATTTGATGAAGATGGTGTCTGATTTTCCTTCCCCAAACTCAGTTAAAAGCCACCATGGGGGCTGGAGCCATGGCTTGGCAGTTACAGCACTTGCCTGGCATCCCTGTGTATGCGAGTTCAAACCCCAGCACCATATACACAACAAAGTGTCCAAGGAATGAAAGTCACATAAAAAACTAAATAAAAATTGCTTCTCTCTTTCACTGGCCCGTCTTTCTTTCTTTCTTTCTTTCTTTCTTTCTTTAAAAAAAGCTGCCATGGTAATTAATACATTTGAGGGGAGCTTTGGGGAACCTATGATAGGATCCTGCTTCTCCTTAAAATCTCACACACTCATTTTAGAATCTGTTGTTCATGGCTGTAGCTATTATAACTGCATTGATTTTAAGAGTTAATTTTATTTCGTTTATTTCTTTTGAATGTGTCAATCAAAATTCTTCTCTAGCCTGATGTGGTAGTACACAACTGTGATCCCACTGGTTTAGGAAGCTGAAGGTGGAGGATCACAAGTTCGAAGCCAGCCTCAGCAACTTAGCAATGCCTTAAGCAATTTGGCAAGACCTTGTCTCAAAATAAAAAATTAAAGGGGCTGGTGATGTAGCTCAGGGGTTAAGCACCCCTGGCTTCACTCTCCAGTAACCCCCAAAAATTCTTCACTAAGGAAAATTTGTCCCCCCTACTGCACCTACATATTTATTCAATCATTTTTCTTATTAGTTTCTTGTTTTTCACCTGCCCCGAACCTAGAATCAGCCATTTCTCTAAGGGACCCAGACACTTTCTCTCCTTACAGATTTCCATTCCTTGCTGCCGCTACAATCTCTGATGATTTTCAAAACCATCATGAATTTGAAATAGGCCCAATTCTTCTTTCTCATTGCAAGGTGATGGCAATACTTTTTCCAACTCTCTGCATCCTGGGGTGGAAACTGAATTCAGAATATTTTTACAGCTAATGTTTATTTTAGTTCTTAAGGCTTAATTTGAACGAGCCAAAAAACCATCTTCACTGGAACATCTTATTGCAATTCACATAAATCTTAAAATTTTTTAGGGAAAAAAACTTCTAAATCTCTCATCATATGTCTTAACTCCATGAAATCTCGTTTACCATAGTACACACATAATTGAAGAATTTGGAGGAATTATCACTTATCCAACAAACACAAACTCCAAACTTTCCTTTATTGGTTCCTGCAGCAATTACAATGAGGATAACTTGAAGGGGTACAGAAATCAAGCTTCCCTTCTGGATCACAAGGAGTGCCAGCTACTGGGTGGGAATGGGAAGTCATTCTATTTTTATTATATTTTTTTATTTTTTGCCACTTTAATACTAAGAGTGGCTTTATTTTTAGTTCACTTTTAATTGGTTGTGCAGAAGAAGAGAGTCTGAGTCAGTTCCAGGCAGAGGGGGAAAAAAGGAGGCTTTCTATGTAACTCAGCACTAACTGAAGTCTGGAGTCTGGTGAGGAGTTGTGGCTTTAACTAGTGACCAACTCTGCAGCAGGGCCATCCATGAACTCACCAAGGCATTTGCTGCAACTTGAGGGTCGGGGTCAGAGGCGGTGCAGGAAAGGAGGAAGACACTGATTCGTGTGTCTCTCCACACCTTGGTCAAGACACCAGGAGAAGGCTGGGTTCCTGCTGGAGGGGGCTTTCCAGCAGGCAGGCAAACAGGGAGTTTGCACTCGGTTTCTGGCAGCAGAGGTGCTTTCTAAAGCTGAATCTGATGAGCAGGGGGGCAGCAGGGAGAGCTCACATCCAGTGGCAGGGTCTAGAAGTGAAGCAGGCTACCCAGGGTGCTGGCGAAGGCTGAGAAAGAGGTGTGAGAGCCTTGCAGGATGAGGGCTTGAATGTACCTGAATGTGCTGCCTAGATGTCGTGAACAGGGAGGAAGGAGGCAAAGGTGGCTGCAGCCTTCAGCCTCTTGCAAAATTGCGGTGCTAAGAGAGCCAGGTGGCTGGGCAGTCCAGCAGCAGGGCGGGGGTGGGGGGCATCTTGGTCACAGGACAGAACACAGGCTCTGCCGGCAAGTGGGCCTGGGTTACCGTCCCACCCCATACTCACTGCGACAGCCTGCAAATTACCTAAATTCTTTGTCCTGGGTGCCTCAACTGGAAAGCGGGATACCGACATCAAAGCATTCTGTGAAGTCTAAATTTAAAAACTTGTGTCAGATGCTCCACATGGGGCCTGGCTCCAGTGTGCTTTCAACCACTGAGTCGTGATTCTCAAAGTTCTTACTGAGCAAATAGCTACCAGAATCTTCGGTGTACCAAACACTCTGCCTAGCTGTGGGGATGCAGCATTGATAAGCATGGACACGTCCCTGCCACCCTCCTAAAAGGCCCCACGCACTACTGGTGGCCAGAGAAAGAATAAAGGGCTCCGTATTGGGGCAGGGAGGGCAGAGCAGGCAAGAGGGCCAAGCAAGATCCTGGATGCATCTCCGTTTCCAGCCCATCACAGCCTGACGCTCTTTTGTTGTCCTTGATGACCCTTGAGCAGGGGACACTCCCGGTCAGGTCTGAGACAGCCCAATACCTTTCCATCCTTCACAAAGCACATCCACCTTCTCCATCAGCCCAGCCCCTGGGTCTCTCCAGGGACAGAGGTGCTACACTGCGGCGTATATCCAGCACCAGGAAGTGGGCTGGCATCGCACTGCTTGCCGTGCCAATGGCTCCCTCCTCTGCGAGGTTCAGGACTGCCTGCCGTCCTAATGCTAAAGCAAGCTCAGCTCAGAATGAAGGTGACCTGCCTCAAACACCAGAGGCCACCCTGGTTCTGACCTGGCACTCGTTCTCACAAGGCAGCTACTTCCTAACTCCTATACAACTCTCCCCGCACATAGCTCACTTGGTGCTGGTTCCCTGCCCTGCCTAAGTCCCCTCATTCGACAGGTACCAAAAGCCACCCTGCTCAGGTACTGTCCTGCACATTAGGATCCAGCGGGACAAGAGACTGACCCACCCTCGATGAGCCCAAGGTTGGGGCCGTCACAGGGGTAAGGGTGCCCTGGTGAATGTGTGGCAGAGAGGAAGGTGCTGCGGCACACAGGAGAGGCTCCCAATCCAGCTGGCCAGGCGCAGGGGCCAGGATGAGAAGCCATCGTAAATGAAGTGAAACCTAAGTGGACTCTCTAAGGAAGAGGGGAGTCAGCCAGTGCACAGGTTCCCCCGTCAGGGGAAGAGGCCACAGGTGGAGACGTGGGGTCAAGGTGAACTGCTCAGCTTAGCTGGGGTCCCTGGGCAGCTGGTGTGCTTCCTAGAACGATTCTATCCAGTGCTCTACACCTGCAGCTGTGACCAGTCACCTGCAGCTACAGCTCCCTGAAGCAAGTCACTTCCTGCCAAAAGCTCAGGTGTCACCTGCTGCCAGACTCCCAAGGCCACACTTCAGCCACCTGCAGGGTCACCACTGCAGGGCCTCTTACATGCCACTCTCTGCTTGGGCTGCCTCTGTTCCGTTGTCACTGCCTGCTCTGGCCTTGACTGCAGGGCCTGCCCATCTCCTGTGGCCACCCAGCCAGCGTTCCACTGCCAGGGCCCCACTGAGCTGACAGGGCTCTGGGTTTTGGGGGTGTCAGCACCACAGGTCTGTTCATCTGAAACAGGAACCCCAAGGTTCTGTCTTCTGAACTGGCCCTGAATTTCAACTAGAGGGGTGGGGAGCTGCCGTCAGGGCCTGACAGATCCATGAGCTCCTTGGGGGCTGCTGTCAGAAGATGGAGACAAGAGCCTGCTGCCTCCCAGCACGGGGACCACAGGCCAGCCACACACCTCTGCCTTCAGCCATGAGCCTGGAGAAGTTCCAGGGGGCCTTGTAAACAAGCTGGTGACAGCACTGGCCAGCCCAGCAGGTGCCTGGGGAGCCTAAGGAGAGGCAGAAGCAGCAAAGGCTGGAAACGCCCTTGTTGAGCCCTCAGGCACAGCTACAGGGCCTGCTCCTGGCAGCCCAGAGAGCCCATGCTGCCTCGTCACACAGCCGGGTACGCTGGGCACCTTGATTTGGGAGCTGGATTTTAGCCCAACTGCAATCCTAGATAGACATGTGGCCTCAGGCCAGTACCCTCTCCTCTCTGGGTGTCAACGTGAATTACCCAAAAGCCTAGCTTTCTTCCACCACTTGGAGTATCTACAACTTGCTTGCATTTCAGCTCAGCAGGCTTATCCTGCGACCATCCCAACAGACACCCCAAAACAGGAAGCAGTCCACCTACATCTAATTCCCTACATTTTTTAATATATGTGGTGTTTTAAAAATTATTGGGATGTAGCCTTCACCCCCATTTCAACAGCTGCCCTAGGGCGATCTTGTTACTATTTCCATGAGTTCCTTGAGGAAGGGCTGCTAGGTCGTGCTTTGTTATGCAGAGTTAGAGTGGGTTGGAAGGTGCTGCTGCCTAGTTGTTTGTCTGTACTCGAAATCTGCATAACCCCTGGCAACTCCCTTAGAAGGATTATTGATTCCTTGGCTGTCTCCCCTCCTCCATATATAAAAACCTGTGTGCCTTGATAATAAAGGAATTCTGGGCTGCCATCAGCTGCGTGTGGTTGACTTGTTTTCCCCGGTTAGGAGGGAAGGGGTCCCCTGACGAGGAGGGGCCCAGAGGGGCCCAGTTTCCAGCAGTTGGCACTCATCCTCCTCCTGATCGGCTCCCGGGGGGCAATCCAGCCCCCCCACAAAAATCACTTTCCTTTTTAGATCAGATTTAGTCTCTGCTATAGGTCCATATTTCTTTATTCACAACTCACAAAGCTTCAAAAGTCAACATTTTCCTGGCTTACAAAAGGCAATCTGTTTAATAGAGATCATGTGACACCTAGCAAGGACGTAAGCAGCGTCCCACCATCAAACACATTAGCGATCCTGCAGCAAGCAGGTGAATGTGAAGAAGCCCCCCAGATGGGATAAGGGTGACTCAGCTCAGACCAGAAACAGAAACCAGGGTTGAGGATCTGGGGCTGCCGCTGACAATGACAGTTCCACAGCACGCATGGGTCAACCCCTCTTGAGCCAAGCTACAGGCCATCACGGGTGACTGATAGCAGTGTGACGAACGCACAGACACACCAGCTTGGGCATGCGAAGCCTGGGCTCTGCGACGGCCGCTACCTTTAGGCTGCATGAGTGGGCATGTTCTGCAGCCCAGGCCTCAGTTCTCCCGTCTGTAGGCAGAGGTCATGGTGCTGAGCATGAGGCTGTAAAGATGAAAGGAGACTGGGGTGGACCCCAGTGTACCTGGAGTCCTTTCTCTCCACCCTCCCAGGACTCGCGGGCTGTCTTGCAAATAACAGGCTCAATAAACGTTCATTGAATGAATGGATGCTGGACTGAATCACTGCGCTCAACAATTCCTTGGAGGCTAAACGATGAGCACCTACCAGGTCTGCCTGTGCCCTGCAAGCCTGTGGCTGCCTGTTGGACTGTCTGCTCCCCTAAGCCACTGCTCCCAGCCCATCGCCATTGCTGCAGTAACAGGCACAGACCCCGCTGCTCGTGGTCAGCTACTGAGCAGAATTGCCTGCAGGGAACCTGCCTGCTGAAATGTGTGCGGAATTCACAGCCAGCCTGGTACCTCGGGAAGGAGAGAAGGGGACAGGAACACAGCCTTCTGAGCAGCACACAGCTGCTTGTGGGTCCCAGCTCCATCACCTACCGGCTGTGGTTCCGGGGCAAGACACCTAACCCTCTGAGGGTCTAGTGTCCTCACTCATGTGAAAATAACAAAGCCCAGGGCTGTCGCACACACGCAGCCAGAATTAGCCCAGGGTAAGCAGGTGGGAGGCTTCACACCTGGGGGACCAGCGAGTGCTCTGCAGCACCAGCACCGTCTTTACCACCAGCCTAATTTGGCTAGTAGGTTTAGTATGCATTGTAATTAAAGCACCTGTATATGTTGTCATTTTATCACATGCCACTTGATATCATCCCAAGTGTCACTGTGGGACCTCCATGAGCAGTGATTGACAGATGGCAGACACACTAAGGAGCAGCCCATACTGACGTTTTCAGCCTTGCTTCTTGATAAAAATGGGCTTTCCTACTCTCAGAATGTTTACTCCCTACCCATTTTTAAGAGCCAAATAAAATAAGGGCTTCCCTGTACACTTTCTTTCTTGTCCCCCAGCTACCAATGCTCTCTCCTCTGTCTATTCCTCCTTGTAGGCTCTGGTCACTTTCCACAGTGACTGTGGACTTGTCTCCTCTCCTTCTATAAGCATCTGGAGCATTTGGAGGGGGACTCCAAGCTTTACTCAGCACAGAGACTGAAACTTAAGACAGCCCCAGCCACTGAGTCACTGGAGCAGAACAGGACACCCTGTGAGCGCTGGGTCTCAACCACCCCAACCCACCTAAGACATAATTTCCAATAAGATCACTTTTTATGGTTAGTTAGTAGGTAAAATAAGTCACAACATGTCCATTTTGTCCTGAAAAATAGCATGTTGATCCAATACAGAAAGCATCAATACTTAAGAGCTTTAATAGATAAGAGAAATTAAAATTTAAAGTTATGTGCATATTTTTCATGCAGGGATGTGTGATAGGATGGTTAATAGAGACTTTTTAAATGTAAAAATACAATAACTTAAAATTCTGAAAGAGAAATGGAAATTCAAAGTGAAGGAGGAAAAGGAAAAACGTTAACATGTAAGTATTAAAAAATAGTCGATCCATGTATTGCAATATCTGTAATGAGTGATGGTGAATATAAGTTGCTTTAGCTTTTATATTCCATCACGTACTTTAAAAATGATGGAAGATTCTTGTTGTGCCACATCAATGATTTATAGTTGCTCTTTATGAGCATTTTACAGCTTAAAAGCAGGAGGTATATAGGCTCCAAAATTATTTTAGGGGTATGTGGTGTTTCTCTTTTTACATTTTAATAAACAAATAATCTGCTGAAATCTGAACTAGCAAAGATAGAATAAGGGCAATCCTTAGCGTAAAGCAAAAAGGTCTAAGAAATTAACACATAGAGCAAGGTAGGAGGGAACTCTGAGTCACTAAGTCACTGTGTGACCGTGATCAAGTCCCTTTCCTCCTCTGACCCTCAGTTTACCCACAGAATGAAGAAGTTCATCAGACTAAAGTTTTATAATACTTTATCTACTAATTTCTCAGAATCTAGCACAGGCTCAGAAATGTAAATAAATCTCAAGCTGACTTAATCTGAAACAAAAGTCTCTCCAGGCCTGGATCCTCTGGAGAATGAAGGAAGAGAGTCCTAGAGGCCTTTCCCCTGCACAGCCTGAGCCAGTTCAGGGTCTGCTTATCAGGAAGGAGCTGGGGGTGCTTTTGAGGGCCTCCTGGCTTTCCCAGGGTGCACATCTTTGTCTCAAGATCAACTGGAGAATGAAGCAGGAGCAAGGAGCAGAGAGCAGACATCTCTCCTGAGTCAACTTCAAAGCCAGGAAGCAATAAACAAGGCAGCTTTACCCACCTGTGTGACCAAAACCAAAATGAGCAGCTACAGACAGTTTCTGAGGAATTGTGAGTGACCAGGTTAGGGGGTGATGTCCTCAAAGCAATCTATATAATTTCTTTGTCACGGAGGTTACCAGTTCCTTCAGCACCGGCCTGCAATGCAAGACTCCATGCAAATGCTCCACATGGTGCTTACTGGGTTCCAGGTCTGTGACAGCCTCTCTGTGCCTCTCATCCTCTTTCCAGCCCAAAGTATCAATAATGCAAAAATTCAGAAACCCCAGAACTTATTATCTAACAAAACAAAATCCACAACGTCAAAATAAAATCTTTGACTGCTGCTTTGAATAAAAAATTCTATTAATACCAACTGGATATGGTGTCACACACTTGTAATCCCAATGGCTTAGGAGGCTGAGACTGGAGGATCACACATTCAAAGCCAGCCTTGGCAACTTAGTGAGGCCCTATGCGATTTTGTGAGACCCTGTCTCAAAATGAAGAATAAAAAGGGCTGGGAATTTGGCTCAGTGGTTTTTTTTTTTTTTTTTTTCTATTAATACCACTGATATCCATCAGGCAGCTGTGGACATTTTCATGGGCAAAGCCGTATAAAGGACATAGAATTTCAGCTCCTGAATCTCAAGCCCAGCTTGACAGGATGGAGCAGGTAATGCAACCCCAGCTCATTCTGCTCTAGGAAATTGTAAATGGGAGGACAGATAGAGCCCTGCGGCAGAAACAGCATGTGGTGACTGAAAGTGACAGAGATTACAGGGTCGGAGGCCAACCTCCATGTTTCCTTATCTATAAAATGTCCTCAAATCCCACCCCTGGGCTGACTTTGCGGACCTGTACCACAGGCCAAGGGACACCCAATAGCTGACCTTGGAGGTCAGCATCTGTCCAAGCAGCAGCCACATCCCTTAGGTTCCTCTCTGTCCCGCTGGTTCCTCCTCTTTAAAATCCCTGCTTCCAAGTCCTGTGTCAAACACCAGCACAGCGTCTGCCTCCAGGACATCTCTGAGCAATGCCAGCTTCCCAGCGGGGTTGGAACCTCCGTGTCTCAAGAGCTTTCATGTTGGTTCCTGTTTTGAACCTTTCCCTATTTTTCTGATCCACAGCCCTTGCAAAATTTGTCACTAGACTGGGTCAAGTCTGACCTCCTTGCTTGGAGGACCTGGATGGCTGTGAGATGATGGGTATGGAGATGATTTGTAAGCCTGGAAATGTCCACAAGTGGCTGTTATTAGGACAGCAGCTGACAGGCTCTCCAACCCTGGGGCCCAGGTCTTGGACAACATTGATAGCAAATGCCCTTTGTTGTTAACAAGACTCAGAGGTAAATGGTGGGGCCCAAAGGGAGGACTCAGAAGCTTCATGCTGGTTCCCAAGGCCGCAGGGACAGCAGAGAGACCTACCTGGAAATAGGTGGACGTATCTGACTGAGCCCTCCTCAGCCAGAGCCCTCCCTGTGCCGTGACCTCATCACAGCCCCGCTGCGGTGTAGAACGTCTAAATGGCACACACACAACCAGGGCTGGGTCAAGTCTAGATCCTGCCTCCCCAGGAATAGAGAGAGAAAAGCAGAGATGTTGGCCCCACACAGAGGACTCGGGCTGAAAAGGTGCTCTGTAAAGCTCTGGGGGGACTCTGGATAAAAGGGAAAAGCCCAGCTCGACATAAGGTAGAACTTGCTGGAAACTGGAGTCCACCCACTGGAAAGCTCATGTTTTTAATTGTGAACTGATATTAATAGGGAAGGATGGTGGTATTGCTTTTAAAAAGCTCCAGGTAGAAGTCTGGTCATTTAATACACTTACTACACAGAACAAATGCCTGTCTAGCCGTTTGGATCCCAGCTCTGCCACCAACCTGCTGAGTGACGTTAAAAGAGTCACTTCATGTCATTGGACCTCCTTTCTATCACCTATGAAAGGGGATGATCAAACCCACAAGCATTAAAGTAAATGAGATCAGTAAGCTTGCTTTTAAAAAGCAGAGTAGGACCTGCAGGGTGGAGGTTTGTGCCAAAAGCTTCTCTCCCCACTGCTGTGTCTCGGGAACACCTTCGGGTCTGTGGCAGCTTCCCACCCAGTGTCCCCATACAAGTGTCAATACCACCTTCTGCATGTAAGTGAAGTCCCCTCTTAGTGTGGGCAACACAGGGAGTTCTTGATTTAATGCATCTGAGAACTGTGCTGGGCTGACTGAAGGAAGACCATATTTTATTGAATCAAAGTAGGACAAACATAGGCCTCTGGGCCTCGATTATTCCTCCTCTGATTCCATCCGCAACAACAAGTTGTGCACACACAAGGCCAGTTGCATCCCTCTGGTGCCCAGGGCTCTGCAGAGCCTGGCAGGGCTGGGAGGCCAGTTGAGGGAGCCCACCCAGCCTGCTGCAGCAGCGGGATGATGATGGGACTTCCAGCAGGGGTCTCAGATCTGAAACTTCCTCATGGGTGACTTGAAACTAACATTGTAACCTCCCCGAGCCTCAGCCTTGGTGTTTTCAGGTGTGAAATTGCAGAGATTATCATGATACCTCTCTCAGAGTTTGCTGGGAGGATTAAATGAGATGATGCTAGACCCAACCTGGTGACAGGAGAGATAAGGGAGTCACAGGCTACACACCCCTGGCTTGCCAATGATCAAACACAATAGAGGAGTCTCACAGGTGTAAGAAATCAGCCACATAATTAATGACACATAAATGGCAACTATCCATTATAATGCTTTCATTTATACAGAAAATGCCAAAACAGAAAAGAAAAAAGCCATAAGTACTCTTTTCTAAGAAGCTGAAATGCATGGTCCAGGACTCCAGGAAGAAGAGAGCACTCTTCTGGGAGATTTGGGAACAGACACATTCAACTCAACTCACTCCACTGGTGTAAAACACAAGGCTTTTCCATAAGTGTGTTTGCCTACAGACATGTGCAAAAACACACTCACACATATTCGTGCACACACTCTCTTGCATATTTGAACTCACTGGGCCTAAGATGCTGACTGAGAGGCAGCCTGGGGTGGGGAGACTGGCAAGGCTTGCATCCCAGGCTCAAGATTTTCTTATTCACCTTCTGATTTTAGGCAAGCCACTTTCTCTGATCCTTATAGCAATCTATTTTCAAAGCAATCACAAGGATTAAATTAAACCATATATGTAAATTGCCTAAACTAATGTTTGGCACATAGTGAGTATTCAAAAAATGATAATTTTAAATAGTAGCTGTTATCTGCATTAATATTTATGATTGCATTAAAATGCTATTACGTACTGGTAGAAATTTAGTCCCATTCGGGCTGACATCCCCAAGGTCACTTGGGTCATGGTGGTTGAAGATGAACCCACCATTCATCCACTGGGTACCAAGCTCTGCTCCTGAGAAACTCAAGAAGCAGAAGTGTCTATCCCCAGAAGTCCAATCAGAGCACCCGCTTCAGCTCTGTGGGGGGTGGCAATCCAGCATTTGCTTATGGAAACCCATTTTTTGCCAAATTCCTGCTTGAAAACATTGCTAAAACCTTCCATTTGTGTTCTCCATCTGCAGTTTCACAAGGGAAGATGACAGTTACTAAAGAAATGTGTGATCTCTTTGAACCTGCAACGTCAGGAAGGCAGGGAAGAGGAAGAAAGCAGGTGTCCAGCACACGGCTGGACAGTAACCATCAGCCCCTCCACGTTTCCAGCAAAACCCTGGGAAGCATCTTGCAGGGAGGCGAAAGGAGAGCCACCCCAGCAAGGTGCATCTGCTGGAATTCAGCGGGGCCATCCACAGCTCCAGGCAGCAATCCCACCATCCTGCCTTGATAGGGCAGGTCCCTTTGGAATTCATCGTTCAAGAATAAAGATGTGTGGCTTGCTGCTGCTTCTTTTCTCCAAGTCTCAGGCTTTACGCTCTCACCTGCCACAACTTTGGATCAGAAAGTATGTCTTAGCCACTGAGCTTGAAGGTTACCTCTCAGAGTATCATCTATTATCCCGTGTTATCGCTGAACAGGAAATGGACGCGGTCAAGCTGCACAGAGCGATGAGATGCCTGGGCTGCCGACTGGGCTATTTATTCTGGAGGACAGCTATATTTGAAAACCCCATCTCAGTCTCTAACCCAGCATGATCCTTTTATGTGCAATTATCCCATTTGGCATGAAATCCAAATAAATGTTTAGGAATTCTCGACCCTCCAGATGAAAGCTGTAATTAATGTATCAGTGATTTTCTTCTAAAGGGCACATAATCAAAAAGAGGAGCCAGCATATTAGAGCAGTTAATGGGAATCATGGAGAGTGTTGAGGACAATGGGTTTGCGTTCTGGTTCCAAATGCTGTCAGGATTCAGACACTGTCAGGTCAAAATCTGTTGCTGCTCAAACCCCACCTCTGATTAACATTCATGGTTCACGAAGGTTCACACACACACAGGCGAACTGGAACTTCCCAAGCAGTGAAGTACAAAATAACAAGGTCCTGCCATGCGGATATTAAAATCTGAACAATATGTAAACTAACCAGCAGGAAAGCTAAGTATTCAGGGGAAACACTGCGGGCAAGAAAGGGGCTATGGCTTAGGCAAGGAGGGCTTCCGGAAGACTGGAAGTGGAGGTGAGACCACGAGCTCACACAGCGGCCCTGCACCTGCCACGGAGCCCTGCGTGACCCACTGAGGCATGGCTTGTTGGGGACACAGCTGTTCCCCATGAGCCCATTGCAAGTGGCTCCAAAGGATCCGTGCGGCACACTTCCCTGTCTAATGCCTGTCAATCCTGGACTCACTGTAACGCCACCTTCTCCTGGAGTGCAGGCAACTCAAGGACGAGTCTTTGCATTCTCATCTCTTGGCTCAGTGACTGACTGCAGAGAACCAATGTCCAGGAGATGTTTACGGAATTGCGTGACATTGAGAACTGACTCCTCACATCTCCTAAAATTTAAGTGAGACTTTCTCTTTGAGTTTCCGGAAATGCTTGTGCATCTTTTCCCTGCAATTGCCTCATCCTGGAAGCCTTCCTCAAGTGCTAAAGCACGTGTGGCCTGGCCCTCCTCTGAGTTCCAAAATCACTCTCCATCCCTAGCTTTCCTTAGGGGTCTCTGTCTAGCCTGTAAGCTCCTTGAGGATGAGAGGATGTATTTCTCATCTTGGCATCTTTCACAAGTTATTTTTTGATACATAAGGTAAAACGCACCAATTGCACGGCCCCAAAATTCATATGTTGAAGTCCAAACCCAAAGGGTACCTCAGAGAGTAGCTGTATTAGGAGACAAGACCTTGAAGGAGGATATTAAGGCTTAAGGCTAAACAAGGTCTGAAAAGTAGGGCCCTGCTCCAATATTACTAATGTCCTTATAGGAGAGAAAGATATCAGGAGTGCACCAGAGAAAAGACCAGGTGAGGACACAGGGAAAAGGTGGCCATCTGTGCCTGAGGAAACAGACCTGATTTCTTGATTTCTACCCTCCAGAATTGTGAGAAAATAAATTTCCGTTGTTTGCACTCTTCTGCCTGTGGTATTTTGTTATGGCAGCTCTAGCAAACTAATACATAATTTAGCCGCGTTTTATGCATTATCTCTCCTCTAAGCAATTGAGGGGGACACAGAAGACAGAGTAAAGCAGAATGTCCCATGTGTCTGTTAGGTCCCTTTGATCTATAGTGTTGTTTAAGAACACTGCTTCCTTATTGATTTTCTGACTGATTGTTCTATCCTTTATTGAAATTGGGGTCTTGAAGTCTCCTATAAACTAGTAGAATGAAGGAAATAATAAAGATTAGAGCAGAAATAATTGAAATAGAGAAACAAAATAAGGGAAAATCATCGATGAAACCAAGAGTAGGTTTTCTGAAAAAATACAATTGACTAACCCTCAGATAGATTAACAAAAAAAAGAAAAGAAAGAAAACAAGAAGGCTCAAATAAAATCAACTTGAAAGAGGACAAATTATAACTGACACCACAGGAATAAAAAGGATCATAGGACTACTATGAACAACTTTATATCAATAAATTGGACAGCCTAGAAGAAATAGATAAATTCCTAAAAACATACACCCTACCAAGAATGAAATCATAAAGAGAAAATATAAACAGAACAATAATGAACAATGAGATTGAATCACCAGTTAAAAACCACCCAACAAAGAACAGACTAGGACCAAATGGTTTCATTGATCATTTCTATTATTATTTAAAGAAGAGTTGACTTTGGGCTGGAGCAGTGGCTCGCAGTTACAGCACTTGCCTGGCATGTGCAAGGACCGGGATTCAAACTCCAGCACCACATACACAACAAAGTGTTGGAGAAACACATGCCAGATGGAAAAATAAATAAAATTGATTCTCTCTGTCTTTCTCTCTCTCTCCTCTCTCTCTTTCTCTTTCTCTCTAAAATAAATAAATAAATAGATATTTTTAAAAAGAAGAGGTGACATCCATCTTTACATTCTTCCAAAAATTTGAAGTAGGAACTCTTTCCAAATCCGTTTAATGAAACCATTAGTACCAAAAACAAAGACTCTACAAAGAGCAAATTATAGTAATAAAACAAAAAGTACAAGCCAACATCCCTGATGAACACAGAGGAAAGTCCTCAGTACAGTATTAGAAACCAAATTCAACAGCACATCAAAGAACCACACCAATTGACCTAGTGGGACTTATTCCTGGAATCCAAGAGAAATTTGACATAAGCAAATTAATTAGCATAATAAAACACATTAAAAAGATGAAGGATAAATATCACATGACCATCTCAATAGCTGTAAATTAAGCATTTCATAAAATTTGAAACCCTTCATAAGAAATATTTCCAGTAAACTAGGTATAAAAGAAATTTACCTCAACATAATAAAGGTCGTATATGATATGTTAACTGACTAGAATATGGTGATCATTTCACAATGTATACATATGTTATAATATTGAGCTGCTTACCTTAAATATATACAATTCCATTTCAATAAACATATCAAAAATAAGTAAATGAATAAAATCATATGAAAGTCCCAGAGTTAATATCATACTCATTAATGAAAAACTGAAATCTTTTTCTCTAAGATCAGGAACAAGACAAGGATGCTCTTTCTTGCCACTTCTATTCAACATAGTTCTAGAAGTCGTAGGCAGAGCAATTGGGTAGGAAAAAGATGTAGACACTTAGTAAAAGAAAAAGTAAAATAATCTGTTTACTGATGATATGATCTTAAGTGTAGAAAACCATTAAAAAAGCCCGTTAGAACTAATCAACCCAGTAAAATCATCATACAAAATCAGTATGCTCCTACACACTAACAGCAAATTATTCAAAAAGAAATTAAGAAAAAAAATCATCTCACTTACAATAGCAAAACATAAAAGAATAAAATGAAAAGGAATAAATTTAACCAAGAAAGTGAAAGATCTATACATTGAAAACTACAATGAACAGATGAAAGAAATTAAAGAATGCAAATAAATGGAAAAATATTCACATTCATGGATTGGAAGAATTGTGTTAAAATGTCCATATTACATAATCTCAGATTTAATGCAATCCCTATCAAATCTCAATAGCATTATTTTACAAAAATAGAAAATATAAAATTCATATGGAATCACATAAGACCCTGAACAGCCAAGCAAGGAAGGAAGCATAAAGGCTGGAGGCCTCACATTTTCTGATTTTTCAAAACTACAATAATCAAAACAGCATGTCATTGCCATGAGGATAGACATGGAACAGAATAGAGAACCCCAAAATAAATCTACGCATTTATGATCAAACCACTCTTTGGCATCATGGAGACAGGACAATCTCTTCAACAAATGGTTCATGGGGAAATAGATATTCACATGCCACAGAATGAAATTCTTCCCCTATTCCATACACAAAAATCAACTAAAAATGTAAAAAAGATTTAAATAGAAGATCTGAAACTATTAAATTCCTAGGCAGGGGGGAAAAACAACAGGAAAAATCTTCATGACATTGCTCGTGGCAATGATTTCTTGGATATTATACCAATAGCACAGATAACAAAACAAAAAATAAGAAAATGAGACTATTTCAAACTAAAAAGGTTCTATCCAGCAAAGGAGAGAATCGAGTTAAAAGGCAATATACACAATGGGGGAAAATATATACAAACCCCATATCTGATAAGCGGTTAATATCAGAAAATATATAGGGAACTTTTAGAACACAATAGCGAAAGAACAAATAACCCAGTTTTAAGAAATTGCATTTGAGTAGACATTTCTCCAAACACATACAAATAGTCCGATAGGCACAATCACAAGATGATCAGCCCATTTGATCTCATCATCAGAGAAACACAGATCAAAACCACAAGAGCTGAGCACAGGAGTGCACGCCTGTATTCCCAGCGGCTCAGGAGGCTGAGGCAGGAGGATCGCAAACTCAAAGCCAGCCTCAACAACTTAGTGAGATGCAAAGCAACTCAGTGAGACCCTGTCTCAAAATAAAAATAAAATAAAGGGGCTAGGGATGTGGCTTAGTGGTTAAGCATCTCTGGCTCCAATCCCTGGTATGAAATTTAAAAAAAGAAAGAAAAAAACCCACAAGATATCTTCTCACATCTCTTAGGATGGCTATTATCCAAGGAACAAAAGATGACAAGTGATGAAGATTGGCAATAGGAACACGTGTGCTCTCACACACTTGTGGTGGGAATGTATCTTGGTATAGTCACTACGGAAACTCGGGGGAGAGGCCTCAAAAAACTAATACTAGAATCACCATAGGGTGCAGCAACTCCACTTCTGATAATTACCCCCCAAAATTGCCATCAGGATCTCAAAGACATATCCACACTCCCACATCCACTGTGGCACTACTCACCGTAGATAGTCACAATGTGGAAAGAAGCTAATGTCTATCAATGAGTATCCATCAAAGTCAGCTTTTTCCCTGCTATGACTAAAAGACCTGACAAGAACAATTTTAGAGGAGGAGAAGTTTATTTGTGGGCTCACAGTTTCAGTGGTCTCAGTGCACAGACAGCCGGCTCCATTCCTAGGGGCTCAAGGTGAGGCAGAATTCACGGCAGAAGAGAGTGGTGGAGGGAAGCAGCTCAGGACAAAATCAAGAAGCGGAGACATTCTACTTGCCAGGTAGAAAATATATACCCCAGAGACATGTTGCCGATAACTGTCCTCCTCCAGCCGCATCCCACCTGCCTTCAGTTACCACCGAGTTAATCAGTGGATTAATTCACTAGCTGGGTTGATGTTCTCAGAACCCAATCACTTCACCTCTAAACACATGAGCTTTTGGGGGACACCTAACAACTAAACCATAACAATAGGTTAATGGAGAGAAAATGTGATATGCACATACAACATAATACTATTTCTCTCTCAAAAGAAGAAAATCCTATGAGCAAGTTGCAGGGCAAGTGCAGCATGATTCAGTTCCACACAGTCTCTAAAATAGTTCCATTCATAGAATGGATCAGAATTGTGGTTCTCAGGACTGGGAAGGCAGGGAAACGGGAAGTTGCTATTTAACAGGTATAAAGTTTCAGCAATACCTGACAGATACGTTTAGAGATCTACTCCAAAACCTCCTGCCCATTGTTAACAATATTATATTGTGCATTTTTAAAAGTTATTAAGAAGGTAAATCTATGTTGTTTTTATCACAATAAGAAAAATTGTAATTAAAAAATATGAAACATTCTTGAGAATTTTAAATTAACGTAGAATAATACATCTTTAAAAAGAATGGAAAGGTTAAAGGAAAAAGAAAGGTGAATTTAGTCTCAAAGTTCCAGGATTTGACAATCCCATTGGTAATTTCTAAAATGACTTGTAGAATTGTTCTAATTATTAACATAGGTTCAAACTGATGGCGGATGATCTAAAGTTGACAGATATTGGAATTAAAGGAGACTGGATTTGATTTGTTGCTCTGCCCTTTACTGAATATGTGGCCTGAAGTAAGTAGTTAAATTTACTGGACTTCAGTTTTGTGGGTTTTTTTTCCTTCTTGTTTTGGAACATCTACGACCTAGTCTTAGTTGGAACTCTCGTGCACACTAATGGGTTTATGTGGGTAGAACACCTGCCTTTCTTGGTGTGTTCACAGATGCTGGGTTCAATGGTGGTGCCATCTAAGTAGTCTTCCAGAGAGGGGAGGAGCAAGCATAGTTTGGAGACACCAAGGAATATGAGTGCCCAGCACAAGCTGCCTTGGGAAACTCTGGTCTTGGATCCCTTCAGAGGATGTCGTCCACACCAGGATGAGAAGCTAAGTGACGAGCCTCAAAGCCGACTCTGCCACCCACCCACTCTGCAATCTGACATCAGGTCTGTTCCCCCGGGGGGCAATGGTGTCCTACCCATCCTTTGAACCCCAATGACTACTGCCTGGCAGTTTTAATGTGCTGTATCCATGTAAGGGTAGTCGTCGGTAGAAATCCTAGTAATAGCAATAATCCAACTGATTTCCTTTTCTTAATAAACCACTGAATTTCCCTGGAAGCCCACCCAGGGGCAGCACCTGAGAAGGGGTCTTTGCCTGGCTTCTGAAAATTCCATGAAAAACATGCTGTGTCTATCTACCCAACCAGAAGGGAACAGGAGGACACACACTCAGCCTGTTCAGATCTGATTTGTCAAAACCCTCTGAGTGGGGTTCTCAGGGCTCCCTGAAATAGCTCCTGATGACCATGCCCAGCAGTGAAGCTGCTCTGGGAATTGCTGAGCTGCCCAGGGAAGAGAGTCCTTCCATCATGATACAAGTCCCCCCTTGCTCCATCATCAGTTACCTTCCAGGCCCCCAAGTCACACTCATGAGCTCTTCAGCTTTCAAATCTTAAGCTCTGAAGTGTGAGGCTCACTGTGGGAACTGCAGATCTTATCAGGAAGTCTTAGGGAAAAACATGGATCTGAAAACTACGTAGCAAGAGTGGCAAATGACACTATTAAAATTACTTTCCCCATTTGAGGGGATTAAAACCAGGAGATGCTTCTGACCTCCACATCTCCATAAAAATCTTCAATCATGTTGAGAAAGGAAAACATTAGCATTTCCTGGTGTTTTTCACCTGTGACAGCCATCTCCGTCGAGCATCGAGGACAGGCAGCAGGCATGCCAGCTTTTGACCTGGTTTCTGAACATCTGTGCAAAATGAAGATCACTAAGCATTGTGTTAGGAGAGTTCAGAGAGAGAGCTGGGGTCCTCTGGTTCTTGACCCAGACATACCTGAGAGCCGTTTAGGGAGTTGGTGAGGCCACGTGCTCCTGACCAGGGGTGCTGATTCAGACTGACAAGGGATCCCAGCTGTCTCCTCCACAACTAGCTCCCTCTGGTCCTTGAAGTCACCCCTACAGATGTCCCTAGCCTAGGGAAAACAGAAGAGTGGAAGAATGACTCTATAATGAGTGTCTCTGGTTCTTCTGCTCTGTCCCCCAGCAGGCACAGCTGTTTGTCCAGATGTCTACTGCTGATGCCTGGAATCTGGCCTCCAGGTCTTTGTAACAAAAGCAAACTCAAAATGTCCATGTGAGACTGCAGGACCCCACAGCTGCACCCTGCTTTGGGGGCTTCCTGCCATTTCCAGTGAAATCAAAGTAACCTGGGTGCTGCTGGCTCCATGTCCCTGTACCAGGAGCAGCTTGACTACAGGAAAGTCCTCCATGGCTCTCCAGGGCCTAGAAGGCAAGAACCATCAGTCCTGGCCAGGCCAGAGGTCCCTCAAGTGTCCTTCCCTCTGGCCCACTGCCCGCCCCCCAGGACTCCAATTCATTTGCAGGGAAAGCTCCACCCCTCTAACGTTAGGGTGCATCCTTGTGCAGCACCCCACGGCCATCACAGATGGGCATCACTAGAACATTTGGCAAGGCATACACGCAACCACAGTTACAATTATTGGAAAGACTAAAAGGTAAAACATAAGAGCGAAGCTTATTTGAGAGAAGAAAGAGGGTTATCCTCCCATTAATCTCCAAATATGACCCACAAATCCATGGATCCAAGATCAAAGTTTTCATTTTGCAGATGGAGAAATTGAGGCCCAGAAGCAAAAAGGATGCCCCAAGGATTTACCATGTGTCAGCAGCAAAGTGGGCAGATGGCATTTTCCAAAGTTAGTCATGGCAATAAATCCCCATTCCACTACAGCACGGCCACTCCATCACTGAGAAGTGTCTGTGTTCCCACCCAACTCTTGAAACCAGTGATTCTCAAAGGCAATAGCTTCCCCCTCCCTCAGCGGACATTTGGAGATGTCTGGTGACATTTAATGGGTAGTGATCAGGGACATTGCCACACATCCTCTAATGCACAAGACATCCCCACAACAAAGAACCATCCAGCCCTGAATATCAACAGTGCCAACGATGAGAAACCCTGCTTAAACCACAGCAGACTATGATAAAACTCCAGGAGGAAACAGGAACACACAGGTCTCCAGGACGCGTTCAAGACAGGACTTGAATTCCTTCTGAGAGGTTAAGGGGACTCATTTTTCCCCCCAAACAACAAATGAGCATCTTCCATCTTTGTTAGCTGGACGTGAGGATTTAGAGCAACAAATACCCAATGAAAACATTGTCAAGGAAAATGAAGTGCATTGATTAAATTGTTATCCCTGAAGAGTTTGTGGAGTAAATGAACATGCAAACGAGGGTGGCTATCCACACAAACCTGCATTTGCTTGAATTTTCTGCCTACTTGCTCAGCATGGCTCTCTAGGAGTGGTACTGCTTTAAAAAGTTATTTGTTTTAAGGCTCTGGAGATATTTTCTCATTACTTTCCATAAGTTTTACCAACCGAAGCCCCTCAGGTCATAGTACAAGGAGTACATGCCCTGGGGCTCTTGCCAATAACTTTACATTACCTTTAATCTTTGCTTATTTATCGGGTTAAAAAATACTCAGCTACTTGTTTTAATTGACTTTGATAAGGTTAACCTGGCTTTATTTTCTTATGGGCCATTTATATTGATTCTTAAGTGAATTTTCTGTCCTGGTATTCTGGGGCTCAATAGAGTTTTTAGGATTTTCTTACTGGTTGGTATGAACACTTTTATATATTAAGTATATGAATCTTTTACCATGTTATTGTAAATATTTATCTACTTGCTCATTTGTCATTTGAACTTTGTATAACATTTTTATAATATTAAAAAAAAACTTTTTAATTTTATGGAGGTGCTGGAGCCATAGCTCAGCAGTTACGGCGCTTGCCTGGCATGCAATGAACGCAAGTTCAAACCCCAGCACCACATACACAGCGAAGTCTCGGAGCAATGAAAGCCACATGAAAAACTAAATAAAATTGATTTTAAAAATTTTTTATTGAGTCTAATCCATTTAACTCTGTAATTTCTCTAAGAGTGAAGGAATTTCTCTTTAAATACTTAGGTAAATGTTTTCCTGTGCTGACTTGGTTTGGTGCTTATAATTTTATTCATATATACTTCTATAAGTATTTAGTCTCAACATAATGTGATAAGGGGAATGATAAATATACTATCTGATGAGTCTAGAGAATTGAAAACATCATAAGATTAATGTTCCTTGCCTGAGAATATCTTCCCATTTTATGTACGACTTGTGTACTCAGTAGACCTTTTTAATTAAAAGACAATTATCTTTGATAAATGCTGAAAAATAAAATAATAAAATATGTTTAAATACAAGGGACTGAATGCACATGGAAGACTAAATTTCTAAATATAGAAATAAAATATAATTTGAAAAAATAAAAAAAATAGAAAAAAAGAAAAAAAAAGACAATTATCAACATCTAAGACATTCAAGAGAGTACAAAGAATAATACAGCAAATCCTTCTGTTTCTGGCTTTAGGAAATGAATCAATCCCGGCAGAGGTGGGGTACCTGAGCCTGCTCCTCGGTGGTGTCCTCTCCCCAGCCAGCTGCAAGCAACCTGGATCCTGGACTTGTTTCTGTCATTTCCATGCTTTCACTTTTGCTACTTAAATAAGCACTACTAAACACAATAGACTTTCTCATGTTACACACACACACACACACACACACACACACACACACACACACAGATGGCCTTGTCTTCCTCCATAACTCTTTTTTGTTAACAGTGTACATGGGGAGTCCTCTGTTTTGATGCAAACACCAGAACATTCCTTTTCATGGGTGCAGTTGATGTGTTTTAATATATCCTCTCGTTAATGGGCCTTCGAGCTTGATTTCCCCCTCATATACAGTGCTGCTGTTAATAACCTTGTGCTTGTCTCCTCCAAATAATCTGCAAGCATTAGTCACAAATTCAGTAGGACATTTTTAGAACTAGACATAATGATTTTACAGTTTATTAAAAACACTTGAAAAAAATCAGGGAAAATGAGAAAAATCTCATGAATAATGGGGAACACTAGATATCAAAAATATAAAGTTATAAAAATTGAAACAACTTGGTATTGGCTCAGGGATAGGGCAACACAAGAGCTCAAAGAACTGGAGAATGAATGTGGCACTACAGGAACATTTGCAAAGTTAAAGGAGGCATTTTAAACCAATGCTGAAAAGATGGCTTCATCGACAGGGCTGGGAGGTCTGACAAAACTAACCTGATTCCTACCGCATTATTATGTAAAAATTAATCCCAACAGTGAACCAGATAACACATTCCAGACCCCTCGACGCAGCCACCATCATCGTGGTCAATGAAGATGATCAACTGAGTTGGGCACAGCAGTGAGACAGGGAGAAAAGTTAGGCACTCAGCGTAGTCAGAATGTCCGAGTCAATCACGATTGATTTGATGTCCCCACTGCTAGTCAGGAGGGTCTGGCAAGGTGGGTCCAAATGCAGACACTCCCTTCTGCTAAGCCAGGTGCCACATTCTTTCTATTTATTCCTGAGGCTTAGACCAAAGACTGGACCCAACCCAAATTTCCCAGTTCTAGATATGGGGGAAAGTAGAGAACAACCAATTAATGGGAGAGAATCCTATAAAAAGGGCGAACCTAGCCTTTCTTGGGCTCTGTCCCTTTCTCCCTTCTGGGGCAAGTCTGCTCTTTTCCCTATGCTTCACTTTCTGTTATTTTCTTAAAATAAAATCTGTCTGCTATTCTTGCCTTGGTGTCCCTTGGTTTCATTCTTTGTCCCTGTTGGACAAGAACCTGACTTCCAACAAACCGTCATGAAATGTGCACAACTATAATCCCAGCTATTTGGAAGCCTAAGGCAGGAGGAATCACAAGTTCAAGACCAGCCTGGGCAATTTACAGAGACCCTGTCTCAAAATAAAAAATAAATAAATAAATAAATAAATAAAATTAAAAATAAATCAATCCCCAATACTTAAAAAAAATCAAATTAACCTGTTACTGAAAGCTCGGTCCTTGTCCACAATGCCAACCCAATGACAGGGACACTATTTTGAGAAAAAGGAGTAAGAAAGTTTATTGCTTTGCTAGCAAAGGAGAACAGGGTACTCCCATCCCCGAGGCTGTGATTCTGCCCATCAGGGGTACAGAGGGCTGTTAAAGGCTACATTCTATGCATTCTCTGTCCGGAGTTGCCAGTCACCTGTTAATTTGGCAGTCATTTCTGAGGTCTTCTGTATCCATCCCCAAAGTCTGAATTACTTCTTTCCTGTGGTAGGTGTCTGCTCAAGGACAGAGAACTCGGCCCAGGATGGGAGACAAAGTTCATCCCCTTTCCCCTGAGATTAGGGAGGGGGAGAGATTAGCAAGAAAGAAGGGAGGAAGAGAAAGAAATTTGTCATTTTAAAAATGAGCACCAATGGCAGAAGAGCAAGAGCCACATTCAAAGAATAGAGTGGACCCCTGTCAGAACCCCACAGCGAAAGAAAGAAACATCCTTCTTGACCGGTCAGATTGCTAGGACACCATACCCAGGTTGAGGGCCATCAAGAAGCCATTGATGGGACCTGAGTTTGAGGAATTTGATAGACTCTAACTACACGAAAATGCACACACTCTTCAAATCAGTAATTTTGCTTCAAATATTTATTTTTATTGATAAACCATCACAACTACATTAAAATTGATCTATGAAATATGCTCATTTTGCCATTGCTGGTAATAGCAAAAACTTGAACTAACCAAAATGTTTTTGGTATACAACTAGGTAACTCGTGGCAAAGCTATACCAATTGTATTAACACTGTGGTGTATATTTAAATTTATTTATTTACTTATTTTATTTTGGTACCAGGGCTTGAACACAGGGACACTTAACCAGTTTGCCACACCCCCAGCCCTTTTTATTTTTATTTTATTTTGAGACAGGGTCTCACCACATTTCTTAGGGCTTCTCTAAGTTGCTGAGGCTGGCCTCTAACTTGAGATCCTCCTGACTCAGCCTCCTGAGCTGCCAGGATTACAGACATGTGCTGTCTCTCCTGTCTACATTTTTTAAACGAAGATACAGGTATAATTTAATTTAGGATGGCATTACATATGAATTAACCCATTCTAAATGGAAAAGATTATAAATAAAAATGCATTTAATACACCTAACCTACCAATTATCATTAGATCATTAGCTTACAGTTGGGCAAAATCTTCTAAATCGAAGCCTATTTTATAATAAAGTACTGAATGTGTTGTGTAATGTATTGAGTACTATATCCAAAAAAGTGCTTGCACACTGTAGAGTTGGTTGCTACACCATGTGGCTCAGGACTGAGAGGAGCTGAGGCTCCCATAAGAGAGGATCCTGCCGCGTATCATCAGCCCAGGGAAAGATCAAAATTCGAAATGCCACCTGCATAGAACCTGTGCACCATCATAAAGCTGAACCGTCTTCACATCAGGCACCATGTGCAGATCCAGGATAAATTGTTAAACAAAAGCCACCCTGCAGAACAGCATCCATGCTGGAAGTCCATTCCTTAGGCCTCCCTGCCTGCCCTTGTTCCATGCCACCCCACTCTGGCTTCCTGATGGCATCAGCCTCTAGGACTCCAGAGCACAGCAGAGGGAGAGGAGGAGACAGGGGTCCCGCTTCTGCTCCTCGGGCTCTCTCAGGCCGTCTGTCCACCTGTGCCCCCAGCCAGGAAGCAGCATCACACTCCACACGACCTTCCCTTCTCACGATGCAACCATTCCACACCCCTGCCACTTCCAACTCAAGGGCTGTAGCTGTTCCGCGCCCGCAGCCCCTTTCCTGCTCTGTGCCTCCTGGCTCCACAGTAGGAACACACATCTCTGCAGCTGGTCCCTTGGGAATTAACTACACTCTTCAAATTATACAAATTCAAGGTGCCGTTTATTTCCTATTGAAATACATCCTATACATCCTATTGATGTATAGGATGATGATATTTATGTTCTCCCCTCCAAGTGGTCACACACATACACACACACACAGGGGAAGAGAGAGACCCGGGAGGGAGAGAGAATGCACCAGGAAAGACACACAGAAAACTGTGACTAATGATTAACTCTGGTGGATGGAGCACGTTGGTAAAATTTGAGAATAAAGAATGTTTTACCTTTATGCATAAATTTGTGCTAATTGAGGTTATTCCTACAAAGTGAAGGAATGTAGTAAGATATTGAATGTAGTAAGATATTGAAAGGTAGAGAATTGCAAATCTGTCACTCTGCCCTTAGTCTCTACCCAGTTCTTTAGAGGCAGAGTGACTTTAAAGGGCCAGCCCTGTTCATAATTAGCACCTCTGTTCTGAAAGTCTACCAACTGCCTCTGTGAGACACTTGGCCCTAGGGAGCTTGGAGTGGCTTGTGGCCCCTCCGCCCCGGTCCACAACTAGAGCAGAAGTTGAGAGGACAAAGCACTTGCTCAGACCCAGGAATCTGCTCGTAGGATATCCGAAACATCAAAAACAGAAGTTTCTTAAGCTGAACAGAATCTGGGACTTCTCAGAATTAAAGGAAATAGTGCCTGCCAAGTTCCCTTTCTCCTGGCTTGTCCTTGTACCCACGTTAATTTGGAGGAGGTTGAAATTTAGAGACCATGAGGGAGATCGACTTGTATAAATTTTTTGTGAAAATGTCTCTCCCAGAACCAAACTTGGACTTGGCTTGAAATCTGTTCCAAAGGAAAGATGGGAGGCTAACTCGGGTCTTGCAGTGGACCATGGTCCAGGTGAAGTCACCTCCCTGTCGGGGGCAGTTTCCATTTCCCTGCAGCATCAGCCTAGCAGGTACCTGCATGTCTGTCAGCCAAGCCCACAGGTGAGCAGCCCACAGAGCTTCCTTCAAAATGTCCCCACCGTAGCAGAGTCTTGCGCACATCTCTGGCTGCCCATCAGTGCTGACGTCTAGACCAATGGCCACACTTGCGGTGGCACATTTGGATGTCTCACCTGCGACCTGATTTCTTCTCAATCCGTTCCACGGAGGAATGGGAACTATTTCTCCACAGCTCACAGCGTTTAACAGGCATGCCTAGGACTACCCTATCGTAATTCAGAAAGCAAGCATGAAACGAAACCACCTTATTTACAGTACGTGACCAAACTGTAAATTGCACAGAGAAATTTCTTTATTATTAGTATCACTATTCATATCTCCTTGGCATCAGATTCCTTTGCTTCAAGGCTTACACTGCTAGGATCCTGATGTTCCCCCAATGCCACTGAACAGTTGTGTTCAACCAGCTGTCTTGGTGCGAAGCTTCTGTGTCAGTCATTTGCTGGGCGGAGCACAATGATGAGAAAGACTCCATTCTGTCTACGAGTTGGTGGCCCAGTCGGGAACAGAAAAAAGAAGCAAGGACACGAAGCCCCTGTGTTTCCGGTAATAGCAGAAATAGGTGTGAGGTGCTGGTATGATAATGAACTATGGACTCACTCAGGAACGGAAGAGAGACCCAGGAAGAGTTCATAGAAGAATTTCTAGATCATGGTTCTGAAGGTTGTATTGGAGTTTTCAAATATATCAGAGGAGACAGACATTGTGGACACGCAGGCCCTAAAGTGCACTTGGACTTGCTGACAGCCACAAAACAGAGCCTCTGCAGACGCTGTGCATCCCTTAACACAACTGAATCTTTTCCTGCTGGCAATTGGAAGCCCTGGAAGGGTTTTAAATGGGAGATTAACAAGGCATGTCACCCTTAAAGAAAAGGGCAGCAGGACACCATGTCCCCAAATGACCCTCGCTGTTCTCAAAAACCTAGTCAAGTTTAAGGAACAGTGAAAGCAAGTCTGGGCCAGAATGTCCAGATATCCATCATCTTGAAGGTCCCTGGTGTTGCTCAGAGGTGCTGGGAAGTGAGGCAAGTTAGTGTTGTCTGTAGAAGTCACTCTCCTGCACACACACACCAGGACAGCTGTTCCTTAGATGCTGGTAATAAAGAGGACAAAGCAAAGGAATGATGTCACTGCTTCTGTAGCCCAACACACCCCTCCCTCCCTCTGCAGAGGGAGACCACTGGGACAAAGATTGGGACAAAGCCTCGTGAGGGAGGGGACTGGGGATGCCACTTCCTGGTGAGGTGCCTGAGGCTCTGTGGCCCAGACTTACACCTGGCCAGCCCACTGCCACTGGGCTTTCCCTGTAAGCACTTCTGGATAAATGTTGATGTCACATCTCATCTCCAGCTGCTTTCCTGGGTCTCTCCGCAGCCTCTCCCACGGCCCCAGCACAACTGGACTGATAACATTACACAAGGTCAGAAGTGCAGTTTTCCTCTGGGGGGTTGCATGAGATTGGCCCAGTGGGGGCATCACAGCCTTCCTCTCTTAAATGATAAGGGGATATCAATCAGGCCAGCACAACACATGTCTCTTAGGAGCACCTTCTTTTATTGCTGGAAATAAATAACACTTTGTCCTACCTTTGTTCTTTCTTCTAGAAAGTTCAAAGAAACTCGGAGACTTTGTCCCTTTAATCTTTCCCAACATCACCAAGAGATAGGGTGGTGAAAATAACACTTCCACTGGGCACTGGCAAAAGCATTCCAAGCCTGGTGTGTGTGAATTACGCAGAGGGAGGGCTTTGATCTGTCAATTCCATCTACTCCCTGGACCTCCTGGGTTGACCCAGGATTTGAAGACTCTAAATCTGAGATGCAAGCTCCAGACACAACATTTCCAAACAATAGGCTTTTCATCTTTTCATTGTGAAAAACCATGCACATGCATGTACACATGTACAGAAGCAGACAGACATAAAATCAGTACTTACTCCACAATGCAAAAGTGGCTCCCGACAGGTAGGTGTATTTCCTGTGGTCTTCCTGACCACAGAGCAAAATCAGAAATAAAGAGAATACAGGAGTTGGGATCCCAAAAAGTTTCAATCCTACAGAAGGTGGCCTCAGACATGGGAGCACGTACATCCCAAGAGGAGTGAAAAAGCAGAAGGAACTGCGATCTGTTTTGATGACTAAGCTCAGTAAAACAGAAAACTAAGTGGGAGAGCAGATCATGGCTATTGCCACCTTTCTAATTGCCTTTCACGTAGAACAGTGGAGTCTTGAATTATTGCTGGGCTAACTAGGTGACCTCAGAATTCCCTCCAAATCCTGGATTACATGACCATAAAACTCTCTAAAATGACAAAGTACCAGGTTAATCTCAGAGCATAACGCTGACCAAGTTGGGTTCTTATGAAGACAGGAAATGTGAAATTTAGAACCTGATCAGGGTGAAAGAAGAATCCTATTTCCGCAGGGCACAGTGACACATGCCTGTAATCCCAGCAACTAGGGTGACTGAGGCAGGAGGATGGCAAGCTGGAGGCCAGTCTGGACAAAGGTCCAGTCTCAAAGTAAACATTAATAAGACCTAGGGGTGCAGCTCAGGGGTAAAGCCCTGGATCCAACCCTGTTCTGAAAAACAATAGCAGCAAACCAAGAAACCTGCCTTACCCCCTAGCTGGCCGAGCAACCTTGATCAAACCTTACTGTGAGCCTCGGTTTGCTCATCTGCAGGAAGGGAAACATTTCCTCCCTCGTAAATGTTTGGGGATTAAAAAGAGCTCATGCACAAGCATGCAGCTAACACTCAAAAACAACTTCATCTTGGCCACCATCACTGTCACTTTCAGGCCCTGAAGCAGCAAGCAGAAGCCATCACCGAGGCATCTGGTGGGGACCTGTCAGGACCTCCAGTCCCACACATGACAAGGAGATAGGACCCCATCGTGCTGACCTGAATTCATCACCATCGCCCCAAAGCAGCACAGCCTGAAGTGTGACATGCTCCGTTTCTGAAATGCTTGTCATTGTTACAGACTTCTGGTTCCCATTCCATGTGGTCTGTTCCACCCATTCCCAAGAGGTTCTTTTTTATTTTTATTTTTTCATTTTTCATTTTTATTTTTATTTATTCATTTATCTATTTTAAAGAGAGAGAGAGGGACACTGAAAAAGAGAGGTTTTCATGTGGCCTTCATTGCTCTGACACTTTGTTGTGTACGTGATGCTGGGGTTTGAACCCGCATCCTCATGCATGCCAGGCAAGCGCCATAACCACTGAACCACTGCTGCAGCCCCTCCCCAGAGGTTTTGACAGGCCTTCTGCTGTCCCTTGCATGGTCCTTCACATGCACTCACCACCCAGTGTCACAATTCTCTTGTACACCTTCATCCCCTAACAGGCAGTGAGCTCTTTCAGGACAGGACTATCACTTAGTCCCCACCACTAAGGGCCAGCACAGAGTAAGTAACCAAAAGATATTTACATAGGAACTCAACTTATTTCACATGATTTGTATATTTGTTATACTGGAAAAGCCATTCCTTTTTACTTATAACTGCTTGATTTTGATATAGAATAAGAAATATAAAAGCTCGATCCCACCATGGAGGTTCACAGAAGATGAAGAGGCCAAGGAGAAGCAGTTCCAGACTTATCTGTGAAGCAGTTCCATGTCTGAGCCAAGGAGAAAGGGGCTGTCTCCTCCAGCACAGTAGGAAGGCATTTGGCAGGAAGAGAGTGACTATTAGTCAACCTTGTCCTGTAAACAAGGATTCACATGCACCTAGAGAAACTTCTTAGATCTGAGCTCATAAGAACGAGGCCTCAGTCCACCAAAACTCAACCTCAGAACCACAGCTGTCTCTAAATGCCCTCCTGTGCGCCCTCCAGAAACGTTGATCTTATTTGACCAATAAGGACTCAAAACCCTACCTGACTTGGATCACGAAGGAGAACTAGGCCTAGGGTTGTAGCTTAGCGTTAGAATGCATATCTAAAATGTGAAAGGGCCTGGATTCCATCCCTGGCACGGTGGAAAAACAGAAGGAGGAGAACTGAAGGATGACTATACTAGTTATCTATTACTATAAAATAAATCACTCCAAAACTCAGTGGTTTTTTTACAAAATGGAACCACTCCATCACATCTCATGATTTCGTGGGCCAAGGACTTGGGTGAGGCTCGGCGGGGTAAGTCTTCTGCTCAACTAAAACCACTCAGTGGAATTCAGATGGGGATGGGCTTGTTGGCAGAAGCAGAAGGCTTTACTCTCATGTCTGCTAGGTTGGAATCATCTGGACTGTGGGATTGAAGGGTCTGTATGTGGCCTTTCAGCATGACTCCCAGAGTAGTCAGACTGCTACGGTGGCTTGGAGAGCCAAAAAGCACAAGCTCCCAATTCCTTAGGGTCCATATTAGCATCACTCCCACACCATTCTGCTTGTCACAAAGCCCACCTAGCTTCAAAAGATTGATGGGAGGGCTGCCACAGAACCCACAGTCACATTTTGCCTTCTGGTTAGAAAGGGCCATGAGGCAAAGGTGACTGACATTGTCCCCTGAATTATCTCTGCTCTTCTCACATCTCTACCCATGGTCTCTGGTCCAATCAGTTATCTCTGGCCAAAGCAAAACAGACCATTTTCCTTGTGAACCCAGACATCTCCACATCTCAGTGGCCTGCAGGTTGCAATGAGGTCAGCTGAACTGTAACATGACTGGCATGCTGTACCTACCTCCATAGGTACACTGACTCTTTATCCTTCCCCCAGATGTCCCCAAACTACTGGGAATTCCAGAGGGGCATCTCCAAGAGAGGCTTGCCTGAGATGGTGTGCTCAGGGACAGATCTGCTCAGGCTGATCACAAACCTCCTTTGGGGAATGACAGATCACACCCCACTGGGCTGGGCCTTGCGTGCTTTCTATGCCTCCTTGTACATGAGTTAGTTCATATGGGTTTCCAATTTCTGCACAAGGGCTCCCTAAGTCAAGACCCATCTTTGCCTCTTTGCCTCCCCAGTGTCTGGCCCTATGCTCACCAGGTACCCAAAGTTGGTGGCTGAGTACACAGAAGTCACTTTTTAATACCTTTAAAATAAAAATTCTGCTCTTGGTCTTTCTTTTTTTTTTTCCCTCCAGGTTTGTTTGGAAGGAACAAAATATCCTAGCCTGTTCTACATGGAATTTGTACCTCCTTCAGCACCATTTGCAAAAGTGTTATAAAAGTGAAAATTGTAGATTAAAATTGTGAGCCCTCTGCGTTTCTATTCAGTCTCAGAATGATGCTGTTAAAAAGAAAGAACAGATGTTTGGCGCAGGTAGAGCCTGCTCTTACCAGCAGAACGCAGAATCATCAAATCATTTCCGTCCGTCAGAACAAAATCACGGTTTCTCCAAATTAGCAGGAGTCTACGTGGGGGAGGGACGATTTCCCTAGGCAGCCTTTGGTGATGACCGACTGACTGTGGACGGTCCAGCTCATTTTCACAGAGCAGGGGATCACTGAGGGAGAGGAGTGTGGGCTCCAGGGCAGAGGATCAGCATGTGCTGTTCTCAGCAGCTCTGCAGCCTGGACCAAGTGGCTTCTCGTATCAAGCCTCAGTTTTAGCATCTGTAGGATAGAGAAAAAATGCAGAGTGTCGGTGTCCTGATTAGACTGATTAAGAAAACGTATATAACCCACCTAGCACAGTAAATAGTGCATGTAAGCATTGAAGAGTTGCTTTTAGTTTTGTGATCGTAGGAATGATGTGAAGCAATTAATCACCATTCTAGCGATTTATTCCTAGCAAACCAGTGTTAGAAATAGCACAGGGTGCCCGGCATGAACCAGTAGTTCTGAAAGATCAACGGAGGGTTCCTTAGACACCATGTACATGGTCAGGCTTCCTCTCTCCTCAACCTGCCCTTCATCCCTAACTGGTCAGACCAATGAAGTTTGGCTGTAATGTTTCAGATAAGGAAGATAAAGTGACACTCCCAGCTCATCCCTCCAGTGCGCACAGGAAGGGAAAGGGGAAATGTTCTCAGAGAACTCATCACTGCTCAGCCTTGAAAATTAAATCCCATCAGCCTGGCAGGACCTGGCCTGGCCTGTGTGCCTGTGTGCCTGAGGGTAGGACTGTTCCCCAGCTATGCTGCTGGTCGTGAGAAGCATCCATGAGGAGAGCGCTGGGCTGCACTGGTGTGAACGGTGCTCACTGGGCTTTAGCTCTGCTCATTCACTTATTCACCCCACAGATACCGCTGAGCCCTCCCTGTCCAGGCCCCTGTGGCTCCATGGTGAGTAGGTCACATCAGAGTTGGGGGGAGGGACAAACAGAGGACGGTTCTCACCAAGCAGCATAGGCCCAGGTCAGCCAGTGGCCAAGTGCAGGGAGTCAGAGGAAGAACATGCTCAGAAAAGTCAGCCTGACAGTGGCCACACTTTAACCTAAGCCTTGTGTTTTTCTAAATCTGTTTTCAAATTGCTTCTCCCTGTTTCTCCACAAAGGCCTAGACAGCAAAATGAGTGACTGTTCAAGTGGAGAGAGGGAAAGAGGGAGGCAAACACACGCATCGCCTCCTCTGGGGTGGAGTCTTAAGTTATGCTTTAACTTCTCCCTCAGTGGAAGTTTCCACCTCCTGCATTTCCACCTTACTTATCAGGATGCAACCTCACCATGACTTGGGAGCATCTGTGTATTCATACAAAGGACTTCTACCCAGCAATAAAGAAATCAAACTGTCGACGTAGGCATCAACACGTGAGACTCAAAAGGTGGGACCAGAGAGCATGCTGCTATGGTTTAGATCTGGAGTGTCCCCCAAAGGCTTAGTCCCCAGCGTGGTGCTGTGGGAGGTGATGGAGCCACTAAGTGGCAGGCCCCTGTGGGAGGTGCTCAGGCCACCAGGGCTGTGCCCTCGAAGGGCATTGTAGGACCCTGCCCCTCCTGCTCTCTCTTTGCTTCCCAGCGGTTATGATAGCTCCAGCACACGACTGCTACCATGATGTGCTGCCCCACAACAGGCCCAATGCAAAGAGGTCACTTGATGATGGACTGAAACCTCCATACTAGATCCAAATAAGCTTTTCCCCTAGCAGACTGATTGATCTCAGCACAAAACCACCTAATACACATGGCTTACTGATGAGTCCTACTGGGTCACCTGTTGCCCCCAACACACCCACACCGTTGGCAGGAGGAAGACATGGCAACTTCTGCTGGCTTTCCCTTGATAATTCCTGTAGGTCCACAGGATGAACCTTAGGGATGAAGGATGTTAAAGTTGGGAGAAACTTCCTTCATTCTTAACAAAGTGATAATAGAGCAAGACCATAAAAATGAGTCTATGCCAATTCCAAGACAAGACACTAGGTTGGCTAGTCCAGTGTCTTCCTACACCCCAAACCTACTGGATTAGGGGAGAGGATGTAAATATTCAGGCCAACAGACAGGTCTGTAAGACAGACAGGGCTGTACGGTGCCATCCTGGATTTATACCGCCAGCACCGGGCAAGCTGCTGGGCCCCATGCCTGAAACCTCCTGGAGACCAACTCCACAGCAAAACAAGCCCACTGCTCTCCCTCAAGTCCTCCAAATTATTCAGAGGCTTGGTCCCACTGGGTCACATTACAAATGACTTTATAAACGACACATGCATTTTCAAATTCTTCAAGGAAAATGTGTTAGTGAGATTTCTCTCGCCACCTAAGTATCTGAGAAATCAGCTTCAGGGAGGAAAGATTCATTTCGGCTCCCGGTGTTAGAGGTTCCACTCCATGGTTGGCTGTCTCCATTGCTTTGGGCCTGAGTGAAGCAATCATCGTGGCAGAAGAACAAGGTGGAAGAAAGCAGCTCACCTTATGGTGAAGCAAAGAGACAGGGAGAGCAAGGAGCCCAGGGCAAGATACAGTCCCCTCGGGCATGTCCCCAAGGACGCTCTCCATTCACCTAGGCCCCACCTCCCAACAGTCCACTAGGTTACGGATCCCTCAGTACATTAATCCACTCACCAGGGCTCACGGTCCAATCACTTCCCAAAGCCCCACCTGTGAACAGCGCTGCATGAGGGACCAAGCCCCCAGCACATGAGCTTTTGGGGAACATATATCATTGTGTTTTACTATACATCCAAACTAAGTCTTTTTAAATTCCTAATCATCCCAGAGTCATTTGGGACCCTGTTGCATCCAGCTTCTCATATTCTATACAGGAAAATGAGGTTTTAGCCAGGGCCTCCAGCCTAATGAGCCACAGGGCAGGAATGGGATACACTGTTGGAAGGAGCCAGGGAGCAAAGGCAACCCAGAGGGACCAGCGCTGGGCCGGCTCTAAGAGCCTCACGGTCCTAGAAGTCGTTGCCATGGAAATGCCTGCTTCGTGTTATCAGGAATTCTTTCACAAATGAAGCTGAAAATCAGGTTTTTATGTGAAATCACTGCCTTTTAAAAGGTTAGTAATTGAGTGGAGATTGTGAAATGTCCTGCCAGCCAAGAGTCCCGCCTGTGACCCAGGCTCAGACATGGGAAACTCAGCACAAGTCACCACCTCTCCTCTGGCCTCTGCCATTTTCTACATGTGTGCCTGTCCCCCTTCAGCCTGTCTGAAACTGGCTCCTCTCCATGGAGGCACACTTGCTAGGCACAGGTAACTGTCCTCAGAGTGCTTTGGCTCCATGAAGAGTCCCCAGCTGTGTTCGTCAGCTGTCACTGTGACAATACACCTGGAAAAATCCACGTAGAAGGAGGAAAGACGTCATTTGTCTCATGGTTTCGGAGGGTTCAGTCTATGGCTGCTTGGTCCTGTTGCTTTGGGACTTCTGTGAGGGAGAACACAGTAGTGAGGAGCATGTGGCAGAGGAAAGCTGTCATCTCATGGCAGTCAGGAAGCAAAGGGAAGAGAGGAAGGGGCCAGGGTCCCACTATACCTTCAAGAGTGCATTCCTAATGGCCTAACTTCCTCCCATTAGGCTCCGTCCCCTACAGTTCCTAACAGCAACATCAGAGGAGACCAAGTCTTCAATACAAGAGATTCCAGGGGACATTTGAGATCCAAGCCATGACATCAGCACAGCTTTGACTTTCATTGATTAAAATATTAAAAACCTTGATGTAAGACATATGCATGGGAACCATAATAGATTGTGGCTTATTCCAGTTTTGATATTTTTATATGCCCACAGAGGCCAGGGGCTTCTGTAGAACAGCTTACAGGATGGTCAGCAGGCTCCAGCAAGCAAAGAGAAAAAAAATCTCAAAGAGAAAGAAGAGAACTCCTGTTTATGTTTACTCTCAAATTTCTCTACTGAAAATTAACAAGACATGTTTGAAACCTTGCTCCAAATAGAAACGCAACTCAAACAGGGAAAGATGGTCTCTTCTCAGTGCTTCCAGGCCAAGAGAACTGGCCTGAGGCTGTGAAATCCCTCTGGGTAGGAGCTCCCACAGCTAACACCAGATGTATATTTACGTTGACTTTATGCTGAGAAAATCCCCACTCCTGATTTGGAAATGCCATAGGAACCAAGAGGGCTTCGTTTGGAAGCCCTGTAGCTTTGGATAACAGGCATTTCAAATGATTTCCACACTCCCGCCTCCTGCAGTCTTCACTGCCAGATTCTTGTTAGCAGTCTCATCCTGTATAGAATTCTCTGACTAATGAAATGTCAACTTAAGTCCTCTAGCAGCCCCAAGCTGTAAAAAGATGAGGGGACCCACCCACCATCCTTACCCACAGTTGTAATTCAAAACACCTTCAAACTGTAACACAAGCAAAACTTAAACCACATTAAGACCAAAATAGACTTTTCCTGGACTTAAATGGTTGAAAATTTCTGGGTAAGTCCATGAAAGTAGAACTTCTTACTTGTTTTTGATGTCCTAAGCCTAGGTCCAGGCTGTCTGTGAAGAAACGAAGACTTGGTGAGGAGAATCATCCTGGGCTGCCTTGGGACAGAGCCTTGAGAGCTCCCTCGGACACATCTAGTTCAACCTCCCTTACCCAGATGTGCATAACTTCAAACGGGGAAACTGAGGCCCTAATCACAGTAGCATCATGTGAACTTGAGCCCAGAAATTTCACATATACCACAGTACTTCTCCATTTCAACTGCCTATCAGTAAAATGCCTATCTACCCTGAGTTTTAAAGATCCCCAAGTACAAGTGCATTTTCATCACTTCCCATAGGAGCTGGTGGAAACTAATCTGATACATTTCCAAAAAGTTACCTAAGGGCATTCTGGGTTCCGTGTACATCTGACACCCATCAGAAAGCAGAGGATGAAAAAAAGCATCTCGTTGGTGCCTTACAGTGAGGCATATATAGGGGACAATTGTCACTAGAGCACAGCACTGGTCATTAGATTTTGGGAAAATCAGAGATTTGGGTGTAACAATTAGAAGAGAGAGATTTTATCCATTCCATCCGGTTCACAACAGCTGCAACTGCCACTGCTCCCTGTCAGCACAGGTGTTGGGGAGGAGCTGAACCATAATGTGTGGTCGGATCTGCCCCAGAGAAGCCAAGTTCTATAAGAAGCCCTGCATTGGGCCCAACCAGGGACACCCCTGCTGCACCTCCACTGCATAAGGAGAGAGCAGTGTCTCTCAGCTGCGTGCAAGGAGGAGGGGCAGGTATCATTTTGAACAGACTGTCTACTAGAGGGAGTCAGGAGCTTAGAGCAGGCAGGCCACTCCACCATTCTACCAGGAGCCAGCCTCAGTTCAGAGGCTGAGCCCAGAAGAATGGGCATGGATGGGACAGGCCCAGACTTCACTTAGCTCAGGGGGATTCCGGTTGGTGGAGTGCAGGGCCCTTGCTCAGCCCTGTCCACACCCACCCCCAGTCAGAAAGCTCACATGACAAGCTAAGGTGTGACAGGAGCACTAAAGAGACCACAGTCTGAGCTCAGAAAACCTGGAGGGACTGTGTGTGTAACCAGCAGAGGGAGCATTGCTCTGCGTTCAACCCCCTGTGCCTAAAATCTGGAAAGTCTCCTGAGTTTCAGATTCCCAGGGAGGCTGACAAAGGCCAACCATTGGGACATTAATTAACTGATCTCTTCAGGGAATTCTCCACCCAGCCAAGCCCAGGAGAGTGAGCTAGACATCCAGTCCTCTGTGTGAGATCACATAATTCCAGACTGAGAGACCCTGCTAGCAACACGCAGATAGACAGTGAACATCTGCTCCCAACATGTAGAGAGACAACCTCAGTGAACATAATTCCAATTTTTCATTAAGAATTTTTTTTCTGTTGTTAATGTGTACTTGTGTGTCATCTGGAGAAGTTCACTGGTTCGTGGACATATAAACATACTAGCTGTTTTGTGTTTTTTTAGGGATTTTTTAAATTTTTTGCTTTTGTTTTGTTTTGTTTAATTTTTGTTGCTTTTTCACGTTCTTTTTCTTTTTCTTTTTTTCCTGTTTCTGTCTCTTTTTTCTTTTTCCCTCTTCCTTTCTTCTCTCTATACTCTCTTCATTCCCAAGCATTTTCTTCAATGTAAATGTCTATCCTTGCCCTGCCTGCTGAGAGTTGGGATTTTGATCTGTACATTTAGTTTTTGGATTGTATTGTGCCCCAGTCACAGTTTTCCTCTACTTCCTTCTACCCTTCCTTATGGTATCACCCAAACTCTATTAATATCTCTTTCACCCTTCCCTCTACTTTGGTACCTCTGTCGTTTCTCCCTCTATTTTTTTTTTTTTAACCAGCAAATCCTACACCTCCTCTACTTTCTCTCTGCTCACACTTGGATTATTACAACCTCCTCTCTAACTTCCTCTTACATTCCCTTCTCTCTCAGGCATCTGTAAGCTTATCACCTCTTAGCTCTAATTAGTTTATACAATTCAACTCCCCATCATTAATGCTGTGGAACCATGACCCCTGTGAATGCCAGACTCAGTAACTATTGTATGTTTTGAAGCCTGACATAGGTAAAGGTTGAACACTATTGTCACTAAGGTAATTGCTAACATTATCATTCATCATATGTGGAATTTAACATTGTAATAGATATGGGCTAAGTAACCAATTTAATGATGTTTATTGTAAGCATTGGTCGTTCATATTGATGGTTTCCCATTAGCTCATGAGGAGCTACAAATCTTAAGGGACATTAGCAGTTCACATTTTAGGGATTTTGCTGCTAAACTTAACTTTCCTGACAATACCCCAACCTGAGAAAGGGTTGAAACAAAACCCTGAATCCAGCAGAAAGGACCCAAAGAGGAACAACCAGAAAGAGATCTCAGGCCACAGATGTTAAATTCAGTGAAAATCTTCAGAACAAATAAGTCAATCACTCACAATAGCTCACAGACAAAATAAGAAGAAAAAGAATCCTCTTCAATTTAAGGAGTGAGAAGAAGACATTCAGAAAATTAGGAAATAGACAAATAAATCTCCCCCGCAAACCCACACTCCCCCAACAACAGCATCTACCCATTGGGAGCTGGAGGAAAATCAAGGGAATAGCAACAACAATATGATCAAAAAATTTAAAGAAGAATAAAAGAAGGAAATAAGATAATAATTTAAAAAGGTTTAAAGAAGGAACTAAGAGAGCAGCTACAGGAGATGAAAGAAAAATTCATCAAAGAAATAAATACAGGGAAAAGAAACAACTGAACTCCTAGAAAGGAAAGATACAATCAAACAAATTAAAAACTCATTTGAAGATTTCAGTAACAGATTACAATCTGTAGAAAATAAAGCAACAGCTATTGAAGAAAGAATCTCTGATACCGAAGATAAACAAAATGATTTTGAACTCACAGAAAACAATAAAGGAAAAAAAACTCAAAGAACATGATCAAAATATTCAAGAGCTCTTGGACCAATTGAAAGACCAAACCTGGAAGTCATTGGGATAGAAGAAAACATGGAGGTACAAACTAAAGGCATAAATAATGTAGTAATGTAATTACAGAATAATAATGTAATTACAGAAAATTTCTCATATTAGAAATGAGAAAGACATGCATATTCAGGAGGTATTCACAACTCCAAATAGATCTAACCAATTGAGAAATTTGCCACACACAACATATTAAAAATGTTTTTTCTATTGGTTCAGTATTGTCTTACATAATGAAGGGATTCATTGCTTCACATTTGTACATGCATATTTTGACAGAGTTGCTTAAACTCAATCCTTGTTAAGGATCTCCCCCTCTTCCTCCACTCACCAATCTCACAACTCTTTAGTTCCCCAAAATTACAGATATAAATGACCAATACATGTAATTTATATTTTGAAGTTACTAGATTTATACACCTGCCTGGGTGCATTTGGTGTTCTCTTGGGAGTCAACTGTACTCTACAGTATTGAACAACCCCCCTTTTTCCTCACCCCCTTCTCTCCCTTTCTCCTCCCCGCTTCGTAGCTATAGTCCCACAGCTTATGTCTTACTTCAGATTCGGTAGGTCTATTAAATAAACTTGACTAACTTTCATCCAGTGAAGGGCATCTAGGTTGTTTCCATAATTTCACTATTGTAAATTGAACTGCTATAAACATTGATTTAGCTGTATCTCTGATTCCAGCCAACTCTTCTTAGAAAATACCCAGGAGTGGAATAGCTGAGTCAAACATTGGTTCAATCCCTAATTGTTTGAGGGTCTCCACACTGCTTTCCAGACTAGCTATACCACTGTGCAGTCCCACCAATAGAATGTTAGTATTCCTTTCTCCCCACCACCCCTCCAGCATCTGTTATGGTTCATAGTCTGATTTTCATTTCTATGCTAGTGATGTAGAACACTTTCTCATATATCTATTGACTTATAGAGTGTCCTCAATTGAGACATTTCTGTTTACTTCCATAGCCCATTTATTAATTAGACTATTTGTGGGTTTGGTGCTAAGTTTTTTGAGTTCTTTGTATATTCTGGATATTATCCCCTTGTCAGAGAGGTAGCAGGCCATGATCTTCTATAATTCTGTAGGTTCTATCTTAATACTCTTGACTAATTCCTTCTCTGTGCAGCAGCTTTTTAGTTTAATGGCATCCCACTCATTAACTCTTGGCTTTAACTCTTGTGCTATAGGAGTCTTGCTAAGGAAGATGGTCCCTACACCAATATGGTGGAGTGTTGATCCTATTTTTTCTTCTAATAATTGCAAGTTTTTTTATCCATTTCTATTTGGGTTTTTTGCAGCGTGAGGGATAAGGATCTAATTTCAATTGTCTGAATATGGCTGTCCACTTTGTCCAGCACCATTTGTTGAACAGGCTGTCTTTCCTACAAGCTATATTTTTGCCCCCATTATTGAATATCAGATGGTTAAAGACTTGTGGGCTACTCTCATTGTCTTCTGTTATATTCCATTGGTCTTCCTGCCTATTATGATACCAATACTATAGCTCTATAGTATAATTTCAAGTCTGGTATTATGATCTTTCCTATTTCTCCCTCTCTCTCTCTCTCTCTCTCTCCCCCTCTCTTCTCAGTAATGCTTTGGCTATTCTGGGTTTCTTGTTGTTCCAAATGAATATAAGAATTGATTTTCTTTATCTGTGAAGAATGACATTGGTATCTTGATGGGGATTGTGTTGAATCTACACAGCACTTTCAGCAGAATAGCCACTTTAACTATGTTGATTCTGCCTAACCAAGAACATGGGATAGCTTTTCATCTTCTCAGGTCTTCTTCAGTTTCCTTCCTCAATGTTCAATAGTTTTTGTTGTAGAGACTTTTACTTCCATTGTTAGATTAATTCAACTATTTTATTTTTTGAGGTTATTATGAATGGGAAGGATTTCCTGATTTCATCTTCAGCAGAACTGCTGTTTGAGTATAGGAAAGCTATTGATTTATGGATGTTGATCTTGTATTCTACTGCTTTGTTGAATTCATTTATAAGCTATAGAAGTCTTCTGATAGAATTTTTTGGGTCTTCTAGTTGTAGGATCATATCATCAGCAAATAAAGATAGTTCGACTTCCTCTTTTCCTATATTAAACCCTTTGATTTCCTTCTCTTTTATTGCTCCAACTAGGGTTTCAAGGACTAAATTGAGTAAGAGTGGTGAGAGCGTACAGCCTTGTCTTGTTCCTCAGTTTAGTGTGAATGCTTTCATTTTTTCTCCATTAAGTTTAATTTTGGTTGTGGGTTTGTCATAAACGGCCTTGACAAAATTAAGTTAAGTTCCTTTGATCCCTATTTTTTTTTAGAGTTTTCACCACATATGAGTGTTGGATTTTGTCGAAGACCTTTTATACATCAGTTGAGATAATCAGATGATTTTTGTCATCAATTCTGTTTAAGTGATGAATTATATTTATTGATTTGCATATATTGAACTAGTCTTGCATGCCTGGAATGAAGCCCACTTCATTGTGATGTATTATCTTTTTGATGTGTTCTTAGATACAGTTTCCTAGGGTTTTTTTTTTTTTAAGGATTTTTGCGTTTATGTTTATCAGAGATATTGGTCTGCAGTTTTCTTCTGTTGATGTGTCTTTATTGGGTTTTCAAGTCAGAATTATGGTTGCCTCACAAAAACTGTTTGGGAGGGTTTCATCCCTTTCAATTTCATGGAATAGCTTACTATGGAGTGGTGTTAATTCTTATGTAAAGGTCTGGTAGAACTCAACTGAAAATCGATCAGATCCTGGGATTTACTTTTTTGAAAAGGCTTTGATTGCTGTTTCAATTTGCTACCTGATATTGGTCTGTTGAGCTATTCGATATCTTCCTGCATCCATTTGTGAATGATTTTTTTGGCTAGGTATTTGTTCATATCCTCCAGATTCTCCAGCTTGGAGGAGTTTGGTTTTTCAAAATAATTTCCTATAATCCAGAGGATTTCAGATAAGTCAGTGGTGATGTCTCCATTTTCATTTCTGATTTTGTTTATTTGCTTCATTTTGTGCTTTCTTTTGGGGAGGTTGGCTAAGGGTCTCAATTTTGTTTATTTTTTTTTTTTGAAGAACCAACTCTTTGTTTCATTGATTCTTTGTATTGTTATGTTGTGGTGGTTGTTCTTACTTTCATTGATTTTGGCTCTGGTCCTCATCATTTCTTTGTCTTCTAGATTTAGGATTGGATTATTCTTCTTTTTGTAAAAATTTGAGGTGTAACATAAGTTATTTATTCGGGCTCTCTCATGATTTTTGATGAAGGTACTCAGTGCCATAAGAATGCTTAAGAATGTTTTCACATGTTCCCACAGGTTACAATATGTTGTGCCTTCATTTTCATTCATTTCCAAGAACTTCTTGATTTCTGTTCTCATTTCCTCTTTGATCCATTCTTAATTTAAGAGGGCAGTATTCGGTCTCTATGTATTTATGTACTTTCTGTTATTTCTCTTGCTATTAATTGCTAGGATCATACTATTGTGGTCTGATAGAATATGTGGGATTATATCAACTTTTTTGTATTTGCTAAGATTACCTTTGTGGACTAAGATACAATTTACTTTTGAAAAGGATTCATGGGCTCCTGAACAGAAGATAGACTCAGCTGATTTGGGATGGAATATTCCGTAGATGTCTGTTAGGTCCGTTTTATTTTTAGAGTTGTTTACACTGGAGACTTCTTTGTTGATTTATTGTTTTGAAGATCTATATCTATTGGTGATAAAGGTGTATTAAAGTCCCCCAATGTTATATTGTTGAGATTTATAAGTGTTTTAATGTTATGGAGTAATATTTGGAAGCATAGGAGTTTGGTGCATAAATGTTAACTATGATTACGTCTTCTTGATACAATTTTCCCTTAACTAAGATGTAGCAGCCTTCTTTGCTTTTCTGACTACTTTTTGGTCAAAAACTACTTTATCAGATGAGTATCGTGACACTGGCTTGCTTTTGGGGGCTGTAAGTATGGTTGGTTTTTCTTCCCAGCCTTTTACCTTCAATCTGTGGCTATCTTTGGCTGTGAGATGAGTCTCCTGTAAACAGCATATTGTTGGATTTTGTTTTTTGATCCATTCTGTAAATCTATGTTTTTTGATTGGGGCATTGAATCCATCATGTTCAGTGTTAGAATAGATATGTGATTTTGGTTCTCTGGCATTGTAAACTTTGCTGTATTTTATGCCATCTCAGCTAACATTTAGAGAGTTCTGCTTTTATTTAATTTCCCCTGATTATGAGCTTTGGGAGTTTTTTGCTTGTTCTTTTGTTTGAAGTTTTTCTTTGAGTATTCTATGTAGAGCTGGTTTTGTGTTCATGTATGTTGTTACTTTGTTCTCATCATTGAAATTTTTCATTTCCTAATCAAATTTAAAGCCAAATTCTGCTGGGTATAGCATTTTTTGGCTGACAAATATTTTCTTTCAACATTTGAAAATTTTTGTTCCATGTTCTCCTTGCCTTTATGTTCTAATTTGAGAAATCCACAGTGATCTTTATCAGTTTACCTCTGACTGTGACTTGGTGTTTTTCATGTTCAAAATGCTTAACAGAGAAAACAAGGGAAGAATATTCCTTGTAGAGAACCCTCAAGTCACATTTAGAGGCAAACCAATAAGGATCACTTCAGATTTCTCACCTCAGACCCTAAAAGCAAGGGTCTGAGATATTGGAATGAGATATTCCAAACCCTGAAAGGAAATAACCACCAGCATACTATTCTCAGTTTCAAATTAGAGGGAGAAATAAAAACATTTTCCAACAAAAACAAACTAAAAGAATACATGAACACAAAACCAGCTCTACAAAAATACTCAAAGACACACTTCACATAAAGAAATTAGCAATCAATTCCCAAACCCCACAAGCTGACAAGACTCAATAGAGAGGATAATCAACTAAACGAGAACCAAAACACAAAATATAGCAAAAATCACAATGGCAACAAACCACAAGCACATATCCATATTAACACCAATTGTTAATGGTCTCAAATTCCTAATCAAAACTCATAAATTAGCAGAATGGATCAAAAACAAAATCCAGTAATGTGCTGTCTACAAGTAATGCATCTTACAGGTAAATACATCCATAGATAGAAGGTAAAAGGATGGAGAAAAGTCTACCAAGCACATGGCCCAAGCAAACAAGCTGGTGTAGTGATTCAAATATCCAATAAAGTAGATTTCAACCAAAAATCAATCAGAAGAGACAAAGATGACCACTACATCTTAATAAATGGAAGAACCCAATGATGATATAACCATTGTAAGCATTATGCCCCAAATATTGAGGTACCCAACTACATAGAAAAAACACTCTGTGACTTTAAATCCCTCATAGACCACAATACATTGATACTGGGGGACCTCAATACACCCTTATCACCAATAGACAGGTCATCAAAACAAAAAAATCAATAAATGATACCTTAAATCCAATGGACTTGACAGACATGTATAGAAGATTCCACCCAAAAACAGCTGAATTTACCTGCTTTTCAGCTGCATGTAGAACTTTTTCCAAAGTAGATCATATTCTAGTTCACAAAGGAAATCTCAGTAAATACAAATAATTCAATGTATCCTATCAGATAATAATAATATGAAACTAGAAATCAACAGTAAGAAAAATAATGGAAATCACATAAATACATGGAGATTGAATAATACTCTCTTAAATGGAGAATGGATCAAAGAACAAATGAGAAGAGAAATCAGAAACTTCTTAGAAACAAATGAGAATGAAGACACAACATACTGAAATCTCTAGGACAATATAGATGCATTTCTTAGAGGTAAATTTATAGCTCTGAGCGCCCACACCAAAAAAAGTAGAGAGAGCCCAAATAAATAAGCTTATGCTCCACCTCAAGTCCTTAGAAAAAAAGAACTCATCCTCAAACCAGTAGAAGACAGGAGATAATCAAGATCAGAGCTGAGATCAATAAAACTGAGAATAAAAACAATACAAAGAATCAACAAAGCATTATGACCCAGCTATCCTACTCCTGGGTATTATCCCACAAGATATTAATTCAGCATACTACAGCAACACTTCTACATCGATGTTTATAGCAGCACAACTCACAAGAGCTAAATTATGAAACCAACCCAGATGCCCATCATTGGATGAATGGAGCAAGAAACTGTGGTTACACACACACACACACACACACACACACACTCCATGGAATTCTACTTAGCCATTAAAAAAAATGAAATCATGTACTTTGCTGGTAAATGGATGGAGATATAAAAAATCATGCTGAGTGAAATTAGCCAAACTCAAGGGCTGAATGTTTTCTTTCATCTGTGGAAGCTAGAGTACAATAAGGAAAAAGTAAGAGAATAAGTTTAGGCAATAGACTCATCAAATATGGATTACCAATTAAACTGGGGGCAACCTTGCAGTCTAGGGGCCGGAGGGGATGAGGGGCATGTATGGAAGTGTAATAACAAACCCCTTCCATATGTAAAACTATAATGAAAAATAAAATCTTGTTTAAAAAAAAAAAGTTACCTAACATGGTTCAGGGTCTCCAACATGACAAATTATGCACCCTTGGCAAAGTAAGAAAATGCAAGTTCTAATTAATTAGGTGTGCAAAGCTCAGGACATCGGACCTGCCACACAGGAAGAGACACCGAGAGTTCACAGTAGAGATTCATGAATTAATTCCCACAGAAAAGAATTAATTGCTTCTGCTTTTCGCCTCTCCACGCCCTATTTCATTCTGCAAACGAATTACAAGTCTTCGTTTTCCTTCTGGCTTTCAGCTTGTCTTTGAAGCTCCTTCTTTCTGCAGTGATGCTCCCCTCCCCTGGCTTGCATTACCTTCCGTGGACATCAGAGGTTCCTCCAATGTGTCCAATTGACAGATAATTAGTCAAAGCTCAAAACATAATGTAATTGCTCAGGGTAATTGACTCTATACGAAGTCAGCTTTAAAATTTAAAAAGAAAGAAAGAAAAAGTATTTACTTTGGTTTTCAAGGATTTGCGTATGACACGATTATTTCTTAAGTCAAAATGAAATCATAAGAGGTCTAATCCCCTTTTAGGTCTGGAACGTCATTGCTAGTAATTCTGACAATGGAAGAAGAAGCAAAACTAATTCCACAAGCATAGCACTGAATTCCTTCCCAAGCTCAGAATTTAAATGGAATTATCCCAAAATGTTCCTGGGGCTGAGAGCCACTCAAGCTCAGCAAGGTGTCTGTCTCCAGCACTGGAGCCATTTAAGGCCCTGGTGAGAGGCCCCAGGCTCCTACAGTCTCAGCCTCCGCTCAGAAATCAAGGGCCTGGACCTGAAAAGAGAATGCTGCATTTCTGCTCAGCAAATGTCCACAAGTACATTTGACATGCACTTTGGTCACTTACGAAGCATAAATTGGTACAACTTCCTAGAAAGTTCATTGTTTGAATACTTTGACCCAGGAAATATGCTTCTTGTGTTGATTCTAGGAAAGTTAATTAGAAATACTGACAAAGATTTTCTATAAGGAAGTTCCACAAATTTTTATAAATGTTATTTACATAAAAGAAAAACTTGAAAAAACTAACTGTTCAGCATTAAAGAATTGGTTAAATAAGTTATGTTACAACTGAAGGTTAAATAACATGAAATCATTTAATATAAAGACATGGGGGAAGGGTTCATCTGGGAGTGGTCAGGGCAGGCTTATATATATGTGTGTGTGTATATATATATATATATATATATATATATATATATATAGGTAATGCTGGGGCTGGAGCAGTAACTCAGCAATCAAAATGCTTGCCTGGCATGCACAAGGACCTGGGTTTAAACCCCAGCATCACATACACAACTAAGTGTTGGTGAAGCAAAGGCCAGGTGAAAAAAATGAATAAAATTGATTCGCTCTTTCTCTCTTAAAAAACAAAAAGACAAGAAAAAGGTAATGCTTTCTCAATTTATAACAGTGAAGAATGCATTGCTCTTATACTGTGAAATATATATATGTTTTGGTGAATGATTCTGTCAACACTTCATAGATGTGCTATTTAATATAATGGATTTTTTTTAAAAATAAGCCTAGTTTCTTGTAACTAAATAAGAGACTCAGAAAATGAGTTTTGCTAATTGTTACTGATAACTTCAGAAAGATGTACCTTTGTTTCTGGCCAGACTGAAAAACCAGCTTCACATTTGATGGATCTCCTTTTAAAACATAAAGGAAGGTGCTATAAAGTCAGGCCCATGAAAAAGTCATTTGCTTAGACCTCCCATAGGTCCAGTTCAGCCCTCACTGGCTATTAAGGTACCATTTGAAAAGAACATATTCCTCTCTCTGGCAATCAAAATTCAGCTTCTTCTCCATCTACCTTATAACGAGAAGTTATAATCTGCTTTTTTATGACATCACCATTAAAGACATCAATAGAATAACAAAAAAAATCACTCCTCACTCCTGGTAAAGATAGTGCTTGTTATGGAAATGGTAGAATCCGCCCATCTAGGTGTGCTCCACTTTAATTAAGCCTGGTCAAAGCATACATCTCCCAAACATCTAAATCAGATATTGCAAAGCCATGAACTTGCTGCCTAGGAAAAATGCACCTATGGGATTAAGCCTGGGGCCAAATCAATTTTCTTATTAAAAGCCTGCATGGCTCTGGACGTTTGTAATGGAAGCCAAGCTGAGACCCTGGCTTGAAGCTGGAGCCGGGCAGACAGACACTCGGGCTGTAAACCCCATGGCGCTGCATTTCTGAAAGCCTCCCTCAGCCCCTCTGCAGTCTTTCTCCACAGTGGACCTGGACCTGAATCACAGAGATGGCACAAACGCCCGGGAGGCTCTCAGCACAGACTCCAGGTTCCAGAAGCTTCCGTGCACAGCAAGATGAGGCTCTGGTGGGTCTGGTCAAACTCTAAGGAGGAAACCAGGAGTTCCTTTTCATAGTATTTAATCCTTTTACTAAATGTCTTATCAAAAATTATGAACATAGGGGCTGGAGCAGTGGCTCAGCGGTTGGAGCCCTTACCTGGCATGCATGAGGACCCAGGTTCAAATCCCAGTACCACACACATAACTAAATGTCAGAGAAACAAAGGCCAGATGAAAAAATAAACAAAATTGATTCCCTCTCTCTCTTTCTCTCTCTTAAAAAAAAAAAAGAGAGGGTGGAGGGAGGTCTAGAGCCATGGCTCAGCAGTTGGAGCACCTGTCTGGCACACTAAGTGTCAGAGAACTGAAGTCCAGATAAAAAAATAAATAAAATTGATTCTTCCTCTCTCTCTCTCTCTCTCTCTCTCTCCCTCACTCTCTCTCTTTAAAAAAAATTATGAATGTAACTTGTACCCCATTTAAAACAGAAAAACATGTGCACTAAAGGATAATGTCTTCTAGCCTTCGCTGGGCCCCTTCCCCCTTAGGTAGACAGTGCAGACAGCTGGTGGGTGTCCTACTCTTACCTCCATAAAACACACCTAGGAAAGGATGCTGCTCATTTTTATTAAAATAAAAGCATTTTATACTGTGCTGTGGTTTGAAAGTACCCCAAAAGTTCTTATGTTAGAAACTTCATCCCCAAATTCATGTTAATGACATGTGGAGGTGGAGCCTTTGGGGGTCTTCAGCTCCGGCCTCCATGATGGTATGGGTGGCTTTATAAGAGGAGGAAGGGTGACCCACCCTAGCTGCTGGCTCTGCCTAGCCACGTGACACCCCCACCGTGCTATGATGCAGGGCCAGGTCCTTAGTAAATTCTGAGAGACGCCAGCTCCATGCTCTTGGACGTCCCGAGCCAAGGCAATCTCTGTTCTTGATAAATTACCTCATCTATCGCATTCTGTGCGAGCAACACAGATCGGGCTGTGACTCTGCAGCCTGTCTGCCTGTCAACAGCTACAGGAAGAACAGCATCTGCAACCATGGAGCTCGGAGTTCCTGAGCTGCCTCTGTCCCAGGCGCCATGTTAAACTGCAAAAATAACCAGGGCCACCACGAAGGAGCTCGCAGTTGAGCAAGGGAGAGGCAGGCACAGACCCCCGTGAGCGCCCCAGAGGAGGAACAGGACACCAGAGCTGAGGAAGAGCCAACCTCGGCTGCCCTGGCCGAAGGGGAAGGCGGGCTCTTCAAACAAAATAGCATCCAGGACCAACCATCTAGCCCGTGGGAGACCCTGTGGAGGCAAAGAAGGGGGACCCTGGGCATTTCCCCTCCACCTGTTTCCCACACATCCCTCGGTGCTTGCTGGTCCCAACACCTGCTGGCATCCCTGCACCTGTTCTCCTGGTCATCTAGAAGGCTCCTGCAGCTCCGTCCTGTGGGTCACCCCTCACTCCCCTGCTGGCCTTCTCTGTTCTTCCTTCACCTGTGTAACCAGTTTCCTGCTGGAAATCCTTACTGTTCAGCGTGGTTTCCACTTTCTGGCTAGTAGCTGCCTGACACACAGTATTTGCATTTATCAGGATATCATGAGGTCATCAGAGCTGTTATACAAAGGGTTTTAGTAAAGAAGCATTTATGCTATGAAATTTTTTAAAAGCTCAGCAAAACGCAGGAATGTCTAAAATGTTATTTCAACTACATTTTCGAAATGAGATTTTTTTAATATATGACCACAAAGACAGTGCAAAAACTTTCATAGCTGTCTCTGGTTTGGCGAGCAAAATGATTGCTTTCTTTTAACTTTTTCATATAGTCTCATCTTTCCACAATGAGCAGATTTAAAGGTTTGTTTTTTAACTGGAATATTTTTAAAAATTCTATTTGTTTATGTTGTCATCTCGTGGCCGAATCTGACTGGGAACCTGGCACACAGCCCCCACCCGCCCTCTTCTCCAGAGGTCGCTGGCTTGCACACGTGGCACTGCACCCTGTCCCCTACCTTGCAGAGTCCTCTCCGCCTTCCCCCATGACACAGAGGCCCAGGCTGAGCACAACACCACCCTTCCTCCCTTGCAGCACGTCCCATGGCCAGTCCAATTGGTGACCACACAGTCCCTAGGCCATGACATAGAAGCTGAAGCTTCCCCTGAAAGCTCTTCACGTTGGAGTCAGTAATTGCCTTTCCTTCCAACAGCTGTTCTTAGCCTTCAGAGACAGAGGCACAGTGTCTGACTGTCTTTGAGACCTGGCATGCGACTTCTCTCGCTTGTCCTGGAAGAGGAGCAGCAAATGAGCGTGTGGCTTCCCTGGCCCAGGAGCAGGGCCGCTCCACAGTCCTCCCTCCTTCTGAGCCTCTGGTCTATACTTCAACACAAGGCCAGGACGCCAAGAGGCCTCTCAACCCCCAGTCACCACTGTGCTGGCCCTGCTGTTCCTGCTAGCTATGCCTAAACCAACAGCTCAGCTCAGCTCAGACCCGAGTCTCACCAGTTGCTGTCTCCCCAAGGGTTTCCCAAGCCCACATTCACTCCTTCGCTTTGCCAGACCCGCTGGCTGGTGGCCCCTTAAAGCGAGACACAACACTGCTCCCCCATTTCCCAGCTGGGTCAAATCATGACAAAGACAAATTGGGTAATTAACTGCTGTTCCTGCCGTGAATCAGGGCCACAGCTGACATCCAGACCCAGCCTCTGGGGCTCGCAATGCCATCATTAGCGGCCCTCAATGAAGCTGCTCTGCGAGCTGCAGAAAAATTCTGTGCCAAATAAATAAAAATGAGGACGCAGAGCAAGACCTGTGTGTTGCCAGCCTCTGGCAAATAGTCCTTCCTCACCTGCGCCCTTCCTCCCAGTCCCCTGAGTGGCGCTGCACAGCCAACCCCAACCCTTCTCTGCAGTCTGCAGCAGTGGTTCCAAAAGCTCTTCTCCTGCCACCTGCAGACAGGAAGGTGCCATCTGCCAGGTGCCTCAGACACCCAGAGCAGGCGGCAGAGCCGGAAGGTGCAGGAAGGGCTGTTTCCATCTGACAGTTTGCTCTCTGGCTGCTCTGGTTCTTCCAAGCAATTGGTCACCTTACCCTCAGTAAAACTTGTCTGTGACCTGCCTGCCATCCCCTGACTGCTGGCCCAGCACAGAGGAAAACAGCAAAGTTATCGAAGAGAAATGGCATACAAGGAAGGAGCTGAAAGCAAGGGACACTTGGAATACTGTAGAAAAGCAGGAAGTGCTGCTAGCTCTCAAGGAAGATGGCTTGACCGCTAATTTCTTTGCATCCTAAATTATATTGCTACCCATTGCATCTTGTGTGTACCCAGGTAAGGAGCAGACTGTATTACCTAGTGTGTATTTTTAAATGGATGGAGTTTTAAAAGTTTCTTCGAAGATAATCCTAATGCAGGCACAAGCAACAAGAAATTGAAAAGTTCATCTAAGCACGTTATCAGGAGGTATAATGATTATGTACAATGACAACTTTCTAATCACATCACATGATAAACCAGCAGGAGAAAACATTTAAGTTGTAAGAATTCTATTTGATATTTGAATTTACAGCTACTATTGTAAAGATAATCGCCAGACTCTTTATATACATACATTGGACTTTAAGAGTGCCAAGCACCTGGAGTATGGGATAAAGCTCTTGTTTTTCCTGCCACAGTATAGTGGTTCAAATTACACATAGCTATAATATTGCAATGTGGCATAAATTAAAATACATTCTTTGCAGAAACACATTTGGAAGATATACAAAAATTCTGTGTGAGGATGTATTATGTAGTTACTCCTGTTTTGGATGAAAGTGCAGGTGTTTCCTAACATGTCCTGTTTGGTGGCTTTAGGTGTATTATAGCGGTACCAGTTGCACACTGAGCCATTCAGAAAGCTCCACTCACGTTGCAGTCTCTGTGCCCCTGACCTGTGAAGTGCACATTCTGTGGACCCTCATGGATGACAATTCATAGTACATGGGAAAAACTACTTTTTCTGAGCCGTGAGCAGGAAGTCATATTGGAGAAGATGCAGCCTCATTAACATCCTTAATAGTAAGTGTGTTTTAGCAGAACACTGCAGGAATATAACCTCTAAAATTTAAAAAATACTCTGGAGTGAGATTTAGAGGTAGCATTATGCATAAAATTCATTCACAGTGTCATTTATAGGCAGGCTATCACAACAAAGAAATATAAGATAAAGGAGGACATGGTGTCACCATTGTTGAGAGTCTATATAGGCAGAAAAGGAAATTTGAATAGTAGGATTTTTATCAGACATCATAATGACCATGAACTTCTTTTGGAACACGCAATGCTCTTGAAACAGTTGTTGAACTTGAACGTGGGTTATGTGTTCTTCCTTTACAAAGAGAAGGGGTATCATATCTGGTGACCTTCTCTGTGATGACAAATAGCTCTCAGCAGTGTGCCACCGGTAGATTTTTTTAAAAAATAAACACATTTAATCTGACCCTTCAAGGTAAGGAGTAAGAAAGTAACTGCTTTTCTAAAGAAATTCGGAGGTTGGAAAGCATTTTTAAACCAACCATTCCCATTGCTGTGTGATGTTTTTGTCAATGCTGTTCACATATGCACAAGAAAAAAGAAGTCTCCAGAATGTTTAAAGGTCTTCCAAATAGTCTAAGTGGGTTCTGGATCCATTTGTTTAAAGATGTAAAAATGAAATATCTTCCAATTAGTTTGTAAGAATAACTGCTTGACATCCAGAAGATGGAAATTTACTAGCCCAATTTCAACAAAAACCTTTGCATAATTGGAGGATGACATTGAAAAATGAGAATCATGATTTAGTAAACATAGCCGCCAATGCCCAGCTTCCATAGGGATCAACTCCTCTTGGAGAGGAGCCCTTTTCAACTCTGACAACCATTAAAACTAAGTGTTTTTATTTAGAAAACTAAGCTTAGAACTTCAGTATCTTGCTGTCTCATCAACTGTTAAAATTTCTTAAATAATGAAGCACATTTGATCTTAATATTTACTACAAAATATTAAAATTTCAATGTCTTCAAAGAAGTATTTTTATAATTTAGGATATTATCTACATCATCTTCATCTCAAACCATTAAATTTTCTATTTTGGGGTATGTAGGAGAACACATATAAATTACATATGCATTTAGATATAATAAGGCATATACAAATTTAGTACACTAATATGTATGTAAATTAGAAATGTAAATATAAATCAGAAATAAACATAGTAAAAATGATTCAGGATTTTCATCTGATGTGACTTTGTGCTGGGGCAGGGGCAGGTATGGGTTCCTTGGAGTGTAGCAGGTGCACAGAGCCTAAAGGCAAGGGAAGCCCTGAATCCTGATCGCAGCTGCACCACGGATGAGGAGGCATGGATTTCCTACCGTGTCTTCACTCCGAATCAGATGGGATTGGGCTTAGAACAGAGGACAGCTTATTGTCCCACTGAGACTCATTGTCCTGCCTTCTGGAGGGTGAAGTGGGACTGGGTTCAGAAAGAATGAACCTCCAGCTTCAGTGACTTTCTGAGGAGTGCTGAGCATGACTCCACTCCTGAGGATGCAGATTTGGGAGACAGCTGCCCTGTCCTCCCAGGGGCGTTCTTCCTGTCTGTGCAGCCAGGTTTTGTGCTCTTACCAGTTAAAGTAATGTCCTGCTCTTGAGACCCAGCTCAAGTGTCCCTTCTGCAATGCTTTCTCTAGGTTGGAGCTTAATTCTCCTTTCCCTAGACTTCCATGGTCAGTAGCACTATATGCCCCACTTGCTAAGCTAGGACAGTTGTTTGCTTTTTTTGAGGGGGGGCAACATGTGCAACCACAAGGGTCCAAGGTGATGGGAGGAGAAAGCCCAGAGAAGACTCAAGGTCAAAACTGGGAAAACAGTAATGAGCATCAAGTGCAGGAGGAGACAGGTGAGCAGGCTATGAACCAAGAGGTTGGGACTCTTACAAGAAAGGGTGGGGAGGGAGCACCATCCTGCTGTATGAACTGTAGACTCTCCTCCTGGGCCAGGGCTCCCTCACACCAGTTTCTCAGTGTTCGAGGAACTCAGGAGACAAGTTACATTCACATATTCATTTAACGAATGCTATATTTGGAACGTGACAGGTACTGGACCATGCCAGCCAGTTTCTACCTGGCAATGCAGTTATTTCTGCTGTCTTAAATTACTCTCCTGGGTAGTGAGTTTTCTGGAAGGCAGATCATTTATTTAGCTTTGCAACTGCGTGGTGTTTAAATGCAGGCACTCGCAGATTTGATGGAGAACCTGGGAGTACTTCAGGAAGCCAAGGGGCTTGATCTCCTGCTGCTCTTGCCACAGTGTCTCCAACACTGAGCACAAGTTGGGTTGATCACGAGGACAGCTTATCCCATGCCCACCCAGGCAACTAGTCTGTGTCTTCACACCAGACTAACTTGGAATACCTGGAAAGCGTAAAAGACCCATGCAGGGAGAGCTCCAATGTGTCTTCGTGGTTGCTGCCTTTATCTTGCCCTTTGCTCCAGCCAGATTATTTGTGGGGCTTGCACCAAAAATCAGTCAGGCTATTTGGAGAAGCACCCGATTTTCAGAGTATGTAACTTCTGGAGGGCTCCATAAGGAGGAAGGGAGGAAGAAAGGAGGAGAGGAGGGAAGGGAGAGGTTGGGGAGGGAGGAATGGTTTGCCCTGCTGCCCGGGCAGCACAATCACCCTGATCAGCAGCGAAGAAATGAATCAACCTCACGTTTGACTGCTGCCAAGCCAGCCAGGCTCTCCAGCCACCCTCTGCGCTTCCCTTCCAGTTGTCCCTGGACCTACGAGTGTCCTTCCTGGACCTCCTGCAAGTTCTTTTCCTGATTCCCAGGCCTCCTCCCCAGATCTCCTGAATCTCTGGGAAGTGATTCTTCCACATATTAAGGTTTCAGAAGCTTAATTCTACTCGTTCAAAAAGCATCCTTTCAGCACTCACTGTTGGCCCCACGCTGAGCTGACTCTGCTGTAAGCTTCCGAGGAACAGACCCTGTCTTCCGTTCCTCTGTATCAAGATGTGTGTCCCAGAGAGGACCATCAGTAAATATTTTTAGATAAAATGAACCATCAAGTTAATGTCTTTATATCCCCAGAGAAGCTATATTTTTGCACCTGAGGTTTTCATTTAAGTATCTAACACACAAAACCTGGCACAGGTCCCAGGATGGAGGCAGAGTTACAGATGGGGTCGGTCTCATCACAACAGAAATACCACGTCTGTGCTCTGCAGAGCTGACTTGCATCTCATGACAAAAAGAAAAGTTAGCTTTCGCAAGGACTAAGTCTGTTATTACTGAACTGACCATCAACAAATGCTGAGTCCTGCCCTTTCTATCTCTTTGCTGAATACTTGTGAGAAACCGACTTTTGAGCAGAATGTGGGAATTGCAAATCTGAATTCAACCGAAGCCCATCTACAGTCTCTGTGATCCATACCCAGCACTGTCCTAGACTAGGCAGACGCAGACAGGAGTAATAGACTTTGCCTTCTAGATGCAAACAAGATCATTCATCTGCTACAATTTTTTTATTAGATGGATATAGAGATACAATTGAGGGGGAAACATTATCAAACATTCAAGAACCAAAGTATATACACTTACTTATCCAGGGCTAATGCCATATCATGGATGCCCAGCTTGGGTTCCCCCTGTTGCTGTTTCCCCCAGAAGAACTCCCGAGTTAAATGGATATTTCGTGGAGGTCAGAGATCTCCTTCTGGGACGATTCCCCCATATTCCCACTCTCCAGTCTCCTAGGAGTTCTACCTATACCCTTTCCCCCTCATCCCCCTCCCTACGCCTCCAAGTATCCTAGGGAGTCATCTCCCTGTTGCATTGAGAATCATACAATTTGAAGTTAGAAAAATCTTTTTGATACTGATTCTATCACCAGCTGTTTTTACAGTACCTCCTGGCTTACTGCCATGAAAGGTTAAGAGAATGTCCTCTATGGAGCCACCAAAGTCATTGTTCAAAACTGTTCAGTTCAGGACCAAGGACAGAACTCTTTGAGTACCTAGAAACAAAAATTGAGGTTCAGTTCTGTTCATAGCTTTAGAAAGTCTCTACCTTGGATGTAAGGATGAGAGATTAATAGGATGGAATTCAATCCTCTACAACCCCCCCCCCCCCAACACATGACATAGACACAGCACACAGGTATGGTGAACCGGCAGTGACCATCAGCCATGTGTAGATAACAAGTCCTTGCTGGTCCTCCGAGACCCTTGGACATTTGTCTATTGCAGCCAAGTCACAAAGAAGCCAAGACTTGTTTAGAATATAGGATGGCAAAACATTTCAGAGATTACGATTCCCTTTCGCCTTGGGCTACATCTGTCCAAATTGAATTTTACTCGAACAACGGGATAGCTATTACAGCAGCACTCTTTCAGCACTGTAATCTAATGAGATGGCTTTGGATACTATTAAAAGTTAAATCAGTCAATAAATGAAATATTAAAATCACCAGAGAATTGGCCCAATGCACAAAATATTAACACTGCAAGCTCTAAATCAGCAATGAACATGAATTTAGCCAAAGTCATTAAAACAGGAGTGTGGACTCTGCCCTGGATTTTGGAACCTTGCCCATGGAGAGCATTTCAAAGGCTCCGTTTTTCCTCTCATTGCAGTTTTGGTGTGAGGGTGATCCACACAGGGGCTCTCTCGGGGCACTAGACCATGGGTAGCCTGCTGAGGGGACGCACTACATGCAGGACATGATGGGTCAAATCAGAGCAGAATACCAGTGCCTCTCCTGTTCATCACCCCAGTGCCTCTAAACCACAGGGGTGACTGCTCCCACTGCACTATCCACACCCAACAGGTTCATTTCTCCCCTTCCCTCTCCTCCTCCTCCTCCTCCTTCTCCTCTCTTACTCTCTTTCTCTTCTTTTTGGGGTCCATAGGTTACCTATCAGAATTGTATGCATGCTTCAAGTTAAGGTTGAACCCTACATTTTTTTTAAGAGAGAGGAACAGTGAGAGAGAGAGAGAGAGAGAGAATCAATTTTATTTAGTTTTTCATGTGGCCTTTGTTGCTCTGACACTTCATTGTGTACATGGTGCTGGGGTTTGAACCCATGTCCTCATGCACGCCAGGCAAGCACTGAACCTCTCCGGCCCCAGTCGAACCCCACTTCTTGTGAGAACCTTCCCTAACACTTGTGCCAGAATCTCTTCTTCTGCTTGTCCATCCATTTGTTGGACCTCTTTCCCCAAGTGGCTCTGCATGACAGTTTCCCAAGCAGACACTGTCACTGTCTTCCTTCAGGTTCTCCAGAATCAGATCCTGAGACAAGAGTCAGGGTGAAGATGTCGTATCTGGCAGGTGGGAGGTGCACGGTAGGGGCAGGGCAGGGACACAGTCAGTAGAAAGTGTGGTTTTAAGCCAGGTTCCTGTAGGCAGGCTCTGAGAAATGGGGTGAAAGTTTGCCCACAGAACCACCTGCCTGGGGCCCAAGGGAACTGGCACATGTACACTCCCCCCAAGCTCTTGTGCCACTTGCAGGCAAAGCAGCCATCCATGGTTGTAGGGGGAACACTCATGCATGGGGTGTGCTAAGGACTGAAGTGTGCCCCCACGAATTTCATGTGTTGAAGCCCTAACCTCTCATGTGACTATATTTGGAGTGAGCATTTTAGAAGGTAATTAGGGCTAGATGTGGTGCGATGTTAATCCCACAGGACCAGTGGCCTTGTTAGCCATGAGAAAGCCATGTGGGGGCCAGTGATAAGGCAGCTTTCCACAAGCCAGAAAGCCTCTCCTCCCCAGACCTGACCACACTGGCCCTCGATTGTGGGCTCTCAGCCTCCAGATCAGTGAAAAATAAATGTCTGTGGTTTAAGTCGTGAGTCTGCAGGCTGGGATGACTGAGGCAGGGTGCAGATATTGAAAACTAAAAGCTGGCTGGAGCGTACTGGAAGCTCAGAGAACATGGGTACACATAAAACCAGATGTATCTGATTGCAAGCCTCCACCAGCAAGAGGCAGGGTCAAGCAATGCCTCCATGCTGAGCGCCAGCCGAAGCAAAATTTGTTGAGCACCTGTAATGTGTTAGGCATCGTGCCGACGTTTCTTAGAAGCAACTGTATTAAGGTATCATTTACAAATAATAAAACACACACAATTTGAGTGTGGTTTTGAGAATTTTGACAGTTTTGTACTCCTGTGAAACTACCATCACGATCAAGATGGGTAAACATTTCTGTCACTCAGAGATCCCTCCACACCCATTCCCAGTGAATCCACCGCACCCCTAGCTCCAGATCACTGTGCATCTAGAGTTTAGGTGTTTCTTTTCTCGAATTTCTATGGCATCAGACTGCATGCAGTCTCTTGCCTCTGGAGCCTTTCTCGTCCCCATCTTTTGAGTCTCACATGTTGATGCCTACGTCGACAGTTTGATTTCTTTATTGCTGGGTAGAAGTCCTTTGTATGAATACACAGATGCTCCCAAGTCATGGTGAGGTTGCGTCCTGATAAGTAAGGTGGAAATGCAGGAGGTGGAAAATGCATTTGACTTACGTAACCTACCAACCAGAGCCAAGCAACACGGCAGCTGCCAGGCTCTGGCTGCTCATCTTCCCGACTGAGGCTGCCTGGGAACTGTGGCTCGCTGCGCTACCCAGCATCACCAGAGAATAAGGTACCGCTGGCCCAGGGACAGACCGAAATTCAAAGCATGGCTTCCTCCAAATATGTATTGTTTTGCACCATCATAAATTTTTTAAAAAAATCTTTAAGTCAGAGTCTGTCTAACCATAATTTGTGAATCCATTCACCTGTTAATGGACTTCTGGCATGCTTCCATTTGGTGCTACTATTAATTAAAGCTGATGTCAACTTTTGCACATAAACGTTTGTAGGGAAGTAGCTTTTAATTTTCTTGAGGATTTTCCAAGGAGTGCAATCTGTGGATCATATGGTAAGTATACGTTGAATTTTATGTGAAACCATGTGCCAGGTATTTTTTATTCAACCTCATTTCATTTCATTGACCACTTGTTTTAGTCAGTTTTTTTCATAGCTGTGACTAAAAGACCTGACAAGAAAAATTTTAGAGGAGAAGACTTTGGGGACTCATGGTTTCAGAGGTTTCGGTCCTTAGAAGACCGGCTTCTTTCCTTGGGGCTTGAGAACATCACGGCAGAAAGTAGCTCAAGTCATCACACCGGGAAGCAGAGACTCCACTCACCAGAGACAAAACACATACCCCAAAGGCGCTCCCCCAATGACCCACCTCCTGCACCCACACCCTACATGCCTACAGTTACCACCCAGTGAATCCTTAGCAGAGGATTAATTCACTGCCGATCTCATAACCGAATCATTTCTCCTCCAAGCCTTCTTGCATTGTTTCACATGTGCATGTTTGAGGAACACCTAGTCCAACCCATAATACCACTCAACAATAATTTTTGAGTACTCTGAAATCTGAAGAAGGTAAACAGTTAATCTAAGCTCACTGGGCTGCAAGAATGTTCCAGCATATATACACAAGTTTATCCCACCCAAAACTCATCTTCTTTCTGGCTGTTCTTGATTGACTCAACCAAGAGGATTTGGAACCTGAGAAAATAGAGTTACTTATGTCCTTCTAACTGCTACTTTACCTGGTCCAGGAAGGACTGAATAGCCAAGTTGGAGGCAACCCCAGAGACGGAGGGAAGGTGGTCATAGAAGCACCTGACAGACCGAACAGCAAGGTGCCACTCTTTACCTCAGAAGCTACTGAAGGGGAAGGAGTACAGGCCAGGCTTTTGGATCTGTAATTGATTGTCTACAGCCCATCAGGTTGAAAATACAGCTGATCTGCAATGAGCACAAGGAGGTAGACATCTTTTCAGTCAGCATCTGAGAAGGGGCTTTGAAGTCTTGACATCTGGGCAGCCGAGTGAGGGTAAGGCATCATATAAAATCACCCGAATGCTGACCAAGGCAATCCAATCAATTAAAACACGTAAATACTGCTCCCTGACTCCAGAACTCACAGTCGAGAGAATCAATTCACTGGAACGAGGAAATAAAGGAACCAGTAGGGGTTAGGGTCAAGTCTTTAGCAGCGTTCTTAAGGGAGGAATCGGCCTTCGTAGCAAATCTGTTACTGCTAAAGATGCAAATTTTGGCAAAGTCCAGAAATAGAGGCTATTAAAAATGCATTAGAAAGGTCATGTTTACATTTCTGTAGTTGACTACAAGCCTCTATTCATATAAGATGAGGTCCCCTCTGCTTATTATAGTCTTTAGTGCCCGTCAATATGAGATGTGCTTGCATTCCACAGAATTGCAGTTCTTGGAAAAGTGCAGAATGTTCCTTGAGTTCATGGCCAGTGTTTTAGTCAGTTTTTTCACTGCTGTGACCAAAAGACCAGACAAGAACAATTAGAGGGGAAAAATTTATTTGGGGGGGCTCATGGTTTCAGAGGTCTCAGTCCATAGATGACTGCCTCCATTCTTTGGGGCCTGAGGTGACACAGAACATCATGGTGGAAGTGTAAGGCAGAGGAAAGCTGCTTAGGACATGGCACCAGGAAGCAGGGAGGAAGACAGAGAGAGACAGAGAAAAAGAGAGGGCGTCCACTCATCAGAACAAAATAAATACCCCAAAGTCACGCTCCCAATGACCCACCTGCTCCAGCCACATCCCACCTGACTTAGTTACCACCCAGTTAATCCCTATCAGGGGATCAATTCACTGATTGGATTAAGGTTCTCATAACCCAACCATTCATCTGCAAGTCTTCTTGCTTTGTCTCACATGTGAGCTTTTGGGGGACACCTAATGTAAATTATAACATCCTGTCCACGGGATCAAACATCAACAGGAGTCACAGCGACTGGTAGTCATGAAGTTTAGTTCCTGACCCAGTTCCACTGCTGTGCCATCAACTTCTCTAGCAGTGACTGCAGGGCAAGGGGGCTGTTGAAGCTACCCGGTTGACTTCAACCTCTACCTCCTGACTGGGGAGGTGGGCATGGGGCTTCTCTTACTGTGGTTACAATGATCTCCATCTGCTTCATGTGGTTTAATGTATCTGTGTGATACTTAGCAAAAGAAATATAAGCATATTATTTAGAAATGATGAAAAGTACTTGAAGAAATAGATAAAAAGGTTAGAAGTGGTCGCCTTTGAGAGGACTAGAGCCTGGAATTACGTACGTCACTACATCTGCACCATTTTGCCCACTGCGTAATATGCCTGTCACTGTTTGCAACAGAGAAACAGACTGTTCATGAGACAGTCAAGCAAGGAGATGGGAGAGCAAGTCACAGATCCCCCTTCCTTGGGTAGGGCAAGGAAGCAGGGTGGTCCAAGGCATGCGGAAGGTGATGGAGGCTGGAAGAGTATAGCTCAGTGGCTTGCACATGCAACAGTCAAACATCCCACGGCTCTGTTCAGAAGATGGTGAGGTGAGCATGCTCTGAAGGTGGTCTTCGGCCCTCTATTGTCAAAAAGTCACCCACAGACTCTCGCTGCCCTCATGCCGCACACATCAGAGACATTATCTATAGCAAAGCTGATGGGAACCTAATGCTATATTGCTTAGCTGAAGGACCTGGGTGACTTCTAAAGTCAACTAGAAGCAAATAAGTAAAAGACAGTGAAGCTGGCTAGGAAGGTCCCCCAGGAGCTCATGTGTCCAAGACTTGGCCCCCAGTGCAGCCCTGTTCAGAGGTGGGACTCTTAGAAGTGAAAGGATTTCGAGGGCTCTGCCCTCGTCCACTGATTGGCTCACAGCTAAGCATGACTGACAGGAGATGGAAACTTTAGGAGGAGGGGCCTGGGTGGTAAGGAGGTGACTGGGGTGTGTCCTGGGATGGTATATGTTGTCCCCAGCCTCTCTCTCTTTCCCTTTCCCCCTCCGTCTCCCTTTCTGCTTCCTGGCTACCCTGAGATGAGCAACTTCTGCCATGATGTCCTGCCTCACCCAGCCCCAAAGCAGTGGAGGCCGCCAACGATGGACTGAGGCCTCTGAAACCATGAGCCAAAATAAGTCTCTCCTGCTCCAAGTTGTTTTTCTTTGTTATTTTGTCTCACAGCAATGAAAAACTGACCAACACATCAGGATTTCCCCTAGTTTCACTTGCACATACGTACAATCCCCAGAATGTACGCATGGCCATGGCTTTTCATTTATCCACACCAACTACTATGAAAAGTGAAAACAGAAACAAAATCGTGTGAGTCAGCTTTCCATTGCTGGGACAAAGCACCTGAGGAAAGCAGCTTAGAGGACAAAAGGTTGACTTTTCCTCACGGTTTCAGAGGTTTTGGCTTGTGTTCAGGTAGCTCATTCTGGGCTTCAGGCAAGGCAACGCATCATGGTAGAGGGCATGGCAGAGGAAAGCTGCTCACCTCTTAGCAACAAGAAGCAGAGACATCAAGGAAGGGGACAGGGACTAGACACACCCTTGTAGGACACACCCCAGGGACCCACTCTCTCCAACTAGGCCCCACTTCCTAAAGTTTCCATCACCTCACAACAGGGCTGTTGATGAGCCAGAACCCACCTCTGAACATTGCCACCATGGGGCCGCACCTTCTGCTCATGAGACTGGGGACATTCCCCATGCAAAGTGGAAAACACATTTTAAAATGTCTATTCCTGTTCAGCGCTGCCTCCATGAACTCTGTATTCCCAGGGTCTTGTTCAGAGATGGAAGCAAAATACACATACCCAATAAAAGGGCTGCTAATGAATAAATGCCTCATTCCATTCCAGAATCAGAGTATCAAACCCTGTTCTGCCACTGTATGCCTTAGAAAAACCGGTATTAACCCCTGGGGGGAAAGCACCTACAGCCTGGGAGCATCTAACTAGGATGCTAGATGCTAAAATAGAGTTATTTAAGCACATCTGCTTCATGAATGGCATTGTGTGGGAAGATCTGATTACATGTAATTAAGCAAAATTAGATAGGTAACAGAATGCAGCACTTCCTCAGGCACCAAAGCAACATGCAAGACAATATTTATGTAATTTATTAATAGAAATATCAACCCACAGCTTCAGTGAACGACCCTACCAACAACCGCTGGGGAGACCTTGGAGAAGCTATTTTCACTGAGTCACAATCCGCACGCATCTACTTCCGAACCAACAGCCAGTCTTCACTCATTTGGGATGGTTCAAAAGCAAATGGAATAACTTGCACTCTCATGCAGCATCACAAATCTGTGGAAAACAAGCCAATTCCCACGACCAAAGGCTGTGAGGGAAACAGTCACAGAGTGCTGCAAAGAGGAGCTCAGGTGTGACCAATTCAACCCTCCTTGGTATTTAAACCAGAGAGGGAGAGGGAGAGACTTGGCTGGTGCCACTTTCTCTTCTTATAAAGGAACTAGCCCTATTGGATTAGGGCCCCACCCTTGTGACCTCACTTAGCCTTAATTACCTCCTTAACAGCCCTTTATCTAAAGATAGTCACCTTCAGGTTAGGGCTTCAAGGTAGGAATTGGTGCGGAGAGGAGGGAGTACCGGCACTCACTGCACAGCCAGGGCATTAGTTGTGACAATAAGGTGACGATACCGTCCATGTGTCCAATGCTTCAGTTCACAAAGTGTTTTCCCACTCCCACAACTCTTTATTTGAATCAGCAGAAGTTAAGCAGTAAATTGATTATGGCATCATACTTTCAGATGAAAAGCCTCAGAATTTCTTTTAATGATAAAAATTACACCAGCTTGCTTGCTTCTTCATTTCAGAAGCCTCCTCATTTCATTCACATCTAGGTTGCTTTTTTATTTTTTTTGATAAGAAAAAACACATTAAATCTGTAGTAAAACTCATTTCACCATTCCTAATCATTTTCTCTGTATCTCTCTCATTAATGCTCTCTTGATTTTTATTTGCTTGTTTCTTCTTTCCATCTGGAGCTAATGTTGCATAGCACAGCCATCCATGGAACTGAAGCCACTGTGGAGGTCCTTGGCCACTATGTTTTGTGATCATGCTGGAAAAATTTCAGTGGAATTGCTTAAGTGAGTTTATTAGAAGGGATAAGAAAAAGGTAGAAGAGAACGCTTTCAAGGGGAAAAGGTAGAGAATGGATCTGCTCAGAGAAGAGAGGGACAGCATGCCCCTCCTAAACTCCTGTTTCATTGAGGGGCTCAAGGAAGTGTGCAGAGAATCCCACCCAGGTTCACCTCTTGACTTTTGACAGACAGCAGGACTGCGTCAGACTTCTAAGTCTGCACTGTGCAAGGTCCTACCTCATGGAGAGGAGATTCTGCTATTCTAATGACTTGTGAAAGATCTAAGGCAACTCTGATTCACCTTGGCCTGAACTGACCAGTACTAACAGTACTAATCGGAACTGATTCCTACAGGTTTTATGATTTGGAGGCTTTGCTGCTAATGATCCCGCCTCTTGGAGTCCTGGAATGTGGTCTGTGTCAAGGTTGCAGAAGTTTCCCTTTCTGGGCAGCCTGTGTTCTCATCGGCAGGGAGGAGCCTTTCAGGCTTGCTGTTCCTGCAGATAGCATCTAGCATCTAGCTCCTCAGCTTGCTTGCTGAGGAGCATAGTTATCCTGCTGACTTCAGCCAGGCAGGGCCAGAGCGGCCTCAGGGAAACTGCTCTTCAACAGAAAGCGTGTGGGGGCCGGCACAGAAGGCCAGTCTGTGGCCTCATCCCTCTAACCTCCTGCTTCCACCACTCATATGTTTGCTCTTTAGCACTGACTAGATCCAGTGTTCAAGCTAGTGCTTCATGAACTAGGCTCATACAGCAAGCTGTGCCCCTTGGCAGCCACGTAGACCTGCACAGCCCACTCGAGGTCTGAAGATGCCATGGGGGTGGAGGGTAGCCAATCGGGGTCAAAGAGGCACCCCAACCCGGTGCCATGCCCACTGGGGGCAACAAAGCTGCCCAAAGCAGCTCTGCACTGGAAAGCAGACGGGCCACCTGCAGACAGGAAGGCTGGACACCTGCAGACAGGAAGGCTGGACACCTGCAGACAGGAAGGCTGGACACCTGCAGACAGGTAGGTTGGCCACCTGCAGACAGGAAGGCTGGACACCTGCAGACAGGTAGGTTGGCCACCTGCAGACAGGTAGGGAAGCCATGGGAGCTCCAGGTCAATCGAGGAATCTTCCCTGAATCCTACACCCCCATTCTCAACTACCATAGCTCCTGTTTAGGGCTCTGCTCTTCCTTTTGGAGCTGATGGCTGGGCCCAGTCTCCCTGGCTTTCCTAAGGAAGCCCTTGCCAAGCCTGTTCCTCAGAACTCTGGTTTGTCCTAAAGAAGAAAAATAGGACACGTAAGTGCACTGTGTCTGCACCAAGTTAGACTTGTTTCCTAGCGGCAGAACTTCTCCCCTTCGGTACACTGATGAAATGGAGGGGGAATTCGAACAGGCCCTCTAGACTTCACTTGTTCTTAGTTTCCTGCTTTTATCACCAGTTTTAGAGGTCCTGTAGCTGATCAATATAGTATAAGACTCCCGCCGGCTTTGCCCTAGGTATTTGAGGAACTTGGAGACTGCTGTTATCTAGCTCAAACAAGTTGAAACTCCTGACTACTTCCCTTGGGCCTGTACCGGTATCCTATGGGTGGCTTTCTGATGTCAGAGGGCCAAAACTCCACCCTGAGGGAATGCTCATGCTGTCGTCTTCTGAACATCTGTCCTACGAAAAACTGCAAGGGCTGATTGCATGGGCAGTGCCACCCACTGCTGCACCCTCCCTACCTCTAGCCACCTTTCCCCAAGCCTCAGACCACCTCATTCTTTATCCTATAAACACCCCTAAATCCTATCCTTGAGGAGACTGATCTGAGACTTGCTCTCCCAAGTCACCACTTGGCTATTTCATAATTTTAAACTTTCTAGGGGCTGGAGCGGTGACTCAGTGGTTACAGCACTTGCCTGGCATATGCAAGAACCCAGGTTCAAACCCCAGCACCACATACACAACTAAATGTTGGAGCAATGAAAACCAGGTGAAAATTAAATAAAATTGATTATCTCTTTCTCACCATCCCTTTTCTCTCTTTAAAAACATAATTAATTAATCAAACTTTCTGGTTTGCAAAACTCATCACTTCGGTCATTGGCATGCTATGCACCAGGCATGATGGGCCGGAAAGGGTAAGAAAAGCCTTACGGTGTGTGCTTTTCTAAGCACCTCTTCCACCCTCTGGAGCTGGTGGCCGCACCAGGGAAAGGCTGGGAAAGGTCTGGGAAAGGCTCAGTGGAAATACAGCCCTCTCTAGGCTTGCATTGGCTGGGTTTCAATATTCCTCTGCACCCCCACAGGGCCCTCCAGGCAGCTGGGACCTGGGCTGTAATGCATAGCAGAGCTCCGTCATCAAACTACTCCCTGTGTCCCCTGTGCTTCTCAGGAACAGGTCTTACAATAAGAAAAAATAAACAGTTTATTATGGACTCACCTTCTCCCCTGTTTGCCCTCCTGCTCTGGCTCTCGAAAAGCCCATTTCCACACTTCCTTGTCAGAGCCTATTGCTCACCGTGTCTTCCATTCCCGCTGGCTCTTAGCCTGTGACAGTCATTAGTCAGGAGTTCATTCACAGGGGCTGGCATGAGCTCATCAAGGAGCTTGCTCTTGGGCATGTTTCCACACAGGTTAGACACAGGGATGCAGGTTTGCTCCCAACCATCGTCATCACTAAAGGAAGAAAAGAAGTGGCCGCCTCCCCTGGAATTCCTAGGGGTGTCCCTAAGGTTCCCTGGAAACTCATTCCAGGCCTCTGCCTTGATCTAGAGAATGGCAGGTCTGAGCTGTTGTACAGGGAGTATGGGCATTGGATATAACAGAAAAATCTTTTTAAAAAGAGGCCCTGTGCCTTAAAAGAACAAAGCCATATTTTAGCCTGACTTTCTTTCTGTGATTGGCTGGTGAGAATCTGCCAGCCCAGCACATGTTGCTCTGCTGCCCTCAGAATTCCTGCTGGTTAGAGGAGCTTCAGTGGACTCCCATCACCCCTCGCTGTGGGATCCCAGGAGAGAAAACCTACTGAGATTCCTGAGATGTCCCCGAGGGACTCCTTTCAACAAATCCATGACGGCAACTCCTCTTATGTACCAGGGCAAGTTGATTCTGGTTTGATTGTGTCCTGCATCTACTGTAGACTGCGAAAAGTGACACAGTTCCAGTCCCCACCCCAGCTCCCTGGGTAACTTCATCATCATTTTGGATTGTATTTATTGGTGTGGGTAAACGGAAAAATGTGTGTGTTCTCCCTCCTTTGTGAGAAAGCAAGGAGATTGTAAATATATAAATAAATAAAACAGACTCTTATTAAAGAAAAAAGAAGAGAAGTGGCTGTCTCCAAAGACGGTCCCAGTGAGCCACTGGGCCCCCTAGCCCACATGCACGCCCTGTTAGAGCCTTCCCCTTCCGTGCTGGATCGGAGCTGCTCACCAGCAGATTGCTGCTAAACGGAAGCTCTTCCAGCTCCAACCCCAGGGCTCAGAAGACCTGAGGGCACCTGGCCGTATGATTTGGGGAGCACAAAGTCTGGCTGCCCTGCTGGGGAGCCTTCTTGCAGAGCCCCCATGGAGCGGCAACTGGACGCTGGGGCGGCACAGCATCCTGACTAGCCCAGCCTTCCAGCCATCCTTGCCCAGACAGTGCAGAAGCTGAGTGTCCCAACCCCAGCAGACATCTCCGGGGACAGCAATGAACTTTCTGCAGCCACACTGCCCTGCCTGGTTCCCCATGAGAATTATGAGCATTCATAACCCTCCTGCCTTCAGCCTGCAAGTTCAGGGATGGTTCATAACTAAATCACAGAGGCAGTGGGGCCCACGAGGTTCAGAGTCAGAATTCCCAAACAGCAAACAGACAAAGCATGAGGTGTCAGCCGCAGATCCGCCTGGGACGACAGGGGAGAAGGGTAGAGAACCCCGACAGTCTCAGGAAGGAGCTCTCCCCAGGGGGGCCAGAGTTTCTGGCCAAGCCCCAGGGGCTAACAAGAAAGAGACCGGAAGGGAAGAGACTTGCGTGTAGGATGTGCTATGTGCAGGGAAGCCAGGGCCTGGGTGAGTGGGGTGTACCGAAGGCTCAGGGCACTTGGCACAGAGGCCCGACTGCCCCTAGAAACCCAGCAAACCCCGTGGACAGAGCATTTCATGCTAAGTCTACCCACGTCCCAGCCTGCGTGGTAGATAAGGCCATCGCCACATTCTAGGGCTTAAGAAGTGCCAACTCAGTGCCGTGCAGAGGTAGTCAGGAGACACAGGCTGCAGTTTTGGTGGCTCCTGCAGTGAGTTCCCCATCCCTGGGGGCTGGGACGAGGGTCCTCCTCATGCTGCTTCCCGTGGTGTGGTGAAAAGAGGCTGCTACTAAAACAGCTAACAAATCCAGCTCAACACTGACCCGCTGTTGAGCCTTGGACACATCGTTTGACCTCTCTGAGCTGTTGTTTCTCATCTGTAAAAGGAAGTCATCAAACTATGAATCTCATACGATGGTTCAAGGATTAATTGAGTTAATCTTTGTAAAACAGGTCAAGCAGTGTCTAGGCACAGTAATGTTATAAGTTAGAATTATTTAGAGCTATACTGTGTCACTCATGTGGTATTCGTTACACAGACACAGTGGAGCGCTTCCTGAGGGCAGACATACACACCAGCCTCCCAGTGCCACCTGTCCCCATGATGTGCCTTGGAGGGATTGTTCTTTGCCAGGGCAAGGGCAGGACCCCTCTATTCGGCAGTGTGAGGAGGGTGTGGGAGCAATCCCCACCTCAAGCACTTGTCAGTCCCCTGGGGTTCAGGCAACAGTGTGGGGGTGTTCCTGGGAAGCTCCCCCACTGATGCAGTCGACAGACTCAAAAGGAGCACACTGGGCACAGTGTCACATTCCTGTACCCCCAATGGCTTGGGAGGATGAGACAGGAGGGTCACAAGTTAGTTGAAAGCTAGCCTCAGCAATTTAGTGAGGTCCTAAGCAACTTAATGAGACCCTGTTGAGGCCGGATTCTCTGCTCCCACTGGCGAATGGAGTCTGGGCCTACAGATTCCAGCAGCCAAAACAGCCCGCTTCTAGTGTTTGCAGCCGTTCCCAGTTAAAACTGGGAATTTGGGCTGACTGCAGGTGTCTGCAGCGGAAAGTGTTAGCAATTCTCCAGCTAAAAGCTGGGTGTTGCAGCTCTTGGTGTGGTGGAAATTCACCCCGGGAATTCGGCGCCAATCTTCTGGATTCTTGTCTTGTGAATTTGAAGAATAAAATTCACGGACAACCACAGAAGGAGGAATAAAAGGAGTAGGATTTATTCAGGAAGAAGAGCAGAGACTCCGCAAGAAGGAGGGGTACCTGGAAGCAGGACACCATCTAGTGGAGGTTAGGCCAGAGGTTATATAGATTTGGGGTATGAGCATAATTAACATTCATGTAAAGCAGGTATTGAGAAATGCATCAACTCCATTGGTTAAAATCTATGTAAAACAGGCCTTGAAACTGGTCAGGATCACCATTGGTTAAAATCTATGTAAAGCAGGCATTGAAACTGGTCAAGAGCACCATTGGTTAAAACAAAAGGTGGCAAATACTTCCTAGTACCCACCTGTGACCACCCCCATCTTAGTTGGGATAAGGGTGAGAGCCTCAAGGTCTTTTTGCATTTGAAGGCCCTGAGCACGCCCTGTCAATCACTCTCTGCCTCTACCAGCTAGGCCCTCTGTCCTGACTACCTAGCCATTTCACTGTCTCTCCTAATCTGTCTCACTGTCTCAAAATGAAAAGGACTGGGGATGTGGCTTCATGGTTAAGCATCCCTGGATTCAATCCCTAGTACCCAAAAAAAAAGGGGGGGGCACAAGTCAAGGCTCCTTCAGACTCATCACCTGCTCATTTAGACTCATCCCTGTCTTGCTCAAATATGCCAAAGGCAAAAGAGAATTCTCCCAGCCACTGAGGTCAGACATGCAGGTGAGGCCAGTGGGCCTCCCTGTGAGAGAGGCTTGAGAGCCATGGCAAGCACCCGCCCACTGTGGGAAGCCAGAATCTGGAACCATCAAATACCCCGACAGTCATAATGTTATAGTCTGTGGTTGGGCTCTGGGGGCAATTCACAAAAATCCGAGAGCTCCGTAGGAACGTGATAAGCTAAGTGGATAATGCTTATCACGGAGATGCTCTGGAAGGGCACGTGTGCCTTATCTCCCTTCTCGTCTGCAATAACCCTATGGGTGCAGCCTGCTATTATCCCCATCTCACTAAAGACCCTAAGGCTTAGGATAAATAACTTGTAGCCAGCCTTGGAACTGACATCAAAACTGCTCAGAATTGCTTCTCCAATGTGCCCTTACCTTGGTGGTGCTAGTAAAACTGGGGCTAACGCTGGGAACTGGACTGGCCCGGCAGGGTGACCGGCCACTCTGGAAGTAAGCGCAGTGGCTGTGGAGGTGCCCAGAGGAAGGAAGGCTTGGCCACTATGTAAGGTGCCCCACAGAGGCCCTCTGGGAACCCCTAGGAGCTGCAGGGCTGAGCCAGCAGATGCCCCCATCCCCGCATCCAGCCAAGTAGCCCTGGTGTTCCTTTCACAGATGAGGAAGCTAACAAGGTCACCAGCAGGAAGCAGTCGGGCTAGGAGGGGAAAGCACGTGGCCTGCATCTCCCAAGCACAGGGCAGGCTCTGCCTCACCAGTCAGCTATGCAGGTGGCTGGGCACAGCCGCCTCTGCGGGTTCTGAGGACCAAAAATGCTTGAAACCACTGCAGCGGCCCTGCTCGCACACGGTGCCTCCTTAACGCTGGGGAAGGTGGGAAGCTCAGCTACCTGCAGGCTGACTTCCAATCTGCACTTGCTAACCCTTGTCCCTACGCAGGGACAGTAGGGAAATCAAGGCATCTTAGCACTGCCAGAGCAGCTCTCATTTCCTCTTTCATTTAAGCATTGGCTGCCCGTTCCATGCCAGGGTGGTAAGCAGTCTCCAGCTCACGTCACCTCCTCGACACATCTGCAAGGTGGGTCTTAGTACTCCCAGTTTTGCTAAAGAAACTGACGGGGAGGGAGACTGAGTGGCCTGTCCAACTCCCAAACCTGTGTTCTTTCCATTCCAGGTTAATGCTCATGTGACACTGGGTAAATGGCCGCTAGCTTCTCTTTTCTCAGGTAGGGAGCCTGGGTCCCAGCAAGGTGTGCAGCTGATTTAAATTCCAGACATGGAGTGAAGGAACAGGATTTGAACCTGAATTGGTGCCTTTCCTCTGCCATCTTCTAGGACAGGGCCCCTGGCTAGCCTGCTTTGGCATGCTGCGTACCCCTGGGCTCTCAGTGAAAGGATGAATTGAGCAGCTGCGTGCCCAGGAGGGAGAGGAAGGCTCTGCCTGGTGCCCCAGCACCCTCGTGGGGGCGCCCTGGAGACACACGCTGCTTCCCTCCTCCCAGCCTCTTGGATTGAGTGCTTCTTTCTGCATGCGACCTTCTCCCCCTTCGAGGACGTCTTTTGTCACTCTCTAATGGCCTGCTCGCAGCTTCCCTCCACCTCTTTTATTCTTTTTTTTGGCTCAAGAACATCTATTTTTCACTCAGCCAATAATTTTTCCCAATATGTAATTCATCTTCTGTCTTGAGTTCAAGCCAAACAGGGACAGGATACAATTATTTGTCGATTTCAAGCCAGCCCACATGTCTACCAGCCTGAAACTGGGGTTTCTCATGGGCAATTTTGGTGTTTATTGGAATTACATTCTGGGACAGTAGCCCGGCTTGACATCCCAAAGAAAAAGAATGATACATCCTTTATCTCTCAGTGTAGTTTAGCTAACACACAAGGTCCCTATGCAGCTAAAGGCTGAGGCCAACACTGTTGCTGTGACCAAGAACAATACTGGTGTGTAGTCAGTGGCAGTGGTGAGTGGCCCGGCCACCAGCTCTGCTCAGCCCTCATTCTGCTGGGGAGAAGTGAAACACCAGAGGCAAAGGTGGGAAATAGGTGCCTTCATGTGTGCATGAAGCCTGAGAGATGCTTCTAAGAGGGCCTGATGGACAGGAGAATCAGCCAAGAAGAGGAAGCGTGCGGGGTGGACTACACCTTCCTTTTCATTCACCTCTAACTGAAATTTGGCTTTGCCTTCAAGCACGACAGTAAACAAGAACCCAGACCACGAGTAGCACTGGGATCTTACTACCAACAGACATGCCGATCTCTTTATTTCACCTTTCAGTGGGCGCTGGTGTTTAAAGTATTATTTATGCCCCTTACTACTTCAAGGTTTGATGAAAGTCATCCCCACACTGGGTCTTGTCAGTTTTAATTCATTACTGGCACCAGGCACTGTGGTGCACACTTATAATTCCAGAACCTAGGCTGAGGCTGGTGGGTCACCAGCTGAAGGCCAACGGGGCAGCTTAGTGAGACCCTGTCTCAAAAAAAGCAATTTTTTTTTTAAGAGAGAAGGACAGTGAGAGAGAGAGAGGGAGAGTGAGAGAGAGAAAGAGAGAGTCAATTTTTATTGAGTTTTTCACATGGCTTTCATTGCTCTGACACTTAGTTGTGTACGTGGTGCTGGGGTCTGAACCCGTGTACTCGCACATGCTGGGCAGGCACCGTAACCGCCAAGGCACCGTGCCAGCCCCAGCAATTTTTTTTAAGAGACAGGGACAGTGAGAGAGAGAAAGAAGCAATTTTATTTAGTTGTTCATGTGGCTTTCATTGCTCTAACACTTAGTTGTATATGTGGTGCTGGGGTTCAAACCCGCATCCTCCTCGCACATGCCAGGCAAGCACCGTAATCGCTGAGCCACCGCTCCAGCCCCCCAAAAAAATAATTTTTAAAGAAAGGGCTGGGGTAGAGCATACCTGGGCTCAATCCCTAGCCAAATAAAATAAAATAAAATAAAATAAAAAATAAATAATTGGGATTGGGGATTTATGACTCTCTGTATAATGTGCCAATAGGCTAAGGTGCTGTTTAATTATGCTTTGCCTTGGTCACCCTCACTGTGTCATCTTATGTGTCAGGAAACATTTCCCTGGGAAGGGTCATGGGCTCCATCAGCCCACCAAGGAGGACATGGCGTGACAGTCCTTAAGGTCTCTGTGCTGAAGGAAGCCTGAGCTGCTTATGTCCTGTCCCCATAGGAGGAGAGGAAGAACGAGGAGGAGGAAGGGGAGAGGGAAAGAGAGGAAGAGGGCTGAGGGAGCTGGGGTACTGGTATGTGGAAACCCTGGTCAAGTGCACACTGGTGACTTCTATGTGGCAGCAGGTGGCAGCCCCTGGAAGTTCAACTGGCAGGTGCTAAAGTGGGGGAGAGGACTTGGCAGGGCTGCACAGCTGTGATCTGCTGGGCTCCTCCTTGGTGCCACACGTGGCTTAAGCACTTTACATTCTCTTTCATCTCTCGAACATCACCCTAGGTCCAGTATTGTGAGTTCCAGTTCACCAACAAGGAAAGAGAGGCTCCCTCCTAATCTGTCAGGTTTTCATCCCTGTGACTAAAAGACATGATAAGAGCAACTCAGGGGAGGGGAAGATATTTTGCCTGCTGGATTCCCGGGCTTCAATCAATGCAGAGCTGGCTCCATCCCTCTGGGCCTGAGCTGGGGCAGAACATGGTGGACCAGTGTGGCAGAGGACAGCGGCTCAGCAGCTGGCATGCAGAGGGGGTGGGGGAAGGGCCAGAGACACAGTCCCAAGGACATGCCCCAGTGCCCCACTTCCTGCCACCATGCCCCACCCGCCTACCTTTGCCACCACTTCCCTGTGGTCCATTCAGCTGTCAATGCATTGTTTAATCTGCTGAGGAGGTCAGAGCCCTCACGATCTAGTCACCTTCCCAAAGTTGCACCTTTGATCATGGCTGCAAGGGTTCAAGCTTTGAGTTGTGGGGGAAATTTTTATTTTTTTATTAAGAGAGAAGGACAGTGAGAGAGAGAGAGAGAGAGAGAGAGAATCAATTTTTATTGAGTTTTTCACATGGCCTTCATTGCTCCAACACTTAGCTGTGTACATGGGTGCTGGGGTTTAAATTCAAGTACTTGCGCATGCTGGGCAAGCGCCATAACCACTGAGCCACCGCTCCAGTCCCTGGGGGAAATTTTTAGATCAAAACCATGACACTGTCAAAGGCCAAATAGTTGGTACAGTGCAAAACTAAGCATGGGGCACAGGCTTGTGCAGGCTAGGATACAGCCTTTTGGTTCTTCCCCTGCCTGGCACTCTCTCTAAAATCCCAGAATGCCACTGGGGCAGGGCCTGCTCACAGGCTTGTGACCACTGCCGTCACAGAGGTGTCCTGTACTAGGTTTAGTGCCCTGCAATTTCACCATCTTGAAACTTAACTAATTTTGGAGCAAAGGGCATTTTCGCTTTGCACTGGAGACTGCAAATCATCTATCAGATCTGGACTCGGGGCCTCTCCCACACTAGTTCTAATTTCCCCAGGAAACCCATCTCAGACTCAAAACCAGTTAAAATGGGAATGACTCTAAAAAATTAATTGAGAACTCCCTGCCACTTGGATACTAATTTTCCTCCCCAAAGTTCCACCAGGAATTAACAGGTGCTAATGATTTAACAGCACACTCCCAGCAACAAAGACTGGCCAAATGCTTTCATGGAGGCCCTGGCTGTTACTTTAATCTTCTCACTTCTTCCCTGTGTGGTAGCACAGTAGTTAATGACCTGCAATAAATCCAAGACGCTGTGACTTGAGAGCTACCGAGGCCCTGCTTGGAAACAGATCTATATTTTCATTGAGAGGTGGTATCTAGGTTACCTGGGCTCAGCAAGGATTCCTCGATATTAAGGCTGTTCTTCTTTTAAGACCTAAATCGACATCTCCACTGTCTCACCAGGGACGTGTATTTTTTCTTTTAATCACCTACACCTGCCCTTTTATCTAACCTTCCCATGATGCTTGCTCTTTAAAGTGCAATGGCTGGATTATCAAAGGTGATTGTAAATGTGGAGGTGAAGAGGAACCAGAGGCCAGCCAGAGTCCCAACAGCTTGAAGACGTGCCTCCTGAGACTGTGCTCAAAGCACACGCTGTGGCTGCAGCCGTCGTCCTTGGCACCTGAGCCCCCAACACCCCCAGATGCACACATGAGCAATGTCCAGTTATGTTATGGGGGCCCTAAGACGCGATTGCACATCTCCAGCCTTGTCTACTCGTAGGTGGCCCTATTTGACATAAGCTAGGTTTAAGTAATTCTCCATTTTTCTTGGGAGAGAGTATAAAAAAGCTCTTTGTTCTCTCCGGCAGCCTCCCTGCAGAAATCCTAAGGGAATTATTTAGGGAATGCAGGTCCTCAATCCCATAACCTCAATTCCAAAACAGAAAAGGCTCAGAAACCTAAGTTTGCTCAACTTATTTGGTCAAAGACTGACCTGACCTGACCCGAAGTAAATACTGTCTTTAATTACCCACTTTGTGGGAATATTCTAATTTTTGCAGCAGTATTATGAATGCAATTGACGGCAGGAGACACCCCCAGCTTGCCTGCCGCAGTTCACCATGCAGAACGGATGAACCCTCACACCTTCGCCAAGTCTGACACCCTCAGCCCCCTAGCGTTCAGGCCAGCACTGAGATCCTTCCCTCTCTCAGGGCAGCTGGTATAAGATCCTGACACTTTAGGGCTTGACCCAGGTGCATACTCCCGTGCAAGAAGCTGGGAATCTAAGACGTGATGGGACACACACACACACACACAGAGCTGTCCTCGGAGGAGGGCATTTTTGTGTTCAGAATTCCAGGGGGTGCTCCAGGGAGGAGGTATAATTGATGCAATAGATACCCATGGAAAGCGGGGTATCACTGGGGCGCAAGGGCTCTGCAGCAGGAAGCGGTCAGGGTGCATGGGACTGGGGGCTCCCTTTCAGGAGCATATGGAAAAAAAGAAAATAGAGTTGGAGAAGTCACTAGGGTTACCTTGGGGAGGACCTGAAGGCAATGCTTGGGCAAAGCTGGCTGGGGCCATGGGGGCTGTGCTTCTTGAGTTCAGTTCTGGCATCTGGCCAAGAGACCCTGCAAAATCCAGGGATGGAGGGAGGGGAGTGTGGGGAGTGGGCTCTCAGGACTCGGGAGCAGAGCATTCGAGAAGGGGCTGGGTGGTCCCGGGACACCCAAGGTGGGCCTGGCCTCCCCTCTGCTCCACATCACAGCAGGTGCCCAGGCTTCTGCTCCTCGGCCACAGTGGCTCAGGCCTCGGCACCCTGGGCCATGCTTCTCCCTCTGCCCTTGTCTTCCAGCTAACCCAGCGTGGCCTAATTTAAATCTCAAGTAACCCCCAGATGGGTGCTTGCACGTGAGGTTTGCGTAATTACCTCCTTCACACCCCAGCTGCACGTGGCCCTGCTTGGTTTATCCATCACTCGAGCGCCAAGCTTCTCTCTGAGCTGACAGCTGGGGTGGCTCGGAGGAACGACCCCAGGAGCAAATTCCAAGGGGCACTGTGCCCTTCCTCGTAGCGCCCAGGCGGGCTGCAATGGAGCATGGGACTCCCACAGTCAAGAGAAAGACGAAGACATCCTCCCCCACGGCTCCCAACTCTTTCAACTTCAGGCCATCTAGGCCTTGTACATCCTCCCCGCCAGCTAGACCAAGCAGCTGGACCCAGCTCTGTGTCCCTGGGAATATCTCCCTGGTGGAAATGCTTTCCTGCCCTGACTCTTCCTTCCATGTCCCCTTGATATTCCCAGAACTGGATAGATTTCACCAGGTCACTGACCCTTGCCTCCTTTGTGGTGAGTTTTTCTGGAATCTCACCAGCTCTTTGAAAGCAGCTACCTTGAGCATGACTCTCCCTTATCAAGGTCATACCCAAGAGCAGAGGCGACGTCCTCACAGCCCCTCGCACGGGAAGTGCTCAGACACTGCTTTCAGTGTGGTAAAACATGATCACATGACGCTCCCCATTAACAACAGTTTGTGCATTCACAATATTGTACAACCACCATCTCCTTCCAGAATATTCCCATCATCCCAAAAGGAGTCCCTGCACACACTAAGCACTGCCAACCACCTGTCCACTTGATGCCACTTGGGCTTTGCTGTCTGTGTGCTTCCTGTGGATGTGCCTGGCTCCTCTCATGAGCCTGTCTTCAAGGGCTGTAGCTTCAGTCACCACAGCTGGCTGATCCTCCACTGTGTGCCTGTGCCTCTCGCCTGTCACTCATCCCTTGGGGGATGTGTGGGGTCGGACACTGCTTTTCATCCCAGACCTCTGCTTCTGGTTGGGTTTGGTTGTCAGTGAAGATCCGCCCTTTGCAGACCGTGCCGCTCAACGGCACAGGTAGAACTCCAAAGACAGCCCTGCAGCGCCCTTCCCAATCAAGAGAAGTCCAGAACACTCTGGCCATGCCCGTCACACAGAATCTTCAGGATTCTCATTACCTGCACTGAGCAGATTAGAAACAGAGACTCCGCGAGGGGCAGCAACTTAGAGCCACAGGCTTTCAGACTGAGGAGTTGGGACTCAGCCCTCAGCCTCCACTGTTGAACTCCTTCCAGCGTGCCCACATCATGACCTGTGCTGGTCTTTGTGTCTTCTTCTTTCGAGCCCAGTGGACGCCATGCCATGCAACAGGGCAGCTCTTTGGGCCACTGTCCTCAGCAGGGTCAAGAGCTTGTCACTATCCCCGGTCCCTTTGTCTCCTTGTCTTTTGCTCAACATTCTCCGTCTTTAGATTTACAGAACCCAGAACATCCAGTGGCCTTTGTGATGCGCCTCTTCAGTCTTTAGTACTCACACAAAGCTGTCACTTGCTCTGCGGTTTAGCTTGAAGACACAGGAGTTAGTGGCAGGAGGTGGACCTCTGTTACGGTGTTGCAACCAGAGGAAAGAAGCAGCGGACACACGCCCTGGAGGACAAAGTAGCTCTCCTGCCCAGTGTCTCCCTGTCCCTTTTCCTCCCTGAAAGACCCTTGGAGCCCCTGAGCTCCCCAAGATGAAGCTCTCAGTGACGGCCCCTCTGCTTCTCAAGAGTTCCAGCCTGGCTGGGCACAGTGGCGCACGCCTGTCATCCCAGTGACTCAGGAGGCTGAGGTGGGAGGAAGTTCCAGGTTAGCCTGGGCAACTGAGTAAGATGCTGTCTCAAAAATGTAAAATAAAAGAGGCCAGGGTGTAGCTCAGTGGTAAAGTAGTCCAGGTCCTAACCCTGGCACTGAAAAAAGCCAATTGCCAACCCTTGAATAAAACTGATTTCTTCCTACCAGCTCTCATCCCTTTAATACTGGCCTTCGATCAATGAGCAGTCGGGACCTTTAATTCCAGCAACAGAGTGTGTGTGAGCTCCGCAAGTCATGGGAGTGCAGGGAGAAAGTGCTAAAATATCCATGTGCATTCGTTTGTTGACTCACACATTTAAACTTCATGTTTTTATTATGTTTTATTGTGAGTACAATATATATTATTCCATGCCAATAATTTGTAATGAATAAAATACATACATTGGGAGTATTCTCAATTTTTTTTTATACTAGGGAGCTTTCAGACAAGAGCTCCACAATATCTTAGTGCGGGCTTCCTGAATTCTGACTCTAAAGAACCTCTGAATTCACAGCTGAAGGGCAGAATCCAACACATAATCTCTGGGCAGCAGAAATTTCTTCAGGTGCTCAGTGTGGTATATATACCTGAATACACATATAGCTGTATAAAATTTTCAAATGAGTCGCTTCCACAGACCTTCCAGGCTCCGTATGTGTAACTCTCTGCATCAAGTGAAATCTGACTTCTTAAGCTGCACTGCATTCCTTTTTTCCTTCAGTGCCCTCCACGCCTGTGACGCCACCTTGATGGAAGCTTCTCACTGCATTTGGAGTCCAGAGAACTGGACTTGAGTCCTGCCTCCACTTCTTCCTGGCCCTGTGACTCTGCGGTCACTGCTTCCCACACTGAGCTTCTGTTTCCTCAGGGTTCCACGTCCCCATCCATAGTGCCGTCCAAGGAAGGCGTATCTGAATGCTTTTGGAAAAGCATCACATGTGGAAAGCAGGGACTATTTTCTTCTTTAGCTTACAACTACGAGGCAAATAATATTAACATCGAAAAGTCCCCAGCTTCTTGGAATTTATCCCAGTGCGTTGAAAGTTTAAGTCCACACTGAACCCTATGTGTGAAGCTCATAGCAGCTTTGTTCACAGCTGCCATACCTCGAAAACAACCGAGATGTCCTTCAGCAGGTAGTGGACAAAGGGCAGCACATCCAGCCAACGGAAAGCTAGTCAGCATGGAGAAGAAACGAGTTATCAAGCCACAAAGACACGGAAGCACTTCACACTCCCGTTACTGAGTGAAAGACCATGCTGGATGACCCCAACTTCCTGACATTCTGGAAAGGCCACACTGTGGTGGTAGAAGTGCTGGGCTTCAGCATGCAATGCATTGAGAGTGTTACATCAGAAAGAGGAACTCATTTGCTGAAACCTGCCTCCTCAGGACCAAAATGGCTCCGGACACTCTACTCAGGGGCGTCACCTTGAGGTTGTGACCCCTCTTCAGACCGCCTGATGGAACAGGTTAAATAACTGCCACCTGCACGACCTCTCTGCCCCTTGCTGACCTTTCCTTTCATTGGTCCCCATACTCTTTATAACCTCACTTCCTCAATAAACGAGTTCCTGCTGCCACTGGTCTCCCTGACGCGTCGGATTGTCCTCCTTAGGGAGGGCTGGGAACGGCCGGTCAGCTGACCCTTGCCTCTCTTGGCCGCCTTGGTTGGGGCGTGCTTCTCTCCTTCTCCCCTGCGGGTCAGGGGGAACACGAGAGGCTAAAAATCCCAACAGTAGAAGAATCAGTGGTCTCCATGCACAGAGCAAGAGAAAGAGTGGGGGCAGTGGATTTGGGGGACCATAAGCCACCCTGTGATACTACAATGACCAATATGTGTAATTATACAATTGCCAAAGCCCACGGAACGTCCAGCCCCCGGAGTGAGCCCTGAAGTAGAATGCAGCCCGTAGACGATGGTGCCACCCCACCTGCAGGTGAGCTCTGCCACTGACAGGGAGAGGCACGCCGGTCTCTCCACGGTGCCGGAGCTGCTTGGATGTCAAGGAGAAGCTGTCACTTTCACCAGGTGTGTGTGGCTTGCTTGGTAGCCCAGCCAGCGATCAGAGGATCTTCTATTCCTTCTATCCCGATCTAGATTCCTTTTATCTATTAACTCTCAGATCACACGTCACACACACACAATCATAAGCAAAGGTAACAGAAAGGCCTTAGTTTTAGTTTTAGAAGGCTGGTTGGCCAGCAAAGACAAAGAGCAGATACAAATGGAAAAGGGTCCCTGCAGGCGTCAGATAAGGTTACAAACTTGTTCAGGGCCCAGAGCCATGCAGAACTTATTCAAGTGAGCCACAGCGAAGCAGGGAGACTGGGCTGACCTCAGGAGGCCTGCACTGATGGTCTGAGGACGGGTGGTGTGAGCGCCATGTCCAGCCCTGGGTGCTCCCCTTCTGGGCTCCAATGAGGGGGTTGCTCCATTTGGTGATCTGGTGTGAGTAGTAAGCTCACGGGGTGGTTTTCCTGATGTGGGAAATGTGCCCTCATACTTCTGATTTAATTCAGGAAGTCCGCAGGTGGTCACTGGTTATCAGCAGGATTCATTTAGTTATCAGTTTGTGCCTTACAGTGGTGCCAGGCTGATGGTGTTTACTTGTACATGTGTGGCGTCATCCTGCCTTGGTCCTTTTACTCCAAACTGACCTACTCCTGGAAAAGCACTCTTTTACAAGATGGAAAACCTCTGGGTCAGAGCCTGCTCTGCACAGTGCTGATTAGAACCAGTCCCACTCTGGTGGGGATGTAGTGGAAGAGGCCGTGTTTGGAGAGAGCAGGTAAATTAAAATTATCCGCACCTTCTTCTGAATTTTTCTGTGAAACCAAAATTTCATTAAAACTAAAGTTGACTTTCAAAAAGTCCGCAACTCTGCAGAACATTTAATAATTGGCGCTCCTGGGGGCTGGGGATGTGGCTCAGTGTCAGGGTGCTTGCCCAGCATGCAACAGGCTATGGATTTGATTCCTAGCAACACACACACACACACTCACACACACACACACACACACACACACACACACACACTCACACACACACAGAGTTCCTTCACAATTTTTTCTTTTTAAAAAACGGAGAGAGAAAACCACACTCGTACAGTATTGAGAGGAAATTATCCAATTTAGCCATGATTACCTCTAGGTGTTAAGGTTATAGATTTTTCAAGAAGTCCACTTTAGAGCTTGCTGTATTTTCCTAGTCACGCACAATGAGAAAGTATATAATACATCTATGGTAAGAAATAGCAGGTTATCAGGAATCAGCCTAGCTGTCCATCAACAGAAGAATGGATAAAGGAAAAGTGGTATTTATATACACAATGGAGTTTAATTCAATCATAAAGAAGAGTGAAATTATGTCATTTGCAGGAAAATGGATGGAACTGGACATTATGTTAAATAAAATTAACTAAATTCAGAAAATAAAGGGATGTATGTTTTCTCTCATATGTGGAAGCAAGAGAGGAGAAAGGAAGAAAAAGGTGTGAGGAGGGAAAATCTCATGAAAATTGAAGGGAGATCATCAGTAGGGAGGAAAGAGGCCAGCGGGAGGGAGGAGGGAAGGAAAAGGGGAAATAGTGGGGAATTATATCGGCCAAATCATATTGTTATATTAGGTGGATGCACAAATGTGTAACAACAAATCTCACTATTATGCACAACTATAATGCACCAACAAAAATACAAAAAAAATAAAGAAATAACAAGTTAACTAAAAAAAAAAAACCCCACCAGATACAATGCATCTGGTATTTTGGAACGGGATATGTTTAAATTGAAGTTTGCCTCCTCCAGCAGTTCCATAGATGTTAGTCCATGGCCTGCACAAAGCCCCCATGCTAGAACCATCCTGCTCACAGCCTCGCAGCGGAGCCAGAGGAGGCAGAACCTTGTGGGTCCTCGTCCGACGCGTGGTGGGGCTTCCAAGGAGAGGCAGAGAGGGCCCTGGGATGATGGCATAGTGCGTGTGGGAAAGCAGGGAAGGAGGAAAGGCTTCACATAGGAAGTGGCACTGGGAACTTCCTGAATATTCAGAGTTGGAAAACTGGGCCACCTGCCTCAGAAGAGCATTGGTGTAGTCACTGGGCTGTGCCACAGCACAGATGCCCAGCGAGCTTTGAGTGCTAAGACGGAAGCCCCAGTCTGAGCCACTTGTGAAGAAAGCGGTTGATGCTACCATAAGAAGGTGTCTGTAGCTTTAATGGTTGCAGGAGCTACTGAAGGGTTTGAAAAGTAGGACAATCAGGTTTGCATTTAGCAGGTTACAAAACACTTTGGCGACTATGATCCCATTTGGGGCTGAAATAACGTATAGAATAATTTTTTAAAATATGCATGTATTACTTTCAGAACTGGGAGTGAAACAAAGTTGTTTCTATTTCATGGACAAACAAAACCTTCTGGTGTGAATGATCCCTCTTTAAGAATGTAAAGGATGAGGGGCTGGAGCAGTGGCTCAGCAGTTAGGTGCTTGCCTGGCATGTGCCCGTATGCGGGTTCGAACCCTAGCACCACGTACACAATGAAGTGTCGGAGCAATAAAAGCCACATGAAAAACTAACTAAAAATTGATTCTCTCTTTCTCTCTCACTGTCCTTCTCCCTTTAAAAAAGTTAAAAGGATGTTATACTGCATGAATTAAAAATAATAATGATTATAGCAGAAGGGAGACCAGCAGAGCTGAGCAAGGGGGTCCGGAGGAGGCAGAAGGGCAGGGAAAGAAAGGGCACTGAGGAAGGGGGTTGATCGGATTATGTTACGTGCGTGTATGAACACGGCAGAGTGAATCCCACTGAACAGACTGCAAAGGATGGATCGGAAGGGACCAACTCAGAGTCATCAGATAAGGTGTGCAGGAGAGGGCAAGGAAATCCCACCTACTAACCCACACACACACTTTTTTCAACCATGCACGTACATACACAAACCAACGCTCCTCCCTCTCATTTTGGAATAAAATGTGATGTCCCTCTCCCTAATTCCTTTGTGGAAATCGCAGTCCCAACATGACAGTATTCGGGTGTGAGGCCAAGGGGTGATGAGACCCTGGGGGTGGAGCCTGAGACTGAGAGCGCCTGAGCCAGAGCTCTGCAGCCCCCTCCCAGACTTCAGCCTCAGAACCAGGACAAGGAAGCACGCACGTCCAAGCCCCCTGGCTACGGCATTCTTGTTGGCGCCCACAGACTCCCATGCACGCACAGATCTGTGACGTCCAAGAGAGCCTCCTGGAAGGCCAATACCCAGATGTCTCCGAAGCAGCACCCAGAGCAGGACCTCTCTCCAGCGGCAGCCAACTGATGTCCTCCCACAGCAGAGGGCGCTGCGACCAAGGTGCGAACTGTGGGGCTGCGTCTGACCCTGGCACTTAGCCTGGGCGCCTTTCACTCCCTCCCTCAAAGTCTCCTGTCCCGCCTGCACCAAGGCTGCGCACATCATTGCTTCCTTATGGCTTTTCTGTCCACCCGCTTTCCTAATCGTCTATTTCAAGCTGGAGGAAGATCCTCATTTCCTTCCCAGTAAAATTTAAGGGAATCTGCGTGAAACACGGGTAGCAAGAGAGTGCTGAATTGTGTATGATCCCCTCTAATGGGCTGGAGCTTGTTTGGAAAGTGTGATCTTATAAACTACTGGGTTTGCTTTTTATGGCAAATTAAACGCTCCCCCACCAGCTTTACATATTCTCCTAATTAGGGGAGATAAAATAGATTTTAGACCTGAAAAAAAGCGATTTCTTTCTGAGAGCCCACAATTGTATGGAGAATTAAGCTCATTCCAGTCAGCTGCACTCTAATTTAGCAAAATCATAAAAGATTTCTCCATTGAGAGCTCTTATGCAATCTAGCTCTTAAGGTGACATTTTCAAACTAAGGAGGGGACCATCCGGTTGTTTCCTTCAGGTGGTCTGGGAGAGGTGGGGAAGAGGCCTGGGCTTCACTAAGCATGAATTAAAGTTGCTCTAAATCCTGCTGATCTATTCCTGGCAAAGCTGAGTGAGTAGGAAATTGAGAATAGTTGCTACCATTTATTGAACCCTAATAACATACCAGGCGGTTGGGATGGGTGCTTCTGCAACACAGCCTTGGGCACCAGCGGGCTCACTGGTGGCATGTAGTCTTTTTGCAGTGAACCCTCAACTGTCTGAGGGTTCCCCTGGAAACTCAAGGTCAGTGGTAAACAAGACAGATTTTTCCTCACCATTCTTGCAGTTGACAGAGGAATGAGGGATGGGGCAGTGTGGGGGGTGGAGGGCTCAAGGAGACAGGGGTGGGGCGGGGGGTGTCTGGAAGGAGAGTAAAGGGGACAGACTGGTCAAAGCCTCATGGCACCAGGTAGCAGCCACCCTGCTTTCTGCTGTCACTGTCAGCAGGAAGAAACTCTTCTTCCAAAGAGACTTCAACAAGTCCCTCCCAGAGGGACCCCTCCTGGAGAAGGTGAGAGCAGGCCAGGGCCCAAGGGCAAAGCCCCAGAGCCAGGCACCATTCTCTGGTTAGCAAGCAGCTCTACCTCATCTCCTCTGGCCCTGAGACAGGGCTGAGGAGGAGAAGGGCAGTCCCCAAGACAACCCAGGTGCTTCCAGTCCCACAACCTTGAGTCCGGCGCAGGCAAGTCCTGCCAGGGCAGCTGTGGATGACAGCATCTTCCCCTGAACCCATGATGAATGGTGTCAGCACCTTCCTAAAATCCCAAAGACACCACTTTTCCCCTCCACCAAGGGCACACAAAATCAAGAAATCATTTCTGAGCAAACCTACACACTGACAGTAGCAACTTGATCCTGGGTTTCCCAGCCTCCAGAACCATGAGAAATAATTTGTTTTATAAGCCACCCAGGGTATGACATTTTGTTATAACAGCCTCAGCAGACTAAGTTACGTGGTCTAGACATCATCCTACGACGTAGCTAAGCATCAAATAAAAACATTACTTACATCAGTGATGTAGCTAAGTTGTTTCGGTCTGGCCTTTTTAGCTTTAATAGATGGAGAGAATCTCTACCTGTCTAGTTTTGATGGTTTTCTAAAAATTGCTGCAAATTAGAGCACTCGCCACCCCATCAGGCAACTCTCGTCCTTAGCACATCCTGTACTCAGCCACACATCGCAGGTGGTGGGAAGATGGCGACCTTCTTGGAACACAGCCCTGGGTCAACAACAGCCTTCAGTTTACAAGTTTAAGCAAAAACTTTCCAAGAAAACGCCCACATCCAGGTTGAGGATGCCTTCCATTTTCCCCAACAACAGCAGGAGGGTCTTGCTTTGTATCTGTGTCTAGAGACTTCTCTCCAGAACAGAAGCATCCTCTTTCCTCAGGGAATTCACTTCTCTGCCCCAGAGAGAAACGTGCTGACAGATTGGAAACAGCAGGTTTCTCGACCCTGCTTATTTTTTCAAAGAACCAACTCTTTGTTTTGTTGATAATTTGTATTGTGTTTTTGTTCTTAATTTCATTGATTTCAGCTCTGAATTTAGTTATTTCATGTCTTCTATTAGCTTTGGGATTGGATTGTTCCTCTTTTTGCAGGCGTTTGAGTTGAAACATAAGAATACTTATTTGGGCTCTTTCTTGATTTTTGATGTATGCACTCAGTGCTATAAATTTACCTCTTAAGAATGCCTTCATACTGTCCCAGAGATTTCAATATGTTGTTTTTTCATTCTCATTCATTTCCAAGAATTTCTTGATTTCTGCTCTCTTTACCTCTTTTTATCCATCTTTTGTTTAAGAGGGTATTATTCAATTTCCAAGTATTTGAGTAATTTCTGTTGATTTTCTGATATTTGATAAAGGGGCAAAAGCATAGTGTGGAAGAAAGATAGCCCGTTCAACAAATGGTAGTGGGCAAATTGGACAGCCATGTGTAGACAACTGAAGCTGGATCCTTACCTTTCACCCTACACAAAAATTATATTAAAATGGTTCAAAGATCTGGATATTAAACCAGCAACTTTACAATTGCTTGAAAAAGAAGTAGGATCAACACTCCATGACATAGGGGTCAACACCGCCTTCCTTAATAAGACTCCCATGGCGCAAGCAAAAAAGTTAAGAATAAATGAATGAGACACAATTAAACTAAAAAGCTTTTGCACAGTTAAAGATTTAGTCAAGAGTGTCAAGGGAGATCCTACAGAATGGGAGAAAATCTTTGCCTGCTACACCTCAGACAGAGGGCTAATATCCAGAATATACAAAGAACTAAAAACACTAAACACCACAATCACAAATAATCCAAACAACAAATGGGCTATGGAACTAAAAAGAAAATTCTCAATGGAGGAAGTCTAGAAAGCCCATAAACATATGAGAAAAATGCTCTGCACCACTAGCAATCAGAGAAATGCAAATCAAACCTTCACTGAGATTCCACCTCACTCCTGTTAGATTAGCAAAAATGAAGAATATGAACAACGACAGATGCTGGAGGGGCTGTGGGAAAAGAGGAACACTGTCACACTGCTGGTGGGACTGCAAACTGGTTCAGCCACTCTGAAAAGCAGTGTGGAGAATCCTCAAAAATTAGGGCTGGAACTGCCTTATGACCCAGCTATCCCACTCCTGGGTATTTTCCCAAAAGAGTTAGAATCCATATATTATACAGATACATCTTCATCAATGTTTATAACAGCTCAATTTACTATAGCTAGACTAGGGAACCAACCCAGATGCCCCTCACTCGACAAGTGGATTCAAAAACTTTGGTACATATATACAATGGAATACTACTCGGCTATTAGAGAAAATGATATTATGGCTTTTGCAGCCAAATGGATGGAGATGAAAAAAATTATGCTAAGTGAAATATCTCAAACTCAGAGACTCAAGGGCCAAATATTTCCTCTCATTTGTGGAAGGTAGAATACAAGTATGATAGATGGCTAAGCTAATAATAACCTCAACGTGTGTGAATTTTTACACAAACAAGGGGAATCTGGCCTAGGATGCTGGGAGACGTGGGGAAGGGGGCAGGAAGGGGGAGGAAGGAATAGGAAGGACATCAGGGAGACTGGAGGGAGGGAGTATGGGGTAATCAACTCAGAGGGAAACCTCCAACTTCCAAGAGAAGTCCATTTAACATAGGGGTTTAACAGGGGGAAACATGGAACCATGGGGAATCCAAGGGAGAAAACCATGGAATGGCATCAGCCTTGGCTTGCTATGTGAATATACATTTGTTCTTGATTGTTTGATGATGATTCTCTCCTAATTGTAAGTCCATATTCAACAAATTAAAAAAAAAAAGAAAAGAAAAGAAACAGCAGGTCTCCCATCTTCCTCCCCTTACGACTCCAGAGCCAGTTGAAGGCCTGGCCTCTGCCTCCACCAGCAGCCCACAGCCCACCCTGAGACACACAGGAGCCATAGACTGGTCCAAGGGGTGGAGACCTAACCTGACCTGGGTCATGGTCAAGGTCACCAGGGCTGAGATGGGAGGATGGGAAGCAGTCAGTGGAGGGCAGTGAAAGCAGCGTGTGGTACTGTTTCTCTTCCAGAGGGGAAAAGGAACCCAGAACCTTCTAGAATCTGAAAGAGGTTGCGTGAGGTTGGAGGGAGGACCTCAAGGAAGGTCCAGGTAAGCAGGCCCAGGTGGTGCAGGTGGGATACGAAGCTTAGAAGGGGCCAATGGAGCACTTTAAGCAGAAGGTGAAGTCATCAGATTTGCTTCAAGGAAGCCCAAGGGCTCTGCTCCAGAACCTGAGCTCTCTTCCACCACCTTGTTTAACCTCAGGGGCAGCCTGGTACAATGATAAGGAGCAGGGGAGGACACCTGGGTCACACAATGGCCAACAGCCCCTGGTCTCCTGAAACATCTCTCAATTCAGACCCCAGAAAGGAGTCCACAGACCTCCATGTCTTCATAAATGAATGAATGAATGAATGGAGGGGGGAAAGGCCATAACCAGTATCAGGAGATGCTCAGTTCATGGCTAACTCCTTCACTCAGAATGTATCACTTTTGCGCAGTTGCTGAAATGGACTTGATCAAATAATGCAGAGAATTCAGCCGTTGTGAAGAATAAAGAGTAGGATAATTAAGACACATTAGAGAGCTCAGTGGGAAACAAAGAAGTCAGCCCTGAGAATTCACCTTTTCCTTGAAAGGGAAAGAGAAAGGGAAGGTAGTCTTTTGTTTTCTCCCATTTGCCATTGAGATGTCAAACTTATTTTTCACGTCTTGATTTTTCTGCTGATTTCTCGTCTGTTCGCGGAGGGCAGCGGGTGGGAAAGGTTTCTGCTCCAGTGCCCCTGCCAGATTTTGCGACAGAGTCTGGTGGAGCTGTAAGACAATGAGGACGATTCTGCTTCCCACGGGGAGGCTTCACGCACAGACAGACAGTGACCTCAATGAAGCGTCTCCAATTTAAGTTTTTCATCTAAAATGTCACTAAACTGGTCATTATCATTTTTTCTTTAAAAAGTACTTGTAAGAAACTTCTTAAAACTACCAGAAATTTATAGGTAGACAGCTGCTATCAATGCTTAGAGACAGAGTAGAGCATTTTGAGGAATATTTAAAACTCCCAAATTCGGGCTGGGACAATGGCTCAGTGGTTACAGTGCTTGCCTAGCATGCACAAGGATGCGGGTTTGAACCCCAGCACCACCTACACAACTAAGTGTCAGAGAAACTGGGGCCAGATGAAAAAATAAAAATAGGGTTGATTCTCGCTCTCTCCCTCTAAATAAATAAAATAAAATAATGCCTTCTCCTTCAGAATCAGCACAAGATGACTGGTGGCTGGTGGCAGGTGGCAGGTGGCAGGTGAAGAGCAGTTAGGAAGGACACAGGTTGAGGGGGGAGGGGCAGGGCGCCAAACATTAAAGACGCAGGCAACTGGGAACCAGAACTGGTCCCAGAGGTGTTCAGCAAGTGAATTATGACTTCTGATGTGACTGAAAATGGTTTGAGTTCTTAGCAAAATATTTCTTTTGGTGAGAATATACCTGTCTTGGAATCTTTCTCCGCCCACTTTCCTCCCCCTCCTTTTGCGTGGGCTCCTCTCCCTCTGCTGCTCTGAGCCAGGATGAGCCCCTGTCTGGAGCTTCCTTCTGCTGAGTCCCAGCCTGCGTTCACCCAGCGCCTCCTGAGCCTGCTCATTTAATCCTGGTGACCAGCAGTGAGGTAGCAACTGTGGCCCCTGTTTCAAAGAGCAGGGCAGCGAGGCCCAGGGACTCTGGTCTCACCCAGGACGCACTGTCCCGGAGAGCCGGGCTCCTGGCTGGGGTCCTCGGCATCCCGCTGCTGCTGGGCAGGGGACCCTTTCAACTGTTTGCAGTCCCTACTTGTGAGGCCGGAGATAATGGGGTTCTATGTTAACCATTTCACTTAGCCTCGCTACCGACTGAAGCTGGGGAGGGAGCAGCCGGTGGCTTTAGTTAGCCCACACCCATTGGAGACACAGCCAGGATCTTCTAGGTATGATGTCATCATATTGTCGATTATAAACACACCTCAATTTTTAAAAAAAATACAAGCAAACCAGAAAAACTAGAACTCAAAACTGATATTCAGTTTACTACACTGTACACCAGTCCCCACTGAGAAAGGGGCACAGATGCCCAGGAAGGGTTGAACTCCAACATCACTGAACCCAGCAGATGGTACTGTGGGCCTGTGGGTTCTTTTCCCCTTCCTGGTAAGAGAAATAATGAGCTTTAGAAATTCAAATTCACATCGACTCTGAAGTCATGGACATGTTTAAAAACAGTGTGAGCCCGAGACATTTACAATCACTCAATTCATGTCAGAGAATAAATGCAGAATCACCTACAATCATGGAATATAGAATGCCCATTCCTCTCCAGCCATGTTTTGGGGGACATACGCTTCAGAAATGATAGTGTTCAGAAAATGCTGGAAGGCACGCCTGCTGGAGGCCACCACCCTCAGCAGCCAGGCGTTAGACGTTGCGCAGGAACAGTGACAGCAATGAAGGGAGGTAGTCAGCCTTGCGACCCTCCACCTCAACCTGGGACAGGAGCATGTGGCTTTGTCTCAGGGCACAGGTGTGTGGGCTGAGCTCAGCAAATCAAATGTCACATCCGGGAAGAGCCATGTGCATTTCTCAGCCTGAAATGTTTCCCCATTAAAACCAAATAAGGCTCCCGCTGCTGACGTCAGCGTGCTTGCTGGCCGGTACTGCCACAAAGGGACCATTTATTGGAGAGCTAAAACCGCTCGCCTCTGCGAGGTTGACAGGCAAATATTTGAGGGAACGCTGCACTGCCACCTACCATTGTGAAGAGATATCTGCCAGCGCTGCTGCTGGGCACCAGTTCTGTTCGTCATCTCGCTGGGCCTCGCTGAAGCTGCGGATGAGTGTGTTCACACCGCCATGTCCCCTTCTCTGGAGGGCCTGCTCCCAGGCTGACAGCTGTAAAAGCTTCCTGTCCTTTTCCTGTCCATCTCTGCCGTCCTTCCCTGAAGAGGATGACGCCGGGGGCAGTGGAGGAACATGCTGCGGATGGCAGTCAGCACCCACCGCCAGGCTATCTCAAGAGCACCCTTGTTTTATTTTAAACCTATCCCTGGCACACTCATGAGAACAAAGAAAACGCCCGAAGCTTTAGAAGAACCATTTCTTCACTTTCCTACTACTTTTCACGATTAGACGTTGAGAAAAGGACACCCCAATACTCAGCCTGCACTTGCTTTCCCTGTGCTTTCTGAACGCGAGTCCCTCGGCGGGAGCAAACCCATCCACACAGTACTCTCCATCCTACTTCACAGGCACTGGGAAAGATGTACGTGATTCACTTCTGCTTTCAAAGTGTGCCTTGTCATGTTAAATAGATTGGAAGTTTCTGGAAGCCTGCTGTTGCTGTTACCCCATGTGCTCAGCACCCTCCCGGAATTCCTCATCTAAGACCCGCAACAACCCTGTGAAATCAGTTAGGGTCTGTATTTTACAAATGAGAAATCCGAGGCTTGGGGAGCCCATGGGTCCTGCACCAAGGACGTGTCTCCATGGCTGGTTCCATCTGGACTTCCACCCTGAAGCCTGTCCCCCACCGTCCTCATCCCCTTCACGCTGCTCGGGCTACCAAGAATGTGACGTTGATTGATGGAGTCCTGTTTTGATCCAGAGGCCAGTGTGGTTTAACTGCACTGAGCCTGGGAACCTGCACAGCACCTTCCCAGCCAGGGTGAGACTGAGCTGCGCTCTCAAATCCATGCTCCACCCCGAGCCTTGTCCTGTCCTTTTTCGGGTGAAATGTCTCCCACGGCGTGGCCCCCTGAGGTCACCCATACTCCCCCCACACATGCACACTGGATGTCACAGGACAGCATGGTGGTGCTGGTATGAATTGTGTGGTGCAGCTGGATCCTGGGAAGTCCCTGCCCCCAGCCCCTGGTCCCTGGACCTAAGAGCAACGTACCAGGGCGGTCTCCAGAATTCACCCCAGGAAAGCCTGTCCCAGACCACTGTCCTCCACCCCATCAACCTCCTATGCTATTAAAGAAAACAACATTTGCTTCCTAAAAGAACAATTTTTCTTTTAGGAAAAATTTTTGCCTCATTTTTTTAGGAAAAATGTTTGCCTCATTTTTATCGCTGTGGGCTCCAATGTAATTCCATGCATAAAACTCATCCTGAGCTTAGGACATGTGAGTGCCTTGTAGGTGCCGCAGGGCAGAGCCAACTCACAAACAGCCCCATGGGTCACAGCGCCCGGTCTGTCATTGGTTCGTGAGACGTTTTCGGCATGGAAGTGTTTGAAGGCAGGGGTGGGGGGCAGTTTTCTCAAAACCTCCCTTGCAACAGGGAGGCCTGGAGATAAAGCTGACCGTGTGCACGGACCCTTCTCTCCTGCACAGTGGCAGCTCCAAGGCTGCTGGGATGAAGCTGCCATCCTCTTGGCTGCCCAGTGGGGCTGGGAGCGGAGATGACCCCACACTAAAGCACCGGGTTAATGAAGAAGGTTGCATCCCCATCCCATTGTTAATTTGTTGAAGACACTCCCCAGACCCTAATCTCAAAGGTGGATTTAAACCCCAGGGTTTAAGGAGGCAACGAAGAGATGGCCTGTGTCTGTGGGCACAGCCACCAGTGAGGTTCTGGATAAAAACCCCGCTGGCCTTCTCGCCACTGCTCTCTATTGCATGTAGTGGCATCTGGTCACTGGACTTTGAGTGGCTGGCTTTAACCCCACCTTCCTCTAAGACCTGAGGTTTTTATTATGCGACTTGAATGAACCCAGGAGTGTCCAGGGCCACAGGTATGCCGATGCAGCAGGAATGCACAGGTGTGCCTCTGTGTGCCTGCAGGGCATCTCCAGGCCCACTGTGTGGCAGGCAGTGTACAAATGGAAGCTTCTGCAACCTTGTTCGCTCCACGTTGCACCTGGCACTCCAGCTGGCACGTGGCCGTTGTCTTAGCCAGTCGACACTCAGACCAGCTGAGGCCCAGGCTCACCTCTGCCTGGTCTGGGCACATCCATGGGTGCTGGGCACTGACTCCTGACCTCCTGATCATTGCCTTAGTGGCCCTGGCCACCTCGTGAAACACACATTCTCTGGCCTGACCTCCTGGATCAGGAGTTGCAGGCAGGAGCTCAGCCCTCTGGGGGATTCTCATGCACATTTAAGAACCACCTGTAAAGCAGACCCTTTCCTTGAGACTTTGCAGGTTGGAGCAGCCACCCATTCATCTATTCACTTTCCACTTGCTCATAGGACAAATTTTTATTGGAGATCTCTGAAAAACTAGATGCTGTTCTAAGTGCTAGGAATGAAGAAAGCAAAGAAACGTCCGTGCCCCCTGGACCAATGAAGGTGCTGGACACCCAGTGGCCCGACAGCCTGGCGTGGGTCTCTGCGGCACGCTGCCCGTGGCAAGCTATTGAACCGCTGTGCTGCAGTTTCCCCATCTGTGCAACGGGTGAAGGTGGCATCTGCTCATGGGGTTGTGGTAAGGTCACGTGGGCCAGGCATTCAGGGCCTGGCACACGATTAACATTTAACATGGAAGCTAAACTGCTGTGGCTTCTAGCATGGCTCAGAGGTCATAAAGGGAGCTGTATCTTCCACTAGGCCAGGAGAGGCCTCCGTGACGATGCGCTGCAGAGCCTTCTCCTGACAAAGGCAGTTTTTAAAGAGAACTGAATAAAACTCTAACGTGCCCAGGGAAGTATTCTAGGCACTGGCTGCTGTGAAGCTAAGGCAGCTGCAGAGGCCTTCTCTTCACCCCGATTCTTGCAGGATTTCAGACATGTCTCTCAAAGTAACAGCAGGCTTTATTAGAGGGGATGGGAAAGGGGAAAGGCTATGTTCTCACGGGGGCCCCAGGGAAGTTTCCAGAGTATCCTGCCCAGGTCCGCCTTTGGACTTTTGATTGACAGCATCGGAACTGCATGGAGCACCTCCAAGGAAGCAGGTGTAGTGCTCCAAGAGGTGGACACTTTAAGGAAACTGAGTCCCCTGTTTTGCCTCAACTTCCTGCCCCCTTGGTCAGCCTGCTACCACTGAATAGCCCTTGACAAGCTTTCATTGATGGTCTTGATGGTTTGGTTGGGGTGAGGGTTTGTCACACAGCTTGGTGATAAGGGAGGACCCAGGTCACCTGGCAGGGTGTGACACAGTTTTGAAGTAAGAGTGTCTCTTAGGGGATGTAATCATGGCTGGGGAGGCTCTGACATCCCAGCCCCATCTTCCAGGTACTTACCTGTCAGGTAAGGCTCCCTGTTGCTTTCCGTCCCCTTCACAGGCTGTTCCCTGCTCACCCACTCTGGGGTTTGAGATGGCGGCACACGAGCAAGGACCCTGCCCTGCTCCAGGAGAATGCCCCTGCTGACAGAAAGCCCCAGGCACCTGCCAAACTGGAACCCAGGACAGCCTGAATCCAGGCGGCACAGCAAGGGAGAGCTTCTCTGGGGGAGGGTGGATCATGGCAGAGGTACAGGTCTGGCCCCTTCCCCTGGAGCAGGCCCGGCAAGGAGTCCCACACGGTGTATCGTGTGTCACTGGGACTGTCAGAAATCCATGCAGCAAGCTGGAGGAGATGGAAGTGGGGCTGTCAGCCACCTGCCAGGGCCAGCAGCAGCACCCTGTCTGGGACCTCTGATAGACAAAGCCCCTTCCTCCTGCGGACTGGAGCACAACCGGCTGTGCGTGTGCACCTGACATCCAGGGTAGAAGGTCTTCCGTGCCCCGAAAGGCCCATGGAGGCCCACAGAAGCCTTCCTTGTTGATGTGCCTTTAGGGACCCTCAGCTGTCCTCTAGCTTCTGAAGACCACTGCATGCTCAGGAAAGCCAGCTGCACTGCGTGACCTCCGGAGGCAGAGGCGAGCCAACGTTCAGGACAGGAGGACGTTTCTAGGAGTGTGTGTGTGGGGGTGCAGCCAGCTCCGGCTGCATGTCCCCAGGAGGCCGACTGAGCTGTTGTTCAGAAAACTTCTAAGAGAAGTAATCCATCGCAGACCCCTTCCAACCCTGGTTTGTGGTTGATTCCTCAGGCCAAACATATTAAGGAAACTGCCCCCTTTTCGCTGGAAGAGGGCAGCTCCCAGGCCCGCCTTGACTCACGGCCTCCCATTTAGGTCATGTGCAAAACCCACTGTTTGCCAGGAATGAGGAGAGGAATAATTATGGCATCACTTCATGAGGGAATTAGGAGCAAACGGATCACTCCCCTGGTTTCCTGTCAGGCTTAAATATAGGACAGCAGGCTCAGGTCAGGAGATACTGGCAGATTTTACCTGAGGCCTGAACACAGGCTAAATATGGAGGTTAAGAAGAGTGAATATGTGGGAGCTAAAGAGGAAAAAGGAAAAGACAGGTGGGGTTGACGGCATGAAAAGCTAAGGGACATCAATGGAACAGAGGAAGGGGACCAGGAGTGGGAGGAGAGAGGGACAGGAGTGCTGGGGAGGGATTTTGGCTAAATTCTATTGTTACATTGTGTGCGTGTAGGACTAGGTAAGAATCCCCCCACTGTGTGTAAGTGTAAGGCAGCAACAAAAAGTGGAGAAAAAGATAATGAAAAGCGAGGCACACACCTGCGCTTTCAGACGCCAAACGTTCCGCAGGAGGGCTGAGGTCTCCTGGTGCCCACGGAGTGCAGGAGGGGTGTGGCAACTCCCAGATATGCTCCCTGCGTCCCCGGGCACCAGACTGGGGAGAAGACCCCCACGGGAGACAGTCAGAAAGCAAGACGGCGTTCACAAGAACACACAGTCGTGGTCCAGCCAGCACTACATTGCTCTGCCAGTAACCCTGCTGCTCCCACCTCTGGAGACCCCAAAGGCAGGTCCTTCACCAGAGAGGCCCCCCGATGGGGCACAGGTGGTCATCAAGGTGACTCCTGAGGGCCTCTGAGGAAAGGGGCAAGCCGCAAGCAGGCCCTCCAACAGTGTGGGGTCTGCACAGGCTTCCCGGGGATGGAAACCCTGGCCCGGAGAAAGAGACAGATACAAAGAGTAAGGGAGGCCCTTGCAGGCCCAGGGCAGCACCCGGGGAAGTCCAGGAATGGGGATGTGCTCAGGTGAGGGAGAGGGTGGGCAGCAGTCTCAGGAGTGCCCTTACTGGACAAGGGCACTCAACTCGAGTCTCGAGCACTAGACAGGGGTCAGCACAGGAAGACGATGCCCGACCCGAGTGGGCTCCCAGCCTGGCACCACAGCTGGAAAGAAATCCTCTCCAATAGGCCTCTGACTTCAAAGGAGAGCAGTTCCATAGGAGATCAGAGATGGAGACCCTGGCTCACAATCAACCCCAGCTTCAGACAGATCTGTAGAAGCCTGAATTCCTGGCCTCATTACAAGTCATCAGAAATATACAGAAAACAAAGATGTCTAAAAAACAGAACCTGCAGACCGGAGATTTGACATTTCCTTCTTTATCTAATTTCACAGCTTAGAGATTTATTTCTTTGTCTAATTTAACAGAAACCAGATAAAACGACTAAAGGAGAATCAATTGCTTGATCCTTCCACGTTTGGAAAGAAGAAACCTTTAAAGGCCCAGGTCCCTACTTCCTTCCCTCCGATTTCCTGGGCATGGATGAGGCACCTGGCATTGAGTGCTCTGGCTTGTGGCCGGGGTGGCTGTGTGCTGGGTGGGTGGCTCTGTGTCAGAAAGTTGTTAGTTTGCCCCAAACCTCAGCTGCTTCAGGAAGCCTTCCTGCCTTGCCCTGCCCCAGGCCTCTTCCTTTAGGCCAGTCAAAAGATTAAACCCCAGACTTTGACCCTAGAAGCCCCTAGTCTGTCTTTGCTCATCGGCCTTAGCTTGAAGGCTTTCTCAGCAAAGTCAACCAAGCTCAAGGCCCGGAGAGCAGGGAGGACTCACTGTTGATTGGCTTTAAAGTGATCATGGAGTTCACTTCCCTCCACAGAGGGGTGGTGGCTTATGGGGACAAGAGAGCTCAGAGAGCAAGTGCCTGGTGCTGGGGCCAGAACAATGGCACAGGAGAGGGAAGGCTCTGTCCCTGACAAGCTGCCTGGATCCCAGCAGTCAAGTGACACTTGGAGTCAGTTTCCCCTGTGGGGACTTTAGATCCTTCCTGGCAGCAGGCCAGTCGGTATACAGCTGTTATTCATGGAGGGCATTGCAAAGAGTGGAACACCTCTCCCATAGCTTCCGATTTCCCCAAGAAGAACAGGCCTCGCAGGAGCAAAGGCAGACAGGACAGCAGACGCTGGGGCTGTGACCCCAACCAGAGAGCAGCAATGCAGAGACACGTGGGTGAAGATGGATTCCAGGCTCTCTCGGGTTACATGCCAGGATGCTGAGCCACATGGCCAGGGTTTTCAGAGCCTCTGCAGGAAATAAGCATGGAGGAGGAAATAAGCAGGGGGTGGGGGTGGAAATCCAGAAACTGCAGCCCAGGCAGCTTGATGCCAATTCCTGGCAAAATCTTCCAGCAGCAACTCACCAAATGGTACGCAGAACAGTCAGCGACACCAACGTCCCCAAGTCACCTTGCAAATGTGCTTCCGGCAGATGAAGTTCTGGCCAGATGATAAGGATGGCTCTTGCAGGAGGTTGTGCAGCAAGCTGCTGGGCCCTGGGAAGGTGGCCGCCGTACTTCGTGAGATCCCACATGGGGCACCAGGTCCATGAGTGGGCCACAGAGCCGGGCAGATTTGGCTTCCACGTTCAGTCGGAGCCATTCAACACTCAGTGGGATTCTTCGAGTGCGCCCATTGCCAGAGTTATTACAGAACGTGAGCACTGACCTCTGCCCACACTGCTCTGGAAGTGAAGCCTGTTGAAGCACGGTGGACCAGTTTCCTCCAGGGTCCGATGTCAGCAATGTGTCACCAGGTAAAGGGTGTGGGCTGGAGAGGAGGCCATGGACACCTGGTGGAAAGGCCTAGGCAAGAAGCCCTGAGTCGCAGGATCTCTGTGCCCCCTCACCCCTGCGTGACCTTGGGGTATTCACTTCTAAGCCCTGGTGTCCTACTCACGGCAGCTGACGATTCTTCACAGGGAGGCTGTGAGTGCCAGGGACCTTGTAAGTAACAAACTGGACAAGATAATGCCATGAAAGCATTTTCTAAACAAAAACGTGCTGTACTAATGTGTGTTACTAAGGTCAGGAGTTTGGAATCAAAGGCTCTTGAGGCGAGCAGCATGTGGCACACGTTGCTAGAAGCTGGCACCGAAGCCCGGGTAGAAATAAAGAGCTGTGAAGCGCATGGCACCAGCCCGGGCATGCAGGGCACAGATGACTACTCCAGCTCCTCGCTGGGTCATAACGATTATTTTAGAACCTCAAGGCCAGGCCAGTGGATCTGCTTGGAAGTTGGCATATTTTTATTTTGGTGTATTCCAGGTTTGAAAATGATGTATCGGGTACTCTCAGTCCAGAGACAGTTGATGAAATTCCCCACCGAATTAAAGAAGTTGACAGATGGAATTGGCTTTCATTACGTTACATCCCCAGCTCACTGCAGGACTTGGAGCAAGGTTGCTGGGGCTGTTCAGCAGGGACCTCCGTGGGGACAATCACTCTGCAGCGGAGGGGATGCTTTCCTCATTGCTCCTTTTGGGGGCTGCAGAGACACTAGAGGTTTGAGGTCTGTGTCATTGGCTCCAGCTGGACAAATGTCACTTCTGAGAGTCTGGCAGCATGGATGTAATTCATGTGCACCTACTGTGCACCTCCCTCCTTCTCACATGGTCCAGTTCAGCAAGAGTTAGTTTAGGAAAAACACTGAGCAAGCAGCAAGGCTTCGACTCCACTGGCCCCAGCCTGCCCCGCAGAGGAGCTCAGGAAACATCCCCTGACCTCCACCATCCCCAGGACCCAGACAGCAAGCCATCCCTGCACTCACTACCCTGGGTCCCCAGGATCTAGCACTGCACCCAAGGACACAGTTCTAGAAAGGTTACCTCTCAGGATGTAAGTTGTAGAGAAAAATTTATCTGTCAATCCCCTAAAAGTGTGATTGACACATAGTAGGATTACTTCCCTTCCCTTCTGTCTCTGAGCAGAACATTTTTCCCCAAGGAAGTGAGGATTCCTTTATGGAAGTGCTGGCGCGAAGTGCCAGGAAGAAGGGTGTTAGGGACCTAAGTGAGAGGTGTCTGCTTGCCTTCAAGTCCAACTTGGTGGCAGTTTCCAAGGCTACCACGCTTGCATGGAGGACGGCTCCCTCTCCCAGGAATTGGTATCACCTTCTGGTGAGCAGGGACACAGAGGGGACTGGACACCCCTCCTTAGACTTCCGCGACAGACGGTGTCCAGTCTTCTGACAGGGCTGCCTTTTACTATGCAATATTCGCGAGGCTGTGCATTTGCAGACAGTAAACCTTCCTGCCTCCTGCAGCACCAATCACCACACATGCATGAAGCTGCCTGCTGAAGTTTCCCTGGTCCCTTCCCATTGCCTAAGCACTCCTGCAGGGATGGCTCCGGCCCGGATGGCGGGTGAGATGCGTTCCTCAGCAGCTCACTGAGGCCACTGTCCATGCCAGGCCTCCCGGAAAGTTCTCGCTTCACGATGGGAAGTATCTCGAAGAGGCAGAACCGGGGTAATGAAAGCTCCTTTTATTTCACAGTCTCCTTCTCAGTGGTGGGTTTTATTCTGCATCTCACTAGCTTGACAAGCATAAAAAGCAATAATTTCCTGCCCCTCAAATGTGGCCTTCTGAGCTCTTTTGTTTGCTTGAACTGCACCAGCCCAGGTGAGAGAAGCCTGCGCCGTGGGAAGGCAGGGAGGTTGAGAAGGAGGTCATTGTTTGTGCTGTCACTAGTAGCTCTGTGGGGCCCATCCTGAAGGCAGGTGGGAGCTGGGCCTTTTCCACAGGGCAGGTGACAGCCACTGCACACAGAGGCGCAGGGTGGGCTTCCCCTCCCTGACTGACTGTGGAAGGCTGTCTTTGTCCATTCAGGCTGCTGTGATAAAAGACCTGATGCTGGGTGATTTATAAACAATGGGATTTCTTGCACATGGGTCTGGAGGCTGGGTGTCTGGCTGACCGCCCCTTCCTGGCAGAGGCATCCTCTCTGTGTCCTCGGGTGTGAAGGGGAGGATCAGCTCCCTCAGGCCTTTTACCAGGGCACTGATCCTCCTCAGCAGCTCCTCTCTTGTGACCTAACCACCTCCAAGCCCGCCTCCTCATACCATCACCTTGAGGGGCAGGCATCAGTGAAACTTGGGGGGATACCCCCAGCAAAAGCAAGCCTGTTCTCCGCAACAGAGTTCAAGTCCACCCGCGCTGCGGCTGCCTGTCTACGCACAGCCTCGGCTAGGTGCAAACTCTGGGAACATAATTTCTGGTGCCTCCATGTCTTGAATCTAGGATCCGTCTCATCCCCAAAAGGCCCTACTCAGTGTTGCTTCACCTTCCCAGAGTTTTGAGAATCCAGGGTCTATGGCTCAGATATGAAGTGTCCCCCAAAGCTCTCGAGGCAATTCAGGAACGTTTAGAGATACAATGATCGGAATGTGATAGTTGGAACCTAATCGCCCTACGTGGGGGTGGCTGTTAGCAAGTGGGTCTTGGCTGGAGCAGGCGGTCCAGGGGCCTCCTGGCTCTGCTTCCTGGCTGCTAGGAATGGGGCAGCGCTCCTTCATCAGGCCCTCCCACCTTGATGTCCTGCTGCATCCTCACCCAGAGCCACGGAGTCGGCCACCTATGGACCGAGAGCTCTGAAGCCATGAGCCCTAAGTGAACCTTTCCTCCTCCAAACTGTTCTTGTTCATGTTTTGGTCACAGAGACACAAAGCTGACCAAATCCAGAGAAAGGTGTGGGCACCCTCTTCATGCTACTTCCCCCCCGCCCCCAACCACCCATACTGAGTAATTCCGCACCTAAGTCATTAGACACCCACGCACACCAACCCCGGGGGCCAGTGGCTCAACCTAGGAAATGGCCTCCCGTATACCCATGCTCCGGGGTGTGATCTCTGGGAGCCAAGTTGCCTCACACTCAGCTCCACTTCTCCAAAAGCCACCAACTGCGGACTCGGTGACAAGTGCATGGTGGGGTGTGTCCCAGGAGCCATGAGGACTCTGCTTCATTCATCTCACCTGTGGAGCAGAGGGCAGAACTAGAGTGCTCCTCCCCAGGAGCCTCATCCTCAGCTCTCTGAAGGAGGAGATCCTTAGCAGGCCCGCTGGCACTGCCTGTCAGAGCCGTCTCCCAGCAGGATCCCTTAGCCGTTCCCCTCCCTTGGATCCTGAGGTAACAACCATGCACCAAGTGGCCATCACAGGCAGAGGCACTCTGCACCAGAGGAAAGCACCTGGAAGCACCGGAGAGCTGCTGCAAGCCCGCTTTTTGCTCTGGAGAGAACTGACCTGCAAGTTCACCGGGATAAATTAAAATCCTGTCCCGAGAAGCTGGGGGCCAGGGCGGGTGGAGCAACATGATGGGAGGAGGAAGGGATCTGCAGTGGGCCCCAGGACCAGCTCTGCTGCTCACTAGTGGGGTCAGTGGTGTAGTCCTTCGACATCTTGTCCATCTGGGCCCTGTGTCAGATGATGGTAATTGTCTTGAGAATCCAAAGCTAAAAATGTGCCCCATAAACTGGAAAGTGTGTTTAAAGAAGAATATGAATAATCCTGCTCCTAGTTAGTCCTAAGTTCCAGGCACTGTGCCTGCCAGGGATTGTGAGGATACAGCCCACAGGAAGGGAGCGCAGTCTGTGGACCTTACGACCCCGCCCTCTGCCCTGAGCTCTAGCACTGATCCCAGCAACCTGGGGTGGCTGGGCCAGGAGCCCTGAAGCCAGCAGCAGGTGCCTCCTCTGGTAAACTCTCTGGCCCACAGCTCACCCCACCACGTCAACTGCCAGCCACAGGCCTGGCCAGAGAGCAGGGCATTGCCATGGCAACTCCCACAGGTGTGCCTGGCGTTGGGGTTGCTTTTCTCTCCCTCCCAGCAAGTCTAAAATTGGGATAGGTGGCAATGGAGAGGTCTCACAAAGGCCCCTGCCTGGGGTCACACACAGCTGGTGAATGGCAGGGCTGAGACGGCCCTGACTGCTCTTTCCTACACTGGGCTCTTGCTGCCCAGCAAACATCAGTGCTCGAGGAAATTGCCTGCCATTCCGCCTGCCCTGGCTTTCGGTCACCTCCTTCCCTGTCGCTGCCTTGGGGAGACTGTGAGCAGCTGCAGAGTCCCAGTCCCTGACTCCTCTCTTGCTTCTTCTGATGGCCTCTGGGACTGCACGCCCCGCTCCGGATGTACCAGGGGAGGGGCCTTTTCGGTGGCTGAGCTACAAAGATGTGCTGCAGACTGCGGGGCCTGTGCCCACCATGCAGCAAAGGTCACGCAGGAGGAGCAAGTGTGGGCCCAGCAGGCAGAGAAAAGTAGAAACACTGAACATATCATCAGAGGGAGAGAGGCTCCGGTAGGCCTCTGGGACCATGCACCCTGCCCCTCTGTGGTCCCTCCAGGCTTGACGCCTGCCAGTGGCCTCCACCTTCCCCCTACCTCCCAATCTGCCAAGGCTTGGGATCGCAGCCATCACCACGGCCTTCTCCCAGGGGATCCTCCACCCCTCTGCTCCTCAGCCCTTCAGGCCTCCCCTCCAGGAGAGACTGGGGAAAGCTGACTCCAGCTTTGGGAGGATTTGGGCACATGGGTAAGGATAGGTGCCTTTCTCTGTCCCTAAACACACCTTGCCTGCAGCAGCCACTGACCTAGAGGAATGCCAGCGCCTCAGGGCCTCTGAGAACTAGGACTGACGTGTGGGGAGCACTGTCACAAGCTGGTGCTGCAGCTTCCTCATCTGCAGATCGAGGACTAACAATACCCAACTCGCAGGGTTGTAGTAAGACTTAAAGGAGATAATGCACAGAGCTCTGAGCAAGATCGTAGTGCAGGAATCTCACCCCTAGTCCAGCCCACGCACTATCACAACCAAAGAATTACAAAGGAGGGAGGCCCCACGCAGGACTCTAAGCAGGAGTACCGTCCCCGTCATAGACTTTGAAGTGCTCCCTCCAGAGGACCCAGCACCTCGTCCCAGAACTCGGCGGAGGGTCCCGGCAGAATCTCACTAACCCCTCTGTAGTGGAAAACTTAAGGTCCTTCCCTAACTGGAGGCCCTGTAAGGTGGTGCTTTCAGACACAGCGGGGAAACAGCGCACTAGACACTAATAACAGAAGTCCAAATAAGTCAACAACAATGTCTCAATAACTTTCAAAACCTGCAGCTGTGCACTGTTAGAAATAAGTGAGAATGAGTCCATGACAAGTCAAGGCTTACAGGAAACCAGAGGTGACTTTCAACTGCCAAACACCCAGCGAGAAACCTGTTGGCCTAATTGAAAAGAATGTTCTAATGCTCAAAACTGAAATGGTAAATGGTAAACTAAAAACCGAAGACGCAGAGGCTAAAACATAAAGGTGAACACCTCTGAAAAGTTCTGTTTGTTTTCAATGCCAAGAAATGGAAGATTTTTAAATAAGATACTAACTTCCACATTGAGCAAAGAAGTAGAAAATCTAAGCAGCCCATGAGAACAACTAAAAAAAATCAAGGAATTTACTCGACAAAAGAGAGAGTCCAGTGGTTCTAAAAGAGTTCTTTCAGACTTTCCAGATTCGGCAAATATTCCTACTACTCACCTTAGCTTAGCTAATGGAAAGCTTTGGAAAGTGCTTTTCCAGTTCTAAAGCTTGGTTTAGCCAACGCAGAGTCTCAGCTTACTAAACAAAAGCACCTCAAGCCAGCCTCACCTATGGTGAAAAAAAATGTAAAACTATTAATTAGAGCTCTGTGGCAGAGTAACACACATAATTCAACTCTACATTCTAAATCTTGAGGAATGCAAGAATCGGAGACGAGGCAAGAAATGCAAAGTGTAGTGTTAGGAGAGTTATTAATTTAATTAATCTCTATTTAGTCAAATCAGAAAGTTAATAAGGTTTCCCTGTTGAAAGCATATTTGGTAAGAGCCAACATGCAATCTTTAATTTTGCTTTCAAGCTCTGAGGGGGCCTTCACTTGGTGAAGGAAACATCCAAACCCCCTCCCAAGCCATGGCCTGCATGCTGGGCTCACAAGGACAGGAGGATCCCTGGGCCACCCAGCTCCAAGCCTGTCTGGGTTGCCCACTCTTCCGCTTGCACCACCACCCATCCCCTCTTCTCTGGGTCCTTTGGCCCCTAACTTGGAACGGGCCTGCAGATGAGAGCCCACCTTTTCAAGGGAGTCTTGAAGACCAGGGTTTGAGCTGCAGTCGTCCTGAAAGAATCAGTTGGTTTCTCATCTACCAAGACGGCAGAGATCTCTTTTCCTTGCTGGAGTGCACTCACGGCTACTGTGTGAGACCTTGCACACCGCAGGCGTCACGTACGTTTTACCATATGTATGTTTGTTGCTAGTACCAGCAAAGAGCAAAATGTCTTCTGGTTAACGCAGAGGAGTAATGAGCTGCAAGTGAGTTAACCAAATGGCAGGAAGATATCTGCTTCCATTTCTGGGAGAGGTAAACTGCAAATAGGGCTAAGATGGACAAAGGAGGGAAGCCTGTTATGAGCACTCCTGGGCGGAAACTTGCCGAGGCCTCTGGACACTTCTGTCCCAGTAGCAGGCCAGCTTCCGCGTCAGAGCCTGGGCCATTAAACTGTAGCTCTGCCACAGCACAGGGGACCTTGAAGTAGCAGAAAAGGTCTGTCCAGCTCAGCCACGGCAGCTGCGCTTCTCCCAGCCCAGGATGTCTAATGTCTGAGTCTCCTGGTTGCAAAGTAAGTGGCTGTCCTACTCCCGGAAAGATTAACTCTGATCTCAGCAGGTCTAGCTCGGATGTAGCAAGGAGTCCGTCACAGCACAAGTGCTGAAGGAAAGATGAACAGCACAAGAGGGAGACTGGGGAGCGAGGGATGTAGCTCAGTGGCACAGACTTGCTTAGGATGTGCAAGGGTCTGGGTTTAACCCCCAGTACCAAGGAGGGGGAAAAGAGATTAGGACATCATTTTAGGATTTTAGAGGCTACTTCCTGGCCGCACCATGGGGGAGGGTGAAGGTCAAGCCAGGCCCACCTACTCCCAGCCTCCCTTTCCTCCAGCTGCTCCCCCATCCTATGAGTCCTGGTCCTCCCATCTCTTTGGCACAGAAGGGGGTGGGGAGGCACAGACAGTGAGCCAAGAAGCAAGTTGCACAAGATCAAGAATTAGCCAGGCTGGCTTCAAACCCCTGCAGGCCAGTGCTCTAACTGCACTGCTCAGAGACAGGCATGCTGCTGGCCAAGACAGCACCACTCCTTCAGGCCAGCTAGGGCTTCTGCCAGCAGAGTGAAGCTCCAGCCTGCCCTCTCCAGCTAAGCATCAGAAAAACCCTGGCTTCGGAACCTGCCGGGGTCCTCTGCTTCCCTTTCCACCTGACTCCTGGGGAATCTGATTTTTTATTTTTTTTTTAAGAAAGTGGGAGTTAGAGAATGATTTTCGTTTCTCACGTGGCCTCCGTTGCTCCGGCACTTTGTTGTGTACATGGTACTGGGGTTCAAACTTTTGTACTCCCATGAGCCAGGCAAGCACCACAACCACCGAGCCACTGCTCCAGCCCCCAGGTCTCTGGCTTCTGAAGTCTGCCTCTTGGGCCTGCAGGAAGCTTTCCAGAACCCTGACAGCCACTGGGGAGAGAACCCCGTGCTCCAGCATTTGCTTTTCTTTTTGCTCATGACAGCTTCATGTGAGGGTTCCTGGCTCATTGCTGTAAGCGGGATGCGACACTAAAGCTCTCAGGCTGGCAGCGTCTGTCCCAAATCTAAGAGCTCTGAATTTTTTGGAACATTTAGAAGCCCAGCCTTCCTTCTTGAATCTCCCACGACATGGTACTCAGACAAGAAGCGTCCTTTTCTTCCTTTCAAGCTCTGGAACACTCCTAAGGCTATTTTCCTGTTTTCACATTGTATAAGCCATCTTCAGTTTATAATGAGTCTGGAGTTATTAAGAGACACTGAATCCCCAGCTGTTGGAGCTAAATGAGAGTATGGAGTGCTGAGTTTACAGTTAACTAGAGAAAAATGCAATTCTCTCCAAAGAACAGGGTGAGCTTGCATCTGAACGCTCTCCTGCTACATTTATCATGAGTTTTCTTTCTAAAAAGATCCACTTTTCAAGGCAAGGGGGAAACTTTACACACCTGTACCCACAGGACTGTTGCTGTTCAGACCCAGGAAACCCCGCTAGCAAATACAGGAAGCGACCTCAACTCAGGATCTAAACTTAGCTGCAGTTTAAATAATAGGACTTTTCACACCTTGTAAAGATTGGATCCTTTTTTTTTTTTTTTAAAGCCAGCTCCTGTATCCCTTCACTTCTGAGGTCTGGGAAAGAGCACTGCATGGAGCTGGCAGATCACCTCTAAAGCCAAGGACTCTGGCCTCCACCTTTCCTGTGACCTTTCCAGGGTGGGATGGGCAGGGACAAAGAGATCAAGTTTGGGTCCTTTCATGTTCCAGTGTGTTTCTGAAGGAAAGGCCAAATGGGCAGAGATGTGGCCAACACGACAGCAGATGCCAGCGTTGCAAGTCCTGTCCCCTTCTGGCTGTGGATCAGCATCCTGCGGGGCCCACACCAGAGGTTCCAGTTTAATTGATCAGGGTAGGAGGTGGGGGCAAGGGTCGCAGGGATTCAAGCCTTGGGGTTATAAATTCTCCCTGGGTGGCCCTAAGTCATGGGAACCATGATCACCACTAGTACAGGAGGCCTTCAAAGTGGCCATTAACACTTTAGAAATCTCTGACTCATCCTTAAGTTAAATGCCGTAACATAACTGTCTACAGTGTGTTAACGGGGGTCAAATCCACTGAACGGAGGCTCTGGGCAGTGAGAAACGGGGTGTCTGGGCGTTTAGTGCCACAGCTCCTGAATGGAGAAGGGAATCATGCACCTTTGGAAAGGCCCGGACATTGGCAGGCAGTTGGGAAGAGTCAAAGGGCACTTCGTGGATCCCTTTGCCACAGTAGTACCAATTCTTGAAAAGATGGGGGTGGAAAACAGCAGTGTCATTTAAATATCCTCCAAAAACTCACCCAGGTTCCTCACTACAGGGACCCAGTGCCTTACGATAACTTCAGTTATCACAGCATGTGGCCAAGGGCTAGCTCTCAACCAATTCCGACTTTGCATGGTGGTCCCATAACTTACTAGCTTTGTCATCTTGAGTAAATTTTTTAATTAGGAACTTATTAAGGTGTGATTAGCCCTATTTATGAACAGCTGTACTTATCAGAGATAAGTGGCTTGCCTGAGTTCTCACACCGTTCGCAGCCAGGCTATCGGCTACCCTGGGTCTGCTTCCCAGGAGGAAAGCTGTAGAAGCTAGTGGCAGGGCTAGTGCCGCCCTTCTGGCTCTGCTCGGTTTTCTAAGGTGGTTTGGGATAACTGACGGAGTATTTTTTTTCACAAGCCAGGCAATGCATCATCTTGGCTAACATTCTAAATACCAACATAAAGACAAAGCCGGCATTCTGGGGTGTTTATGCAGCTTGTGTGCGTCTGCAGGGAGGTTCTGTTTTTGTCTACCCACCAACTCCAAAACTGCTCAGATCTTGCAAATTTGGTATCTGAAAGGCAGAACACAGTTAAATCAAGGTGGTTTCTGTGAGAACATTTTTTTTTTTTTAAATAGAGGACATTGAGAGAATCAATTTTTGAGTTTTTCACATGGCTTTCATTGCTTGGACACTTAGTTGTGTATGTGGGTGCTGGGGTTTGAACCCGTGTACGCATGCACGCTGGGCAAGCACTGTAACCACCAAGCTGCCACTCCAGCTCCAGAATCCCTTCCTTTTAAAAACAGTAGAACTGGAGATTTTTTTTTTTGGACTCATGGTTCTGTGTACACAGAAGTTACCTAGTTTGGGACAAATGTGCTGTCCCCATCCATCTGTAGTGCTCAGAGGCGTGTTCAGCAAGGTGTCCCCACACTCCAGGTGCCACTTAAACAAGGAATTGCATCCTGGGCTGGGCCAGTGGTCAGGTGGCGGCGAGTGCGTCATTAGGCCGCACCACTCAGAGGCAGCTAAACCTTTGACAGGGGGCTCTGTAGCTACAGCTAGAGGACAGACATGAGTGGAAGCCAGGCAGAGCAAAACTGCACAGGTGTGTGGGGTGGGACGTGGAGCCAGGCTGTCCCCACATGCTGGATGGCAGAGCCCCACAGAGCACCGCTGCATTCAGGCTGCTGGCTTTGATAGCAATACAGAAACTGACGGGGGTAACCTTTTTTTCACGACGAAGGATCTTATATCTAATGCGATCTCACCTGATTTGAACCTGCCTCCACACTGAGGTAGGCTGGATGGTGCCTCTGAGGGGCACATGTCATCCTAGGTGTGAGAGCTCCTTCTCCCACCTACCACATGGGCTACCACTGCGGCTTGGGTTTGCTGCGAGAGATTCATCGAAGACCAGAGCACCCAGCCAGAGGCCCCGAGTGTACACTGTGGAGGACACAAGTGCCAGCAAGTCGCACGTCAGGGTCCATCACAGGAACAGCTCTTCTGCAGCCTGGGGCTTCAGTGTGTGACCTTAGCATGTTGCTGATGAACTGTGGCGGCCCCTGGTCCGCTGGCAATCCTCACGTGCTGACACTGTTCTTCAGGCGGCGGCCTTTCAGTCAACACTCACGGCGAGGGAAGCAGGTGCTTCTTGGGCCCTACTGAGGGTCGGACAGAGCCTCTCACGCAACCCAACAAGTTTATGGGATCAAGAACACAACCCTTATTTTTATACACAACAGACTTAAGGTTCAGAGAGGCAGACTACTTTGCCCAAGGTCACCGAACCAGTCTGACTTGGACCCAGGTCCTCCTCCTTCCATCCCGTGGTACCTGACGCAACCACTGTCCATTCCTCAGCCTCTCCCCCTTCTCCCTTTCTCATGCAAACACCACATGCAATTTTCTCAACACTTTTTTTTGAGAGGGACAGTGAGAATCAATTTCATTGTTTTCTATCTTTTGTTGGTGCTAACACTTAGTTGTGTATGTGGTTCTGGGGTTTGAACCTGGGTCCTTGTGCATGCCAGGCAAGCGTCCCAAACACTGAGTCACCACTCCAGTCCCGAACCAAAGTTTAAATACTCTGTTAATGGTATTTATCTAGAAAGGCAGTTAAAAAAATAAAAAAGCAGGAGACAACAGGTAGTCAATAGAAGAGCGTTAACCACAGAGGAAAAAAAAAATTTTTAAGGTGGCAGGTTGGTCACCATTCATGCACAGCTTTATTTGTAACTTGCTGGAGCCACTGAGAGCAATCTGCTGCTACACATGCTGCCTCTGGGAACAGCGCTCAGCTCCCGTGCAGGGCCAGGGGAAGGCAGGCTCACACCCAGTGCTGCCCGGCGCTTAGGGCTGTGCTGAAAGTCCTCAAGGCCCGGTGAGTCCCCCTCGTGGCCAGGAGGAGCGAGCCAGCTTCCGCTTGGTGGCCGGCCTCCCACAGCTGCTGCGCCAGCTCCTCCGCGTCCCAGCGCCCTTGCTGGAGGCTGCCCAGGAGGTGGCCGACGAGGTGTGGATAGAAGGGAGTGGAGACACACTTCACCAACAGGTTGGCATCCAGCAGCAGGGAAAGTAGTTCTTGGTCACAGTTGGAGTCACTCACCTTCAAGAAAGACAGGCAGAACATGAGCAGGGCCCTCTCCCCACATGACTCCCCTGGCCACCTGGGCCTCCTTTTGCATTCATGGTCACGGACCTGGCCCCGGGTTTAACAGTACCTGCTCCAGAGGTGCAGGGGCACCTCTGACGTCACAGACACAGGATGAGGGACACGGTTTCCTTCAACTCGAGACACAGCCACATGCCAAGAACCCTGCTCAAATCACTGCTGTCACCAGACACCGAGTGCCAGAAGCTGTGCTAAACACTGTGCAGACAGCACCTCCCTCAGCCCCAGTCCAACCCTGTCAAATGGCACTCACGCCTCTATTTCACACACAAGGAAATCCAGGCTTTAAGAACACGGCTTGCGGGGCTGGAGTGGTGGCTCAGCAGTTAGAGCACTTAGAACCCGAGTTTGAACCCCAGCACCATGTACACAACTGAATGTTGGAGAAACGAAGGCCAGATGGAAAAATTAAAATTATCTTATTAAAAAAAAAAACAAACTCTGCTTGGGGCTGGAGCGGTAGCTCAGTGGTTACACCACTTAATTAGCATGCACAAGGATGAAGGTTCGAACCCAAGCACCATGTACGCAATGAAGTGTCAGAGCAACAAATGCCACATGAAAAAATAAAATTTTCAGTCCCTCAAAAAAAAAAAAAAAAAAACAAAAAACCTGCCACTGTAGTCAGCAAGTGGCAGGGCCACCATCTGAAACCTGGGTCCAAGCCTATGATTGATCTACAGCCACGCTGACTACCTCATTAGTACTTTCATCAGGGTCTCCATTCTTTCACCCAAATTCTCTTCTTGAAGGTGGATCCACGTGGAAACAATTTTTTCAGAATAAGAAAACCTTTTCTCTATCACAGTAAGAATCCGTCCTTTAACTCCACTGATAAAACCAATGATGGGGTTCTGTTGTTGCCCTAGGAGCTCTGAGCAACCTGCCTTATAGGCAAACGTTCACAGGCTCCTTGGCTGGCAGATTCCCCACGCCAGCTTTCTGTCTGGTCTCACCTTCTTAGGCTACATACAGCCTTCCCTAGCTTTGATCCTTAGCATAAAACAAATATATGAACTATCACCCAAATTTTGGTAAGGAATGCAAGCTTCTTACCCATAAGAAATTGTCATTTATGCTGTGTGTCATGAAAGAGCACCATGATGGGCTCTTCTTAATGTTACTGGGAACTTTGTAGGAACCTCAAAAATGATGTGGCATTTCAAAGCCGTTTAACTAATAATGTGTAGACCAACTCTTCTAAAAGTGTGCACCGTGTGCTCTTCCTGCATGTTCTGCGTCAGGAGGCAAGGCCTGAAGATGAACAGACCAACTGTGCCTACTGGTTCTCAGGATTCAATATGAGAAACAAAGGGCAAATGTTACTGCCTGCTAAACATGGTGTCTGTCCTCTCTACCGCCTAGGGAACATCAGCTCCAATGCCACTTTCGTGGTGACATTTTAACTCTTGGACAAGCTGCCTTCTCTTCCCTCCACACTCTGGGATGCTGCGCTATGGCCATGTGTATGTCGGCCTCTCAGGCTGCACCACAAGAGGTTCGAGGACACAGGGTCGTGTTATCTGTCTCAGCATCCAGTACTCACTGTGGTTGACACTGGTGAAATGGCCGAGTGAGCCCACGTTACAGAACTCCGTTGCAGTGCTGGAAACTGTCCACGCACGTGATAAAGACCCGGCTTAGTGAGCCCGGACAGAGCTGGACATTAGAATGGGGGCGTCTTTGCTCACCCTGGCACCTTCCCACCTTTGACTCAGGAAGACGCTCAAAGGGACTCAAATTTGGCTTTATTTCTGGAGGCTGCGTGGCAGGGAAAGCTTTCCTGCTTAGAGCAGCAAGGGAGCATTTGCTACCCACCCCCAGCGGCCACCCTTGAGCTCTGAATTCTCTCCAACTGACTCCTGCCCTCTGCACACCTGGCAAAGCCAGGTGAATCTCAGAGTCCCGCCCTCGGCAGGCAGCATCTCCTGCTCACCTCCAGGCACCAGGACCTCAGGAAACCAAGGAGCGTCACGCGGCTGCTCCTCAGTGGAGCGGCTCACCTCGCTCCCCCCAGAACAGAGGCTCCTTAGTGGAGCGGCACAGCTCGGCCCCAACTACCTCCTTGCTCACCTCGCTCCCCCCAGAACAGAGGCTCCTCAGTGGAGCGGCACAGCTCGGCCCCAACTAGCTCCTTGCTCACCTCGCTCCCCCAGAACAGAGGCTCCTCCAGCACAGACCCCTCTTTAGTTCACACCTCCATCAGAAAATTAGCACACACAGGTAAACCTGGGGTCAGTGGTGTGAGGCTGCCAAGGGGAGAGGCCTCCAAAGAAACCCACCCACTGACGCCTTCTCTCTCATTTCATCTTTGAAATAGAGAAAACCAAGTTCTCCCATTTAAGCCACCCAGCCATTGGAACTTGTTACGATGGCCCTAGCAAACTCATACAGTCCATGGGGCGAAGAGCCAGAGTCCTTCCTGGCTCTCAATCTGGTACCCACACGAGGAGGCCAAGAGCCAGCCAGTTCACCGTGATGGCACCACGAGAGAGGTGCAGCTCACCATGCACTTCTCAGCATTAGTGTTGCTATTCAGAAGAGAGGGCTTGCTGGAGACAAGCAGAGGTGCCTCGCAGCTGCTCTAATCTGAATGTACTTATTTGCGATGAAGATTGTTTTCCATTTACTCCCTATTAATTTTTGTTGGGGGAAGGACCTTATCCTTTGCTCACTTAGTACAGTTGTGACATTTTTGTTTCACATGTGAGGGAATTCTTTGACTTAAATATCAATCCTGGTTTTAGTTATGAATGTCCTAGCCTGTTGAGTACAATTCAGTTTTGGTCACGTTTTGTTTATAAGTTTTACATTTTGATGTTGTCAGAAAAGGTTCTACTGCTTTATCATTTGTTCTGTTGCTTTAAACCACAAGTTGTAGCACCTCAAACTGAAATATACACACGTGCACACATACATACATACAAGTATATATAGATCAGTTATATACATGTATACAAAAACATACATATATAAGTATACTGACTTTTGAGTGCTTAACTCTTAATCGAATCAGGAGCTGACTTTGGTATATGATCCGTGGAAATGACACGTTCTTGATGCTGGATTAACTGGTGCTTTAAGGGGCTTCAGAAAGACAACACAGCCTGTCATATTTGGACTCCATTTGGAAGTTTAAGTATGAGACAAGTCCAGAAGGGTTAGTTGATTTAATTCCCCTGATCAAATAAACCCTGAATTAGAGCGAGTGACAGTCTGGTAGTATGAAAGGAGACTTTTGGCTTAGAGAACAAGTTCGATCCTGGCTCCTTTGCCAAATTGCTGTATGACCTCATTAAGGACAATCTCTCTGAGTCCATCTCCACATGAGAAAACAGACTGCAAGGCTTGAAGATCAGAGGCACTTTTAAGTGGCGAGCACAATGCCTGGGGTAGAGTGTAAGCTCAGTAAATAGCTGAAGTTGTCACAGCCACACACTCAGGAATAAAAGCTCATCACAACATGAGGAAATGCTCACCATGTCTGTCAGAGATGCGTTTTGCGTGAGTGGCAGCAATTACTTTTAAAAAATATATGAAACTCTGCAGATCTTGGGAGAGAAATCTAATAAAGCACAAAGCACTAGTATCTTCCAAGCCATTAAAATGTTATCTGCTTAATTCCTCTTTCAACAATAGGTAATGAACTTTCTCTGAATTAAAGATCTTTGATTTTATGGATCTACATCAAGCTAAGAGTAATTACAGTAATGAGGTAAGCTGAAGTCTCAGAAGCAGAATGCATGCAGGGCCTCATTTCAATTACTTTAAAGATTATTTCACTGTTTACTTCAGGGAAGAATATTTGTCTTATTTTTTACACATACTATTAATAAGTTATTAAAAATATCAACTACAATGGCAGAAAAAAGCATAACACAAATATATACGTGCAATAAAAGACGCCTGCAGATAATTTTCTGTACTATTTGAATATGATATTCTGATTCTATGTTCTCAGAATGACTGAATGACCTTTAATAGTCACCTCTTCTGAACAAATCACCTGATCTGTGTTCTAACACAAGAGGGAGAGAATCTTTGAAAACCCAACCTTGACCACCCGTGTGACCGTAATCAAACGCTGGGCTTGGCAGCTCTTGGGGCTGGCTAGTTCAACACACCCCGACCTCCTTGCTACCTTTTTTATTGTGTTATTTCATGTGACAGTCTCACCAAGAGACAGTGCTGTTAAGCACAGGAATGATAGTAAATTTGGTCTTCACAAATGCCCTACTAATTCCTTGCTCTGCACACAGAACCAGGCTGTGCATGTTGGGATCCCCCAACATGAGGCCCAGCTGGCTTGTAAAAGAATTAGTGGTAAACAACTTTGAGAGGCCCAACTGGCTTGTAATTAGCAAATTGCCTGACCACATGACTAAGCTATTTGGCCACTCATTTGTTACAATTGGATAAATGTGTTTGCACTGTGCCCCTATTGGTTGTTGTAATGGATAAATAGAGTAGTGACTAGTCAGGAAGAGCAAGCAGCCCTGTCCTGAAGGAGGAAAGCAGAGAAGCAGCATAGAACCGGAGAGATCAGCAGCGGTAGAAGATGCAGGTCCTGCGTTCACCCCCTTGTTCCCGGCTCCCCGACCCTTCCTGACTAGGCCCCTCAGGGAACGGCCCAGGTCCGGGTCGTTCCGACTTGCTCCCTGCTCCGGAATGCTGCGGGGAGTGACAGTGCACACAGGAGCTAGATACGCCTGTTCACACCAAGGAGGTCAGCCAACCGCCACCACTGTTCACAGTCGAAATGGTTACCCTAAGGAGTGAGCTGGCTGCCTGTCGCTGGAAGGAGCCACTGAGATGCTGCTGCAGAGCCTCTTTCTTGAGAAGATTGAGAAGTGAAGGTGAAAGTAAGGGGTCTTGGTATGTTCCTGTGCAAATGACCGACATGCATGACATTCTGAGAAAACAGCTTAGCACTCAAAGAGCCGAACAACAGTGATTATGAAAGATCAGTTTAATATCAGGTATTTGCAAAGCAGGGAAGAACTTGCCTGGCTCTTCACATCACTGGGATCAGTGAAGTTTAGCTTGGCGTGGATATACTTAGAAGAAAACCAACTGATGCCAGGGTTAATAACAAAGGACTAGGTGGATGCCAAGCAAGATTGTCAGGACCCCAAGCCACTCTCCCTGCTGTCATGGTGTACCATGGCAGAAAACTGTGCAAGCCAGTGCTGGGCAAGGAGAAGATGGCCCAAAGGGAGTGCTCAGGTGAGGAGGGGACTCCCATTAGGGAGGCGCCAGCTGGAAACTGGGATAACAGGAGAACAAAGAAAAGACATTTCCTTGCTTTGTGTGTCAGCCCACATGTGCTTTTCTGTTCATCTTTAAGGTTCTTCCTCCAACCTGGACACTGGAATCACAAATAATGTTGGCAGGTTCCTGAAGCCTTCACAGCAAGATCCAGGGGGTAGGAATCACATGGCTGAACTATGCGAAGGCCACTGGAAGAAACACCTTGCTGATTCTGAGCACTCCCAGCGCAGGATGAAGGTCAACATGCTCAAGATAAAGAGGTGCCGTGAGCTGCATCCAAAATGGCACAGAGCTCCCAGGAGTGCTCAGAAAGCATCTGGGTGATGGGATAGGAGCACAAAGGAGGCCCGACTGGGCAAGCCAAGCTGGAGGCCAACTCTGTCAGCTCTTTTTCAGTGCTAACGCTACAGGCTCCATGCTGCTTTCCACAGTCCCACTTCCCTAGACCCTTTCCCATGTAACACAGCCTTCCCAGTTCAGTAAAATCAGCAGTACAAAGTAGCTCTGGCTGCTACTAGCTTTGTGACCTGTGAAACAAGAATAATTTCTTACAACATTATTAAGAAGATAAAGTGAATAAGGATCATTAAAATGAAGAATGCATCTATTATAGTGTCTGGCGAAGAGATGAAACTTGAAAGATGGTAGTTTTCATCAGCATCAGGGACAGACCCTTCATGAGGTCTAGGTTGTGAACACTCCCTTTCTGACCCCATGACTTACTCTTACTAGGCATGGCAAGAGACTAGGACAACCCCTTGGACACACAGAGAGGGCAGAGGTATTGAGCAGGATCCAAGAGGAGGTAGCAGCTAAAAGCAGGAGCCACCAAACATCTGGATTTTGAAATGAGAACATTTTCCATACGCAAAACTATTCCAACAGTGCAGCTGCTCACTTTAATGGCATGCATTGAGAGACTTCCACCTGAACAGAAGCTAGAGTGAGATTCTAGCACACCAGCAGGAGCACCCAGCATGGAGAGAACAAGGTCTTGAAGGTGAGTTCTTGGTCTCACCGAGCCTGGTGGAGGGAATCCAGCTGTCTGCGCTACACAGGCTTTAATTACTCACTACAGTATCACCTCTAAGAAGGACTCTGGCATTTTGGGCCCAGGAAAGAGGCTGCTGGCCACCTGTAAAAGGTTACATACTAAACACTAGAGGTCTGCAATTTCAGAAAAGCTTAGAGGAAGAAACGAGTCCTGCTACTGGAGGGAAAGCCGTACCACCTCTGGCATCTGCACTTCAGCACCTCGTAGGTGCAAGCACCCATAAAGCTGTCAGCCTCTGATAACGAACAGGAAATAATACACACTATCAGCAAACGAGGGGGGAGTTTTTCCACTAGGATCCGCACGTTGTGCTGGACCAATCGCTATCAGAGGAGTCCCTCTGCCGGATGTTGTTTCTTTCAATGTCAACAAGAGTTACTGTCAACAACCAGTAAACAGGAAAACTAACGTTATTGATGAACTCAGGCCCCCTACTAACGGACATAGTGCATAGTAAAATAAAAACTAAAAAAGAAAGCACAAGTTTTATATTTTTCACAACACTAAAGATGATTTAAAAATATGAGACACAGGACTTCAACATAAGTCCTGCAAAAATTCCCACAGAAACTCCTTTCTTAGAAAAGTGTAACACGACCCTTTGATGGTGTTGGGAGAGCAATGATAAATTATAGTAATTTCATATTTCATTTATACAGCATTCTTGAAATGACAAAATTACAGAGATGAAAAACAGATCAGTAGTTGCCAAGAGCTGCCTGGGAGGCATGGCAAGTGAAGGTGGCTGAGGCTGTGAAGGACAGGATGAGGCATCCTTGTGAAGGAACCATTCTGGATCTTGCCTGCAGTGTGGACACACAAATTCACAGGAACAATGGCACACAGAACTACAAAGACACACAGGGGAGCGCAGGGAAAGCTGGTGAAATCAATATCCTGGTTGTAATACTATACTGCAGCTACGCAATACTTCAGCACTGGGGAAACTGAGCGCAGAGTGTAAGAGATCTCACTGGAGTAGGTCTTACCATTGATTTTAAAATTATATCAAAATAAAAAGCTGAAAGATGTTTTCAAAATGGAAAACACAGCACAAGCTTGGCTCTCTGGAGGATGTAAAAGGTTTGAAGGTAATCAGCTTTTTTGTGAAACAGTTTAATGGCACAGAGGGGCAAGTTTTTTGTGAACACTCAACTTAGAGAAATTAGCTTTGTCTTATCACAGAATTCCTAAAAGGGTCCCCATGGTAGGGGAGTGATTTATTTCAGCAATTTGTACCTTTGGCTTTGATCGGAGGTTTTGTGCTATTGTGGTGACCAAAGGTAAACAGCCAGTTTGCCGATTAGTTTCACAACCACAGCTCTTGGCACCCACAGTGCAGCACGTCCCAAGTTCTGTGCAGGTGCTGGGGCCCACCAGTGCAGTTACAAACTCCAGGGCTGAGTGTGCCCAGCTTCTCGTTCCATAGGCACTGTGTGGAGGGGCTGTGTGAGCAGAAGGAAGTTAGCAGCCTGGGACCCTGTTTCAGCTGCAGTTCTGATCAAATGAATTTGAGAAAAAGAATCTTAAAATGAAAACTAATTTACTTGGCTTAAGGAATCAGGAGTGCGCCCGGAGTGCTCCAAGGAGGGTGACAACAGAAAGGCAACGTCCAATCCTCGTTCTTGACGAGGCCTAGAGAGAGTAACTCAACAGACACAGCAGTGCCTGTAGATGGGGAGGGGGAATGGTCTGGAAAGATGCAGCCCGATTTCTTTCAGTGTGCATTGCTTCTCAATTTCGTGGATTTACAAGAAAAATCAGGCTATGAAAAACTCACTGTAATTCTCAATATCTTATATATACAGATGGGCAAGGGGGCTACCAACATAGAAGTCCCCTTAATTCCTTCCTCAGTCAGGACTGATTATCAGTGATAATGGAGGCATTGCTAAATCTTTGCAACTGTATTATTTTGAAAGTACAGCTAAGTGACTAATGACATTGGGTTTTTCTCATTTTGTTCATAACAAATGTTTCCAAATATAATTATGTTCTACTTTCTATAACCATTTACATAATTTTTTGTATCTTTTGTCATTAATGAAATTTTATATCAATGGTATCTTTTCATCAGTCTCTCTACTGTTCTGTAGCAAACATATACCTCTGACCTGGCTTTCTCCTGCCCTCTCTGATCTCCAGAGGATATGCTGTCACAGTTTTAAAAAATGTATTTTTATACACATAAAAATATATGATGTATACACAGTATATATTATAAATTACACATACATGTACATACAGTAAAATTACATGTGCCTAGGTGTGTATGTGTACACACACATATACAGTTCAAATGAAAGAAGGATGTAGGTACACAAGGGTTTCAGAAACAACATCGTTTGTTAAAACACGACCCTGAGCAACCTAATCGTAAAGTGTAAAGGAAGAGAAAACTCCTCCCTTAACTGTGATAAGATCCTTGAGGGAGGAATCCCGACTTGACTTTAGTACCTCCATCTTCAAGTCAAGAAAATGCTTCAGGGAGGCTCAGGTTACCAGAGGAATTGAGTTCGAGATTTCATAAGGTGCCGGTGAACACTACTGGAAACTGCTTCTCACCTTAAACATGTACAACCAGGAATAAAACATCCACCTGATGCTGAAAGTTTCCTGTCCCCAAATTCCAGGTGGCAAGAAGACAGGTGGCTGGTCCATGAGATTAACGTACCATCTCTCTACAGGAACTGCTTTCTTACTTGTATTTGCATTCTCAGAACCCAGAGTCTGGTTTGCAGTAGCGGCTTTGGTAAATGTTTGTTCAACAAATTCATATGGACCACTGGGATAGAATAGGTACAGCCATTGTGGAGGGAGAATACTGTAGATAAAGTGACTTTAAATTAATCATGGTTATTGTTTATGAGAATGAAAGTGCCAATTCATTTCTATGAAACAAAGAAAAAAGTAAATTGAACAGGGCATACCTTGCTGACAGCTGAGATATGCTCCAGGGCCATGGCATGAAGATTCTCGTCTTGGCTCTCGAGGAGAAGCTTCAGGGCTGGGAGGAGGAGGGACTCTTGCAGCAGAAGCAGGCTCAGCTCCTTCACACCCTGGAACCACAGGACCAGGTGAGCAGAATTCAGAGCTTTTCTCAGCTTTACACTACTCTGGACGTATCTTTCCACCCTTCAGCACAAAATACACATGGGGCCAACTGCCATTTGTCTACAGCATAGCTTATAAGGGTGGCATGGCAGTCACTGGGTGAATATGGTACCACTGTTTATTCTCCTAAAGTCATAGATATAGAACCCTCACAAGTAAAATAGAAGTATTTATACCTGTTTTGCTCTTTTTGGTGTGTGTGAACAAGAGAGGGGATCAGTGTTTATTGTTAGCAATGTCCAGCTCTCAGCCACCGAAACAAAGGAAATCAGCAATAATTTAAGATCATTTATAATCTAATGTGGAGGTGAAGTGCACCTTTAGCATGGCTACGATATTCCATGAAAACTCTGGTACAGAAAAATAAAGCCATGTGGCTCTTGCACAGGTGTGCCGAAACTGTATTCACAGCTTTTTACTATACTGGATGAACCTGTCAGAGAACAGGATTTTAAATAAGGTAAAAAATGATAATCCTTTCAATGATGTGACAAAAGTACGATGTATATAAAAAAGTATAAAAGAATTTTAAAAACTGCAAGCTGCCTTGTCCTGCTGAGCCGGCTACCTTTAGTGCCCTGACTGTAGCTGTGACATAAAGAACAGACCTCTTAGACCAAAGACCAGAAATGAGCACAGTCCCATTATACTAAAGCAAGGGCTGTTTCCAGAAAAAACCAAGGACCACCACCCTCCACGCGACTGATCTTTCCTCCTGTGCTACTCAAACAGCAGATCAGAGAAGAAAAATTCAAATATATGTATTTTCAAAATTCCTTTACATGATTATAGAGCAGAGATAAAATAAGGATGATACAAAGCTTAGAATAAAGTGCTCCATTGGCATTCCATGCACTGTGCGTTTTTTGCCTTCACCCAGCAGGTCTGAGAAATCGGCAAGGCCTTCCCATTTCAGAGTAGAAGGCTGTGCTCCGCAAACTGTGTGACAACGATTAGTACAGCAGGGTAGCGGTTTGTAAAATGTGTGCTTCAAGGATTATGGCTTCTAATTCAGAAAAGCATGAGGCGTGCTTTAGAGAACACACCACACGCAGGTGTCTCACCAACTGTCTGAGCCAAAGAGAAACGCTGAGGTTTTACTTCTGGGATGCGGAAGGTATCTGGGAGGATGAAGCATAAACTCCTAGCATGACTCTGGCCTGGCTGCCATGTCCCACTTGCTTCTTGTGACCTCATTTTCCTCCTGTCTGGCTTCAGTAGCATTCCCCACCTGCACAGCCCGCAAAGAACACAGTGGAGGGACCTCTCTGCTATGGTGCAGGTGTCTGTATCAGCACCATCCAACAGTGTAGCCACCAGCTGTGAGCCACGGAAGGAACTGCATCTTTAATTTTACTTAAGTTTCAACTTTAATACTCACATGTGGACTGGTGGTTAACATACCAGACGGAGCAGCTGCCGGGAGTGGCAAGAATATTTTTCCTTTTTGGAATTCCAAACTTGCTTGGCATATGCCATACCTAAAAATGCTTGTATACAATTCCCTAACACTCATATTTGTTTACTCAGTGAGTTATCAGTAATGGGAAAACAAGGGCTTCCCAGCAAGTTCTGATGTTCAGACTAAGTATAACACTTGACTGACCTAGGCTTTAATGACAGATTTTATGAAATAAACTATATGTGCTTCTGAACAGGCATAATGCATAGATGGCACACGGCCAGGAAAGGACATCTGAGAAAGGAAGAAATCAGCTGACATGAGCCACTGAGGATGTTTCACCTCTTAGCTAAAAGTTATTGACCAGATACAGTAAAGCTAAATCCTCCACTGTTTGCTGAGTATTGTCAGGGGCATTGCAAATGGGGTGTTTATTGACATTTACAAATAGATTTGGGGAATTGCAAGAAAGGCCAAAGCTGCTAAGACAACCACAACACACCTAATTCAACACCTTTGCAGCTTCAGGTCTAACAAGACCTGTAGGACACAGGACAACACGCGAGAGAAGCTTGCATGGAGAGGATTAGGTGGAGCTGGGCTCAGAGCCAGTTCAGAGTCCTGGACATTCCTTCTCCCCATGGACTTTGATTTAGTGTGTTGCTCGGGACATGGTCCCTGGCCTGATGGTGGTCAGAGAAGCAAGACTGGTCTACCGATATTCCTTCTGTCCTCACATAACCCTCCTATTGGCTTGAGGGACAGAGACTGTGCCAGCAGCAGTAGCATGAGATGCAAGGTGCGCAGGGATCAAGGGTTCGTCCCCTGTGGTCATCATGCCCTGGGGTAAGTCTTAGAAGGAGCTACTGCTCCTGCAGGCGCAGGTCAGCCCGCTGGCCCCACACTGGGAATTCTGTTTTGCATCTGGGTCAGTCAGGAACTCCTGTCCTCCAGAGCCCCTCAGATTATTCTGGGTTTGGAGCTTGACCTCTAGCCTGCTGCTGATGTCTCTTGGTCTGTGACCTCCACCTGGGGAAGCAGCTGCTCTGAGCTGAACTCTACTTATGCATCATCTCATTTAGTTTTCTCCTCAAATCCTTTGAGGAAAGAACTATGTTAACCCCACTAATCAGATGAGGAAGGCAGAGCAGAGAAAGGTGAAATAACTTGAATGGCATCAGATTCTAAAAATCAAGGTCCTGGAATTATTAAAAGTGGCTCAACCATCAGGGTAAACAATCACATTTGAGATTTCAAAGTTGGGGGTCAGCCAGATTCGCTCATTAGCTGGGTGACTTACTCCCACACAACAGCCCTGTAGCATTTGTGACTCTAATTCATGCTGTGTCTCAGCAAAATCATGAACCTGCAGGGTCATTCACAAATAGCTGGAACACGGAATTTTAGATCTGAAAATGCCAAGAACCTGTTTTACGCCAGTTTCTTATTCTACATATCCTCCACTCTTAATGCTTTATATATTGCCATGGATACAATTCGAGAAGGGCCCATAACTGTGGGACACATGACCTGTGAGAAGCAGGGATTACATGTTGCTGGTGATATTATCCATCAGGAAAACTACCGCTGCCATAAGCCAGCCAGTGCCATGAGCGACAGCAGGGAACCACAAAGAGGCATTCTGAAGAGCCTCGCAGAAAAAATCCACAAATATTGGGGCCTAGTAGGGATGAAGAAAAAAGTGAGTCCACCTTAAAAACCTGTTGTAAACAAGTGGGTACACACATTTCACTAACCAGGGGTACAGCAACCAAAAACAAATTTTTAAAAAATGAGTCATGGGTAATTTTATTACTATAGTGATACAAAGCAGTAAGAAACTAATACTAAGCTCCGTAACTTCCAAGTGTGGAGAAATAAACAAGAGACTTCCACTTTGTAAAAATTGCTCCTTGGTAACATTTTAAATTTATGTGTGAGCATCTAGAGCCATAGTACATACCACTGGCAAGCCTCCTGTGTTTATGCACCTAAGAAAAGATCTATGTAGGCGACCGATTGAGAGAGAAATTGAGGCGGCACAAAGAAAATGAAGAGAAGTCACTGAGGCAACAGAACTCCTCCAACTAAATATATTTCATTTCATTGAACTGGAGTGGAGAAGCATAATAACCTACTCTGAGGCAGGGTTCAATCTACTACCTCTCCTACCCCAAGGAAAAGACCCAGGGACTGTATTGAGTGCAGGGTACGAAGCAGTCCACAGGAGGTCTCAGCTCAGTCTTGCTACAGAATGGGGACACCATAGAAGGGACATAACTAGAGTTATTCTGAGATTTCCTGAGACCAGAAAATGAAGGTGCAGAGAAGGATGTGATTTCCTTGGGGTCACAGGTGGTGCCGAGGCCCCATCTGAACAAAGCGGCTTGATGCACACTGGTACACCTTCTGCTCTGCAAGTGTGAAGTTTGGAGTCCTGAGGAGGAGGGCAAGGAAAGCCCTTTCTGTGGAGGGGAGACGGGGGTCCCCAGCAACACGGGCTCTAGGTGCTATACTCCATTGCGACCTCCAAAAAGCACTTAGAGGGGACCAGAGATTCTGAGATCAAGTGAGAGCCCTGAAAATAAACTTAATGTATTACTCTATTTGTCCAAGTCCCTCAACCTGGCTATCCAAGCAGATCAGGAACTGAACTGTCATGGGAATTTAACTTATCATTCAACCAATAAATCTTGCTTTTTGGTTACAAAACAAAAAGCACAATTTGTGACATATTACTTACTAAAAAGAACAAGCTTCCCCTATGATGTCCTAGAAGATTTCCCTAAAATTTAAATGCCACGTGAACAAGGCTTTCTACTGCTATGGACACACAGATATGCCTGTTTCATATTCCCAGGTGGCTAAGAGATAATGTACAAACTGCTACTGAGCCTTGATTACCCGCCCAGTGGATGATGTCAAGGTCAAAGAAGCAGTGCTCACGGCATCAGCTAGCCTACGTTCCTTGCTTTCTAAAAATTAACGGTAAAACCAAACCAATAAAGATACTAAAAAAACAAAGTGCTCTAGGCAATGGGATAGATCCTAACAATCTTACCTCTAAACCACTAATAAATCTAGATGCCAGCTTCTATAGGCCATTCTTGAAGAAAGTATTATGGCCAAGAAAGAACTGACAATAAAAGCTATACAACTGCATAAGACACTAAGAAGAATGGCCTATCTGGAAACAGTCTTCTCTTCAAGAGTTCAACCTCGAGACTTGGTCTGAGCAGCAGATACAGCATTCACTGCCTGAGGAAGCTGAGTGCTCCCTGACCTCAGAGTCTCAGTCCATCAGCTGTGAATGGTGACACAGTTCCTTCTTACAGATGGTGGCAAAGGTTGAAGAAGATGATGTAAGTGAAATCCCAAGTGCTGGAAAACAATGGTTACGACCACTACCTGCAGCTGGTCAGCAGAGGACACCCACGTATTCACACACCCTTGCCCTGGTGCAGGTAATAAACTGTGTAGGGACTAAACCCTGCCCTGGGGACACAGAGACATCAGTCCCACCCTCCAGATGCTCCTGATACAGCAACAGGTCAGTAAGTAACACCAGTGCACCACTGTACAAAGCCCAAATCACACTCCCCTGGGGGGAGGGGGGTTATTTTTCATGTTGGCACTTAAAATATTTTATAGAATAATTCTGTCATTCTGTTAGTTGAACAACTTCTTTAAACTTTAAACGGATAAAATATTTTAAAATTCAATCAAAAAACACTTATCCAGTCTTTCATTTAGAAAACAATTCATTAAATGTGCATTCATAATAAGAATAGTTTCCTTGAGTGATTACAATGAAGATTCAAAGGATCATTTCTACAATTTTATTTTCAAGTTGATCTGCTATGGGGTAAAAACTCAGAACCAATTAATCAATTTATTGCCATTATCCAAAGGCTTGAATTTAAGGCATGTAAGTTGCTCAAATAAACTACTGAGATAGTACATTCTGACACCCTCCTGCTTAGATCCTAAGTGTTTATATATACATACATTATATATATGATTATACACAAAATATATATAATAAAAGCTAATATTATGTAGTATATTATCATATTTAATTAACATCTTTCTGATATCAACGTTTGAGATCAAATAGATAAAAAAGGTCAATTTTTTTTTTTTTTTAAGAGAAAGAGGGGACAGAGAGAGAGACAGAGAAAATCAATTTTTATTGAGTTTTTCACATGGCTTTCGTTGCTCTGAGACTCCATTGTGTATGTGGTGCTGGGGTTTGAACTTGTACACTTGCGCATGCCAGGCAAGTGCCGTAACTGCTGAGCCCCAAAATGGTTGGGTTTTTACCACACACCACAGAATAAATACTGTAGTTACACTATTTCAATTATGTTAAGAGGTATGTAAAAATCAGAGTGGTTGGTTGTTACCAGCCAAGAGGGTTCCTATAGCTTTGCACCACTTTATAACTGGCCTGGTTCAGATGGGTAACACATGAGCTACTGCAACCCCCAGGACCATAAACTTGGCTTAGTCATAAAAGTGCACCCAGAGGGAACTGGAAACATGGTTGTGCTCTGGGACTTACTACTTCAGACTTTGGCAGACTGAAAACCACTGCAAAACTCTTCCTCATCTGGTCCATTACAAATTATGGGCCTCTACCAGCAAAGGCGCAAGCTGCTCCTCAAGCGCAGTCCCCATGCTGCTTAGAATAAACAGCTTTGACAAGGAAGGGTCCCAGGGGAGTCCACTCACCGCGGCCGGCAGCACATGCTTGGTGCCATGCAAAGAGCGACAGATCTTCAAAACTTCGCGCCCCAGCTCCTCCTTGTTCTCCACGGCACATCTGGTCAGCATCTCCGTAGCTAGTCTCACCCACGGATTATTGGGTATGCTGGTTCTAAAGAAGAGGAAAGGCACTGGAAATTAAAGCTCTCACAACTGCGGTAAGAAATTTTAAAAAAGAAACTGCACTTTTTGAAATAAAATGTTTATGGCAAATTATAGTCAATCTAGACGATGTGATCCTTCAAGTCCACCTTGTAGAGAAGACAGCATGTGCAGGAGGAAACAGCTGCCTGGGGCAGCACAGAGCAGCACAGGAGCTCGGGAGCAGGTGGTGCAGAAAGGTCCAGGATTTGAAACCGGCTCCTTGATTTAGTTCTTGGGCGACTCTGATAAGTCACTTAAGGCTCTCAGCCCGTTGTGTGGTTCTCGTGTGCGTCCGTTATTTGTTGTTAAAAGGCAACAGCACGCTTTCCTGGCAGAGCTGCTTCACTTCACGAATGCCACGCAGAGCCCTAGTATTACTCTTAACGCTAACCACTATGTAAGTCGGGGCTCCTACCATCGCGGGGGTCAATTCAGAGCTCAGGTTGCGCAGCGACAGACTAGCAGCAAAGACAAGTGTGCTTCGTGCTGCATTCCTGCACCGGGAACGAACACGGTTTGCCTTTTCTTTTCCTGCTCTGGCTGCCACTACTCCGTGTTTCATATAAACACCAGGAGCTGGGCACTGATTCTGTTTATATCTGTTAAGCATTTTACTGTTTATTAAGAGACCGTTGCTTCCTCAGCAAAACACTGGGTTCTAGACAATGAACAGGCAGCCTTCCCTTGAAGGAAGACTACTCCTTGCCCTCTGAAAACAATTCTAAGTGCACCAGTGACAAGGGAACTCGAACACCAGCCTCTGGCAGCCTTCGTGGATCAGCTCAAACCAATGATCACGAGGATAAAGAATACCACTTATTTCAAGGTACAAAGAGAGCTCTAGGAAAGTGCATGGTAGGCTGAGGAGTCTTGTTAAACTAACAGATGTGCCTCTGCTTTCCTCAGAGGTCAAAGTTCAGCTCTCCTGGACCACTTCTTTATAGTAGAAATGTTAGTCTGCCAGCACAGGGGACCCAGGGGCACTGTGGCTTTGACAACAAAGGATCAAAACATACTTTCACCAGCTAGCTGTGATACACTGAATGAAAAAACTATGCATCTTCCAGAAGTACAAATCTTTTATATTTCCAAGCGCACTGTATTTTCCCACAAGGGACTAAATCCAAACCCAAAGTTGGTACAGGCTGATCACCCCTAATCCAAAATCCCCAGTCCAAAACCTGAAACATTTTTAGTTCTGACAAGATGCACCAAGTGGAAAATTCCATGCCTGATTCCCTGTGACAAGTCCCCATCAAAATGCAGTCACACTACAAACTCTGCATAAAATAAACTTAAGACCGTGTATGGAGAATAGATAAAACTTAAATTTTGTGTTTATATTTGGGTCCCATCCCTAAAACATCACATTATGTCCATATTAATATTCCAAAATCTGAAGTTCTTTTGGTCATAAGCATTTCAGCAAAGGGATACTCAGTTTGTACTCGTAAACCGTAGCTGCACGCACATCAAGAAAATTATTTTTAGCCTCACCAACTGATTACATAGTCATCCTCACACTATCTTCCCTCTCTCCTCCTCATTTTTTGTTTGGTTATTTTGGAAATGCTAAAGTCATACATTGTATCATCTGGTGGAAAAAGTAGTTTTGAGGAGTACAAAGGCTACTAAATGTTTTGTCCTGATCGTAACGATATAATAAAGTAGTTCTGTCATACACAGGGTACCAATTTACACATCTCATAGGTGACTTTAAGAGACTATACCCATAAAATAGTGTTTGTCTATAAAAACATAAAAATGTTTTAAATACAACAGATATTTTAAGTGAAGCGGATATTGCTTGTGGGCAAGTGAATACTTAACTTTAAATTTCATTTTAATGTTCTAAAAAGTACAAGAAACTGGAAAATCAGTTAATTAACCAGACATGTTACACTGGGAGTTCATAAATGAGGGCATGAGGAAGTCTACAAATCAACGCTGCTCACTTCCTAGGGTGAGGCATTTCTGACAACCCAATCAGTGAGCTGCATGCCCGTTTCACATGATTCTCATCAGGAGTGTGCTGTGAAACAGGTCCCCAGGCCCACTAACTAGAGAGAGCTGGACTCAGCAAGTCAAGCCTGGGCTCAGGACTTGCCTTGAACTCACACCCCAGGCACTGGTGCAGCTCTGCCACAACTGCTGGGAACCCAAGGGAAGTCTTCAGTCACAAGGGGAGCTGGAGATAGATTAGCAACGGGCTGGAGAGTCTGTACTGCAGTGGGCAGAACCTGCTCTCAATGGCTGCAGGCCAGCATGCCATCCTGCCACTCAAGACAGAACCAAAAAACACACCTTGGCTTGCTTCAGAAGTTTCTAATAGTCTCATCTTAGGGTTCTGGTAAAGAGTCTTCTCCACATGTTCTTTCAGTCCTAAACTGATCACAAAATAACATTTCCAGAATATCCTTTACAAAAGATGGGTACTGGCCTGGGCAGAGTTGGCCTGCTGAGCTCAGAAAAAACAAACTCAAACCTGCAGCAAAGGCATCTGAGTGGCTGGGCTCCTCTTTACCAGTGAGAAACTGCAATCCACCGTGTGCTCAGGAGAAATCTGGCTACTTGGTCCAAAGGGAAGGGGTTGGTTTGTGGCTGCTAGCACAGGGACTGGAGCAGCAGCTGGGAGCCCAGCAGGACAGGAAGAAGTCAGGAACTGGTTACAACTGCATCCCCTCCCCTTATTAGCTATGTGGTGACTTAAGCTACTTAACTTCTGAGCCACTGTTCTTTCATCTACAAAATCAGCTCACATCACCTTCCTTTATAGATTTGTTGTGTGAATGATTAATAACACATGTAAATTGCTCATACCAGTGTGCAATCCCAACAAGTGGGAATTACTCATTTAACCCACATGGCACTTACAAACACTATGCAAACAAAAGCAAGAAATTTCCTGGCAAACGTGCAGGAACAAAATTATCATTTTCCCATCATACATTAGATATGATTATCCAGCATTGTCTGAAACTTTTGAACAAAATATTTGGGTTTATAAGAAAAAATGGAAAGGCATTGCAGTATTTCAAAAACAATTCTAATTCCCTTAAAAAGGAAATACTGATTACACACACACAATATATTGTTTTTTCATAACTTTGCTTTTCAGTTACTCATCATCAGTCAAAAATACTAAATGGAGATATCCAAAATTATATAATTCATGAATTTAAATTGCATGTTTACCCAGTTTATCCATGCTGTATATAACATCCCTCCATTACTCCTTTAGCAGCTCTGTTACCTTGTAATAAACCAATTGTCCAGGTATCTCAGTGCCTATATTCAAACAATCCCCCTTATTTAATCATGACCCCAAAATTGAAAAGCAGTGATGCTGGCAATTCAGATATGCTAAAGAAAGGTTTGTAGTGCTGTCTTTAAAGTGACTAATGGAAAGTTCTCAACTTCATAAGAAAAAAAAATCTCATATGCTTAGCTTGCAAGAACTATGATTAAGAATGAGGGGGTGGAGCAGTAGAGTGCTTACCTGGCATGCACAGGGACCTAGGTTCGAACCCCAGCACCATATATACAACTAAGTGTCAGAAAACCTAAAGCCAGATGAAAAAGTAAAATTTTCTTTCTCACTCTCTGGCTCCATCTTACAAAAAAAAAAAATATGAATCTTCAATCTGTGAAATTTCAAGGAAGGAAAAGAAATTCATGCTAGTTTCGTTGTTGAACTTAAAGTGCAAACACACAGTGCACGAGGAGGGCTTAGTTAAGATGGAGATGTTGTTACACTTGTGTGTTCACAGTGAAAAAGTGCTTGTAGAGTTCAGTGCTGTCCAAGAGTTCAGGCAGCCCTCCATGTGATGGAACACGTACCCTCAGATAAGGGGAACACAGTCGTTTCCTTCCATTAGCTCTTTTGGAGATGCTCCATTTTTAGAAATGCTGTCTAGACTGAGGACCTCTGGTCAGGCTAATTGCAGTACTTACACATTTTCACTTTCCATAGGTGGCCACGCTTGCAAGAGCAAAACCAAATGCTGAAATTCAACTTCATGCTGACTGGATGCCAAGAGTTCCGTGAACAGAGAGTAGCGGCTCTCTTCATTCTCAACATCAGCTATGTCTATCTGCAAGTAGAAATATACACTTGAAACAGTGGCAAAAGCTACTTAATTGGTTTATAGACAAATTCAAATGTGATTACTTGGATTAAATACTTGAAAATTTTTACAAGCGAAAATTCAACAACATCCCAAAACAAAACAAACTGCTACAGTTTGGGGTTGTCATTCAAATGCTCATGTGTTGGGAGCCTGGGCCTTCATGGGGATGCCAGCTGGTAGGGATCACTTACCAAGTGGAGTCTGATGGTTCCATGGTCACGGGGCGGGGGAGAGGGGAATAGTGGGACTCCAGGATCCCTCAGCTGCCACTGATGTGATCACTTCCTTATACATGTGCTCCCCCCACAACATGACACAACTGAGGAGTCCCCTGCCAGAGATGGCCCAATGCCACTGCCATGCCTTTGAACCTCCAGAGCTATCAGCTAAATAAATTCCTCTTCTTTGCAAAGTTAGCCTGCCTCAGGAATTTCATTATCATAATGAGAAACTGACTGTAGTACACAGCCTTCAAAAGTTTTGTCTTACCTGATTTCAAATAATTATGTTAAAATTGTATTAAAAATTTCAAACAGTTGTACTATAAAACCTCCCTAAAATTTTGAACTTTTTTTTTTTACCAAAATAAATCCAAACAAAGTAGACTGCCACATAACTAGTTCATTGATATTTAACATGTTAAAATATGGAATTAATTTGAAATTACTGTATTTCATCATACCTAACATTAAACTTTGTAAAGTTTAATTATCCAAAATTAATTTCTAATTTTCACTTGAAAACTGTAAGCCTAAGTGTTGTCTAGAAAATTTCAAATTAGAGATTTTACCAAGGTGCATTTGTTAGATGACACTTTTGCTATAAATTAAAACCAAGATAACAGCCTTCATTCACCTCTCCATTTCTAATACAAAAGAAGTCTGTCAAATACAGAACACTCATTTGTCTCATTGAAGAAACTGATCTTTTACACTGAGGCAGTCCTAAAACAAATCTTGCCTCCAGTACTGAGGTGGAAGAAAGGACTTGTGTTTCTAGTTAAAACGGCCATAAGTGTAAAAGGAAGCCAAATCTGGTTCTCCCACTTTTTTGCTTCTCAGCACAGATCCTCTGTATTTACGTGGAGTGAATTCAGAATCTGTACATGCACTCAGATGGTACCTTGAAATGATGAGAATGGATGTTTCCTATATATTTGCTAAATTGTCTGCGCTAATGCATGTTTCCAAAACATTAATTTAATGGTCATTCTGGCTCTGATCCCAAGAAGTCATCTCAAAATGTCACAATGTAAATTCTCCAGTTTTCACAAATGTGCACTGCACTGTGAAACTGCTGGTGCCTGCTATGGGAAGCCCTATTCTCACGTGACCTGGCGGATCCTTCACAGCCTGCCTTCAAGCCGGTGCGCCATTCTTCTCTGGAACAGTCACCCAAGAGTACTGCCCAGTTTTTAAAAAATAACTCCATTGTACATAAGCCACTCTTCCCTCCCAGCGGTTTTGTGAGCAGGATGGCACAGGTGTTAGTGAGCTCACTCTACAGGTGAGAAAATGGGTTCAACTATCGTGGAAACAGGGTCAGCAAGTGACAGACCAAACTAGAATTGAAGTCAGACCATAATATCCTGAAACTAGAGAACTCGGCAAACTCTAAGTGGAGCTGGTCTTCCAAGTGGAGGATGGCATGCTTGTCCTACTGATTTATAAAGTGTTTTTTTTGGGGTTTTTTTTTTTTTTTAATCTCAAACTCACAACAACCACCCGTAATGATCTGACCTCACTGTCACTGTGTTCAATCTGTCTACAGCCTCAGGGCCTCGTTGAGGATCCCTGCACACAATCCAGTATGCTTCCACCCCAGCGTCCTTGAGCTGTTTCCTTTGCCTGGCATATTCTTCCTCCGGAGAGCAGAGCAGCTCAAACCCTGTTTCCTTCAAATGTCACCTTTCCAGTAAAGGCCTTGCTAGACCGCCTTTCCTAGAGGAGCAGGCCCCATGTTCATCTTCTCACCCTACTTCAGCGTCGTCCTTGGCACTTACAACTACACGACAAATACTTCCTGCATAAGCGGGTTAGCTCCTCAAAAGTAGAAACCATTTTTTGTTCAGTGCTTTATCCCTTTTACTTAAACAATGCCTCTTGTAACAGATACACAGTATATACTTATTTAATGAATGAACAGACAAAAAGGGATACGCTTACAAATAAATGAAGATAACTTGTCATTTATAAAATGATTTAGCACGATGATATTAAATACACATAAACGCACCATAAATTTTTGGTTTTGTTATTAGAAATTCTCAGAAGATATAAAAAGAAAATGTTGCCAAGAGGAAAATCACTAAAAAATAATGCTCAAGATGGCAGATTTACTGGCATTACGTCTGTACAAATGACCGGCTATGTGAGTTTGCTGGAATCTCTCTCTGGACCTCATTCAGCTCATTCAACACATTCAGGAAGGACTGAAGCAGGGGTGGTAAGTTCTCATTTATACTCAACTGTCCATTAGCTTGTGACCCTACTCATATCTCCCTAGCTTGAAGCAAGGAAGAGGTGCCAGACTGCTGAGAGTGTTTCTGCACAACCTCTCTCCCACCCCAGCCTCATTCTAGAATATGAAGTGAACACAGACTCACATGAACAAGGCTAGGGAGAGGTTCTTCTCTCTGTGCCTTGCTAAGCGCCCTTTGGATCAAGAACTGGGAGCTGATTCTTTAGGACATCCTTTGAGAATGAGTCTTTGACAACAACTATGAAGTCTCCATCTTTCTGATGGGCTAATAAATGGTCTGCCATAGTTTAAGAGCCTCTTAGATCAGCGTACAGACCTCTAGAGCACAGCATTTCCTTTTGCCAGTTTTCCAAGTCCCACAGGGTGCAGGGACAGGGACAAACAGTGGGCTGTGTTTCTGCAGAAGCCCAAGCTGAGGAAAATGACTCATAGTGTACCGTAAGCATGGGTTCCCTGTGCCTCCAGGGGTTACCACCTCTACCTTCGAAGGCTTTGTGCTCCACAAACAGTCACAACAAGTCAGACTAAGACACAGGCAGTTCCTCTGGCTCCTCGGACTTGCAGAAATGGGAGAGCTTCGTGGAGAACTGACCGCCAACAGCTTTCTGGCATGCTTGCAATCAACTCATTGAGGAGCCCAAGACTATCTAAATAGTTAAATTCTTTTCTATAGAAAAAAAGTATTAAAATAAAGGTTCCTTAACATAGTTTTCTGCATGGCAGAAGTATTAATACATTTTCCTTGAATAGCAACATTTTCTCTAAAATTTACTTGAGAAAATGATGATGAATTAAGTTTAAAAATGTTGTCTCCATAAATAGACTCCTATTGACCTGTAAGTTCATGCTGGGACTTCTGAGAGTAATTTTCATATACACTGTTAAATGCATTCTTTTTTTTTTATCATGTAATAGCCCTCCTAATATATTTATTAATTCTAGTCATTTTCAATATTTATCTTGGACTTTCTAGAAATTGGAAATAATATGCTAGTAAACAAGGAAAATTTTGACTTTTGAAAAGTTATAAATCCTACTTTTTTACTGCATGAACTTAGGGCCTTAAAAAGAATGTTAAAAAATAAACATATTGGGTACTCATGTATTTTCTAATTTTAAGGTATGAGTCTCCAAACGTTAAATATTTAGTATTGGTTAAATTCTAGTGGTCAATATAGAATATTGAGCATAGCAAATCATCAACACAAACTTTTTTTTGTATAAAAAGTACGACAAAAATAATATCCTGCTTACTTTCCAGAAGATGGCTTTGACCCAATATATTTGCATACTGTTAACTACTAATGTTGCTCATTAAGAGTTAAACAAGTTGAAGAAATCACTATGTCACAAAACCAACAAGTTATCTAGGAAAAAAAAATACAGAATTGCTGCCCTGAAACTACAAAAGTCAAATCCAATGGCTTTCTGAGGTTTACAGAACTCGTGAGAGCAGGTGATCAATATGCGCACACTGGGGAAATTAAATTCCCAAATCCTTGAAAAGGTGGCAGAGGTTCACCTTGGATACCTAGGTAAGAACAGCAGCTTCGGGGGCTGGAGCGGTGGCTCAGCAGTTGTGGCGCTTGCCCAGCATGCGTGAGTACACGGAACTGAGTCCTGGCACCACATACACAGCAAGGTCTTGGTGGAATGAAAGGCACATGAAAAACTAAATAAAATTGTTTCTCTTTTTCTCTCACTGTCCCTCTCTCTGTCCCTCTTAAAAAAGAAATAGAAGGGGGAAAAAAACAATTTCTCTTTATTAGGATGTAATATATTCCATACCAAATACGTATTCCAAGCATCTAATCATAAAAATACAGGAGTACAGAGAACACGAATCTCCAACAGCGACAGTGTGAAATGACTAGAACATGTGTCAACATGGAGGTAGAATTAACTTTAATGGCTGTCAAATGCTTCAGCATAGCTCACCAAAGTGACTGTAAATCAAATGATGGAAGGTCACTGTGATTAAATCTCAGCTTTCAAAAAGATGAAGTGAAAGTACCACAAAAACATTTCGGAGATATTCCCGACCTTTTTGAGGCTTAGTTTTTTTTTCTGTAGGATAAAGATAGCATGCTTAAATGATGCTTGTGAATAAGTAGATAATGGAAATAAAATAACTAGCAAAGACACTGGTGAGCAGGAAGGTAACAAGCTCCTAACACCCTGTCCCTGCCCTGCTGAGTACCAGAAAAATTCTGGATGTGAAAATGTCCAGTATTTTACAGGCACCTGTTGAGTTAGTGACTTCCACACTGCTACGAACATTAGGAACTTTAATGGCCAAAATTCAAGAACCTCTTTTCTCCCTTTTGTCTCTCGAAGTGCTGCTTCTCTCCTCACTGCATCAGGTGACTTTAGTCTATGCTCTAAATCCATTTGTCAAGCAGCTGCAGCCTCCTTATCAGACACACACTTGCCGTCCTTGAGAGAGCAAAGTCACCTCTTCTCACTAAAAGACCTTACCTTAAATTTCACTACAGCTGCCAGAAGTAAACACAAATAAACTGAGGAAATTCCCCTGAAATCTTTATCTTCCTACTAGAATCCATGCATACGGAAGTACTTCATAAACAGAAAATTACAAGCCTGTAGAAGACTGTATCACTGGCAGCAACTGTATCAATCACTATGCTCGCATCTTCTATAAGAGTTGGCAAGCTATTAGCTGGATTCTGTGAGAGTACAAGATATGTGATTGAAAGCCACAGGTTGTTATGGTTTAGATATTAGGTGTCCCCAAAAAACTCATGTGAGAGACACTGCAAGAAACTTAGAGGTGAAATGATCGAGAGAGCGCCTTTAACCCAACTGGTGAATTAATCCCCTTACGGGGATTAACTGAGTGGCAAATGAAGGCAGGTAAGTGTGGCTGGAGGAGGGCATGCCTTTGGGGTTTATATTTTGTCCACAGCAAGGAGAACTATCGCTGCTTCCTGATGTGATGTCCTGAGCCACTCTGCTATGCCACTCTCTTCTCCCATGATATCCTGGCATATGCTGGGCCCTGAGGAATGGAATCAGCCATCTATGGACTGAGAACTCAAACTGTGAGCCCCCAAATAAACTTTTCCTCCTCTAAGTGTTCTTGACAGGTCCCTTGGTCACAGCACTGAAAAAGCTAAAACACAAGTTAATTACTACGTGATTCTTTTCATGAACACAATAAAGTTAGCCTGAGATGTTTTTGCATGCAGGGCTTCAAAAAACAAACAAAATTTCCCAGCTTCAACAGACAAAGAAGCAGAAAAAGGAGACAAAGTTGATCTCTTGCAACATTGGACCCATCTGTCAGAGCTACTACTCCGGGAAGATTTCGGGTATGCAATGTAGCCTGTTTTCACTGCTTCTGAACAAAATCTCTGGGTAAGGAAATTTTGAAACCAAAACCCATTGTAAGTTGTTGATTAGCAACTTTCCTATCAGTGTCAGCAGCACTCACCTCAGTGTGCAGCACACAGGAAGTACTCAATAAATACTAATATTCTGTTTTTATTAATTACAGTAAGTACTATTACTCTTACAGAGGAAAATACGATTTTTCATTTGAGTTATTTGTGGATTTTATTTAAAAGAAAAATATGATTATGAAAAAGGGACTAAAGTCTAAACATTAAGAGTGAAGTACTATTTTTTCTGGGAGATTCTCCCCATCTTTATGGAACTAAAAAACAGATGCAGGGATTGAGAGTTTCAAAAATACTTCACCATGCACTGCTTCTAATGAAGGCAAGCGGTCTTGTGGGACAGCCTGAAGGCTCTCTCAGCCTTCAGCGCACGCTGAGGTGGGAATATCCACTGTGGCCCAAGGATGTTCTGACAAGAAAGAGAGAACGGACTCTCCCTGCTTTTGGCTCTGGTCCCGGTGGTGAGCAAAAGCTGTCCATGTCCGGTCTCTGCTGGCAAATCCTGAGACACAGCAGGAAACTGAAGGTGTGTGCACCACTTGAGAACAACCGTTCTCACCATCATAAAGACTCCCGGGACGGTGCTCACGCGCTAGTGCCCAGGGAAGCTCAAGGAGGAGCTCAAACTGAGGCTCCCATGGAGCTTCCACACCTGTGCGTGCAGAAAAACATCCATGAACATGCGGCACAGGCCAACAGCTCCAAGTCTGAGCCAGTTTTTACAGCACCCCACTTATTTTATTACAACTCTAAACACAGAAATTACACAATAAAATATGCCATAATCATTCCCCATAAGTGCTGCTGTAACTTCAACACATAATACGTATTTTCATATGGCTAAATATAATGTTTTATGAAGCACTTTGAAAATGAAACATATGATAGACAATATTTTGTGTTACAAATAAGAGAAAAAATTTTTGCTTTACTAATTTTTTTTCTTCAGGACAAATAAACATACCTGCCATATGAACTCCTATAAATATGCCTCTGTTTACTTTACAGAACTGCTATTAGAGATAATTCCTTAAGGCCTAGTTGTTTTTTAGTTATAACTGAAGAAGTAGTAACGGAAAAATTCAGAGAGCTAGAAATATTTTCACTGCAGTATGTCATTCAGACTCACATTTGAAAGTTGAACCTACCATTTAATAGTTCTGTGACAACATAAAAAGACCTCTCTGAGCCTCAATGCTTTTACAGTTAAAACTAAGGCAATGCCACCTTAACATATTGAGATTACTACAGAGTAACACAACACATAACACAATACGGGAGTACCACACACATGCAAAGCTCACAGAGCGGTGACCTGTGCCTGGGAGAGCAGAAGAGCCAGGAACCCTTGCTAACTCAAGCCTCCTTCCCAGGAAGTGGTCACTGTTAGCTCAGATGTACTAAAGCTACAAAGAAAGCAAACAGCCTCCCTACTTCTTCACCTCCACACTTCAAAACATGCTGTGCACAGTTAAAACAGTGCCTTCCCTGAATTCAGCATCTTTCTCCACAACACTGGTCTCTTCTGTATTTTCAGCATAGCACAACTTCTTACCTAGAAACGTGGGCAAAATTCACAGCAGCATCAAGCTTTCTGCTGGCAACCTCCTGCATCTAAACAGCCTCCAAGTCCATTCATGATAACTCAGGTTCTCTGTCTACCCTCTTCCGGTTTCACAGCCAGCGCCAAGTTCAGGCAACCTGACCACCTCCCACTTTGGTCCTCCAACCCCTCCAGTCCTTTGTTCACACACAGGTCAACCAAATCTGATGTCACCTCTCTGGGAACATGTTTCCATACTGCATTAGTGTCACCAAAGTGAAACCCGAGACCCTCTAGCCTGTGCTCCTTTCTGCTCTCATCTCGGCGGCCCCTGCTTTCACACCATATGCCAGCCAAGCTGAACTTGCTCATGCAGCCCCTCCTCACTCGTCTGTCTTCACTACACCTGGACAAAAAGGCTTAGTGCCCATCTCTGCATCCTGTGCTGGGCAGGCCTGGACTATCCAGGCATCTAAACATTTCAGGGTATTGGCTTCTTTGATGACAGATCTATATTCCCTAGTAGCATGGAGGCTCATACCAATAAGGTCCATTACAAGGACTGAAATTCGACCTCTACAGGTATGGCACCACTTAATCCTTGCAAATTTCCATTCACAGTGGAGGAAACAGGTTGTCAGAGGTTGACTAACTTCTCCCAGGTCACAGCTAGTGAGCGAGGAGGCTAGGGTTGTAATCCAGATCCATGTGGCTGAAGAGCTCATACATTTTAAAACTGCCTTTCTACTCTTCCGTCCCAGAGTATGCACAGTACACTGCAAATAATGTATGCCTGAAGTATCTCTGATGAATATTTTATATTGCTGTTAAAACAAGTTATTGGGAATCACAGTTTTCAACATTTTAATTGAGCAGTAGTTAACATATATAGCTCTAATGTATTGGGTGACAAATGCTTTCTGTGCTTTCAATCTCCCGATTTTTTCCATGTCTAATAAAATTCAATGCATGTCAAGTCACAGTGGGAAAAGGAAGTCCATGGGAGAAGCTCTACCCAGATTCTAGTGCTGAATATTTCCCTGGCTAATGGGAGGAAGTGTAGCACAAGGCCGAGCACACAGGCTCTGGCATTGGAAAGAACTGAGCTGGAGTTCATTCTGCTAATCACAAGTCCTACCACCTTAAGTGAGTCATGTGACCGCATCTCAAAAGAGAAGATAGTGACTACTCTTCAGAACAGTTTTTTTCCTTTTTCTTTTTTTTTAAGAGAGGGACAGTGAGAGGGGGGAAAAGAGAATCAATTTTATTTAGTTTTTCAAGTGGCTTTCGTTGCTCTGAGACTTCGCTGTATACTTGGTGCTGGGGTTCGAATTTGCATACTTGCACATGCCAGGCAAGCGCCGTAACTGCCGAGCCACTGCTCCAGCCCATTCAGAACAGTTTTAAAAATTAATGTACATACAGAACACATTCTACAGTACTCTCCTTCTGTCCCCAATGATGCTAGTGGCCACAGGGCATCTCTTCAAAGAACCCTTTGTTTATAAAGGCTCTTGGTGTCTCCAAATATTCACAGGACTGATGATTGTGGATGCTCACTCAGCCTCAACTGTCTTGCAAAGAAAGGGCCACAGAGCTCTGTTCCAACATTTCAGATCTCTTGCTTGAATCTTGACAAACATGTTTGTGCCTTGTCTGCTTGTGACATGAGAAGCAACTGGGTGGTCAGAAATCACAATTAGCAAAATACAGCCAGCTAACAGAACAGCATCCATCCTACATACCAGGTCACTCCATGAGAATGGGTTCCCGTTACTTCAAGCAAATTGCTTGGCTTGAATACAAGGGGTATACAGCATGGTCTAATCCTTCATCATTAATGGCAAAAACACTGAGATGAAGGTCAGGAGTCCCGATCTTGCCATTTTAAGGGTGACCTTGGACAAGTTTTTAAGAGATTTAATATTCATTTATTCAACAAATATTTACTGAGTGGCTGTGAGATCCCCATTCTCACAGAATTTATATTCTGGTGGAAGAAGACATCATATAATAAACAGAAGGTAGGTAGGAAGAAGGTAGTAGATAATGGTAAGTGATTTGTAGAGAATTAAGTGATAAAATGGTTTGTGACCAAGTGGTTAATTTAGGATGCAGTTATTGTAGAAAAAGGTGACATTTAAGCTAAAATCTAAGCAAGTAACTCTGCCTTTTGGATAGTCTACCTTTTCTATAAAATATGACCACCTAGCTGAGAAGCTTCAGGAATCTCCTAGTCCCAGGGCTGCGGGAGCTCAAGGCTGTGGGAGATGCAGTGCGCATGTGTGCAGCGTGTTCTTAACATGAAATATCACGTTTCGTTAAGCACATCATGTCCATGGTGCTTAGCTATGAGGATATTTAAAGCAACAGTGAGTTATTTTTAAGGAACATTTGCTAAGTTCTTCGAGTCCTGACAGAAGTACTTAGTTTGTCAATGTTCTGACAAATAAAGACAAAGGAGTCTCTGGGCAGGTTTAATATGTCCTTGCATGTTTCAAAGTAGGCAAAATATTTGATTTTGTAATGAGGCTAGACAGTGTCTGAAATTCAATCTAGTGATTACTTACAACCACAAGTTCAGATATACTGAAATTTTAAGGCAAAACTCGAAGCTGTATGTACTCTTTTATATAAAAATGGTAGGGGGGGTTGAGGTGTTGAGGTAGGGAAGTTTTTAAGAAACATCAGTATTTTGATCCACATTTTTCATGCAACAGTTAACTAGAAAATTACAAAAACTGAAAACCCCAGATATACCATACCCAGGGGATTAATACAATATGCCCATCCCCTCCCCCATCTCCTCATATCCTCCTCTGCCCCACACTGGGGCACATTTCTGGAATAGAAACCAAAGCCTCTCAAAGTATTGAAAAATGAGGGCCTCTGAATTGTGCATTCTGTTCACTAATCATCAGAAAACTAGAAATTGCCATCTCTCTGAACAGCAGTGAGGGAGCAAGCACCACAGACTCTTTAATTTTGCAGGAGCTGGCTGGTTTCCCAGCAACACGGTGATTTGTGGGGCCAGTACTTGGGCACCTTGAGGATAATTAAATATTAAGTCTCTTTTTGATGTATGCAAAATCTGCCTTAAGAGGATTACCAGCCACAGTGAAGGTAGCTGTCCACATTTTTTGGTAACTGAACATTGCAATATCATTATCTTTAGTCTGTAAGAATCTGCCTCTGTCCTTAAAATAACCTAAAGCATGTCTAAGAATGAAGGTGATAGAAAGCAGAGAAAATGAGAGTCCACACAGCCGACATTTGGGGATCCTCTAGTATTTGGGATACAGAGATGAAGAGGGCAGTTAATGTTTGTGGAAGAGGAGCCCAGTGAGGTGAGCAGTCCATCCTCTGTGTCCCCTAGTTCAAGGTTCCATTTCACACAGCAAATAGCCACGGCACACAATGTAAGGCTCTCCCCCAGGATTACGCAACTAGTGGTGGAGGGAGGGTAGAGATGCATGCATATACTGTCTGCTCCACTGAAAGGGAACATGTTTTTCGAAAAACAGTAACTGAAGACATGATTTGAACTATTAGGCATAGTTCTGCAACATTCCAGAAGTTACTGGTCTTTCTATTCTCAAACTACAATATTTCTGCATTCATTTTCCAAGAAACAAGAAGCTATATCAATTATAGGAAAAAATGCCTGCACCAAATCCACTTGTCCTCCACAGGAGATTTTAATCATCAGTGCCAGGAAGACGCAGGACAGTTAGTTACACTTGCTTTTGAAAAGAGGAAGAACCACTCAGTGACTTACTTTTTTGGAGAAGACTCTGGATGAATAGCATAATGAAATCAGAATGGCAGCTTTCTTATTGGTAACCAAATAATTTTGAAACCCAGACCATTAGCTGCCCAGAGCAGGAAAACGGCTCTTATATAAGGGGAAAGAAGTGTAAAAAAAAAAAAAAAAAAAAAAACAATGAGGGAACACAAGATGACTCTTCCTAGTCATTCTGAGACTTCAAGAGAGTCTTTCAGACGACTTGAAAGTTTGCTGCTCTACAGAAGATAGGTTTGTAAAATGCAGTTACATATGGGCTTCATAAATGAGAAAAAACACTTTGTTCTTACAGCAGTAATGTCAGGTCAGTTTAGGGAAGTGTGTAAAAAAGGGTCAGCTGTCTTAAGTCCTATTTGAAGGAAAAATTAACCAATTAAGGAATTAAAATCTTAGAAAAATTCATATATCACTGAAATCATTTAAAAATTACAACTTGTTTGAGTAACTGGAAAATAAAAAAGTAAGAAGAAATAGTGGTGATCTTATGAAGAGTTTGGGTCCAAATATGAAAGGATATGTCCTAATGTTTCAGCATGACAAATAGGATGGATATTTCTCCCCTTTCTCAGCTTCCACTCTGTTCTGTAAAATTTTTAGCATACAGATCTGACATTATATGAGTGAGGCTACAGCCAGAGAAACCAGACTCATTATCCTGGCAGGCTCTGGCAATCAAAGACGACGAAATTGAACAAGGTGAGAACCTGAAAAACGGGGGTTGATTGGGAAAGGACAAAACTGCAGTGAAACTGTTTTGCCTCAGGATAAGGGTCAGAACTGGAAGTGGCCTGATTCAAGGTCTGCCTCGAGGATGCTACGCGAACCTTCATGCTTGTGAGGACCAGCACACTGCTTGGAATATATCCTACAGCAGATGGCGTCTGTGTTCTGGTATTACTCTTCAGAGAGGCTGCAAGCGGTCTTGAGGTAACGGAAGGCGAAACGCAGATCACAGTGCTTCAGAAATCATTATCCACACATCTATGACTTTTTCTACAATCCACTTCAGCAATTTGGCAAGACAACAGAATCTTTGAGATTCAAAAAAGAATTCTTCCATTTCTTTAACTCTAAGAAATTTTTACCTAGTTACTTCACAAAAGGAAATAAGAATATTGAAGATAATAATTAAGATATTCTGATGTGAGTCCCAAAATATTTTCAATATTTCATTTAAAAAAAATTCAGACTGGTGGTATAGCTTAGTGGTAGAGCATTTGCTTTGCATGTACAAGAATCTGAATTCAATCACCAGTACCAAAAGGAACAAAACAAAAAAAATCCAGGAAAGGAATTTGTTGTTCTTTAGATATAGTAGTAGTAAGGATACAAATATAAACAATGCTTTAAAATTAGGAAGTAAATTGAGTTGGAGCCAGACTTCTAGGGAATTCTTGCAGATGAGAAGATCTGCGAAGTCTTGACTTGCAGCTTACGCTGACCTGGTGACCTGCTCTGCATCCTAAATGCTCGAGGCAAGTTGTTGACTTCTGGATCTTATGTCCTTAGGATGTATTAATTTAGAATCTGAGTCAAACTTACACAGTCACCATATTTCTCTGATCTAGGAATTAGCATTAGCATTTACTCAATCAAGTACTAAAGCTCTGTTGAGGTATGTGTACAGAATATTTCAAGGGATTCAAAAACTACGTACATCCTCCAAGGTTTCAGAGTTTTCATGGCAGTGGGAAACAGAACCTTTCAAAAATAAATATAAATAATTAAAGCTTATCTTTCACCTTCATGAGAATCAAATCAAAATGGATCAAGGACCTAGGAGTTAAACCAACTACCTTGCAACTTATGAAAGACAAATTAGGCCCAACACTTTAGCATTTGGGAGTAGGCAAAGACTTTCTCAACATATCTCCTAAAGTGAAGGAAGTAAAGTAAAAATAAAAAAAAAAAATCAATGAATGAGATGGCAAAGCTTTTAAAAAGTTTTTGCACTGCCAAGGAAATAGTCAAATTAGTCAAGAGATTTCCTACAGAAATGAGAGAATTGTGGACTGTAATTCTTCCAACAGGGGTCTCATATCCAGAATCTACAAAATCCTCAAAAATCTCAACTTCAAAAACAAACAACCCAATCAATAAATGGGCCAAAGAGCTGAATAGAAACTTTTCAATAGAGGTCATTGAACAAGCCAATGAATACATGAGAAAGTGCTGTAAATCATTAGTAATCAGAGAAATGCAAATGAAAACTACTTTAAGATTTCACCTCATGCCAGTCAGACTGGCAAAAATGAAGAAAATAAACAATAGATGCTGGAGGGGCTGTGGAGAAATAGGTACACCAGCACACTGTTGATGGAGCTGCAGACTGGTACAGCCCCTCTGGAAAGCAGTGTGGAGAATCCTCAAAAAACTAGGGATGAACCAACCATATGATCCAACCATTCCTCTACTGGGTATTTTTCCAAGGGACACAGTGACACAGCAAAATCCATGTTCATAGCAGCTCAATTTACAATAGCTAAACTATGGAAACAACCCAGATGCCCCTCACTACATGAATGGCTCCAAAAACTGTGATACATATATACCATGGAGTTCTACTCAGCAATTAGAAACAATGATATTGCAGCCTTTGAAGGCAAATGGATGGCTACGGAAGAAATCATGGTTAGTGAAATCAGCATAACCCAGAGAACCAAGGGTTGAATGTCTTCGCTCATCTGTGGAGGCTGGAACTAAACCCTGACCATTGTGAAAGGTGGTCAACTCTCATGAATTAAACCCAGATAAGGCATCATGACATATAACCTAAGGCATTCATAGAGATGTATTGGCAAGGAGGGGGGAGAGGGATAAGGGTGGGTAATTGGGGGGGCTCCAGGGGTAAATCTAATTTTCAGAATATAAATATATTGTTTCATTGGAAACATGCTTGATTGTTCAACAAATAAATTTCTTAATAAAAAAAATCTAAGAAAAAAATAACAAGCTCAACTAAGTAGAATTCGATATTCAATCAATACGTGACAGTCAAGGAAGGTTCTTCTAGTTTCTCCACACCATCCTTCAGGGCTCAGTGAATCCTCTCTGGAACCTTCCCTGACCATCTTGTGTCTGCACATCATGTCCACCAAGGTGCAGAAGAGAATAGAGGGTATTTTAGTGCCTGGGCAGAGCACAAAAGAAGTGAATAAGCAGAACTACATCCTGTGTTGTATTCAGCTCCGCATTTCTGCTGGGAAATGGTGAGGATTAGTCAACAGTGTGAAGGGGAAAATGGAAAGAATGTGTTTGGTGTGAACAACATGATTGGTATGGACATGCAGGTTCAAATCTACAGAAAAACATAAAAACACTTCATTGCACACACTCAACTGCTGAGCATCTGGAGTGCGTACCCAGCACTCCAAGCTAACCATTCCCTTAAGAGTACTTTCTGGTAACTGAGACTGACCAAGCAGTCAGATGCTTCTTTACCTGTCTCTGGGGCCAAGCAGCTTTGAGAATGGCCTCTGTTCTGAAGAGCACAAGGAGCTTGCTGTCGTCCTCCGTCAGATGGAATGACTGCCCCAGGATCTGCAGCACGTGGACGCGGGGCCGCACAGGCTGGGCATCATCAGCGCAGAACGGCCGCATCCACTCCAGCAGGTCCTCTTGTGACACCAGCTCCTCCCTGCAGAGCAGTCAGGGATGAAGAGAAATTCTCAGGTCATTCTGCAGCCTTCCCTTCCAGTAACTGCATGCGGTCACAGGCCTCAAAACTTCTTTGCTGGCTTAGATTTTTCTTATTGAAAGGAAAAATTTAGGTTTCTAAATGACTTATAGCAAACATACTAGACATTTTAAAACTCTGTAAAACAAAAATAATTTTAAAATAGTATTCTATTACAATGAGTTACACTGAGTGGATAAAAACTAACCATCAACCAATAAGTCTTTAACTAGTTTATTTCTTACACAGAATTTAAAATATAGGAAGGCTTATTTATATTAAGCATACTTTCAGTTCCAGGTATCATTCCAGCAATTTTACATATTCTATCACTAGTTGACCATAACTATGTAAAACAGGGATCATAAATTGCATTTTAAAGATGAGAAAACAGGTGTCTGGGAAGTGATATATATCATCTGCCCACAGACACCTATAGGAGATAATACAGTGTGACCTCAAAGCCCATGCTGTTCACACCCTTTTCACTGTGATTAAAATTTCAGTATGTGGTTAGAATATCAAATTTTATACTACCCTAAAAATAAAATATGAATACTTGTCTCCTGGAGGAGTATAAAGACTAAAATGATCTAGAAAAGGGGACATTTTGTACAACTTTCTATCTAGCATTAGAATCTCTTTTCTTGTTATCCCAAATGGATCATCTCAGGAAAACAACTTATTTGATGATGATATCAATGAATTACTACTATTGGTGACTGTTAGGAGGTTATCCATAGATAACCCTCTCCTAAGGCCCTGGAAATCCATGCAATAGCAATATATTATACAGGTTTTGTTGTAACTAGAGCCATACAAAGCTCTCACAGCAATAAATCACACAACCTGAGTCCCAGACAAACCTCCCTTCAAGGAAATTCCTACCTTAACGAGACTAAAAGGCTTTTTTTGTTTTTAAACTTCTGAGAACAAAATACAATGCCAATGAGCATGCCTCTTAGTATCTTTTCTATAATACACTTGCCAAATGCTACTTAAATTCATAATTTGGATTGAGGAATAAAGGAAATTACAAAACACTGCAGACAAATGGCTTAAATAGTTCTAAATTTATGAATTCATTTCTTAGTTTTGTCAACGAATATCCTTCAAAAATATTTAGCAGAAATGGGAAAAACTGATGGGCAAAAATGTAGAATGAACAAATAATTTCTGCATAGAAGGAGCAGGTATGGTGCAATAGACTTTTTAAAAATTTTTTTATTTTTGAACAACCATACAAGTTTTTAACAAAATAATATAAAATGTGTATAGATTCTGGATATTACAATTACCCCTGGGAGTGCCCCCCCAATTACCCACCTTTATCCCTCCCTTCCCCTTCCCCACATCTCTCTAAAAAAGGATTATGTTGTATAGCATTATATCTTATCTGGATTTAACACATGATAATAGACCAACTTTCTCACTGCTCAGGGTCTAGTCCCAACCTCCACAGATGAGTGGAGAAAATCTACCATTAGTTCTCTGGGTTAAACTGATTTTACTCATCATGATCTCTTCCATAGCCATCCATTTACCCTCGAAGGCTGCAATATCATTGTTTCTAATTGCTATGTAATATTCCATGGTATGAATGTACCACAGGTTTTGGATTCATTCATCCAGTAAGGGACATCTGGGTTGTTTTCATAGCCTAGCAATAGTAAATTGTGCTGCTATGAACGTAGATATTGCTATGTCACTATAATATGCTGATTCTAAATCCCCTGGAAAGATACCCAGGAAGGGAAAAGCAGGGTCGTATGGTGGAGTCACCCCTAGTTTAAGGATTCTCCACACTGCTTTCTAGAGGGGCTGTACCAGTCTGCAGCTCCACCAACAGTGTGTTAGTGTGCCTATCTCTCCAAAGCCCCTCCAGCATCTATTATTATTTTCTTCATCTTTGCCATTCTGACTGGTGTAAGGTGATATCTTAATGTGGTTTTCATTTGCATTTCTCGGATTACTAGAGATTTAGAGCACTTTCTCATGTATTCATTGGCTTGATCAATGTCCTCTGGTGAGAAGTCTCTATTTAGCTCTTTGGCCCATTTATCAGTTGGGCTGTTGGTGTTTTTGTAGTTGACATTTTTGAGGATTTTATAGATTCTGGATATGAGACCCTTGTCTGAGGAATCATAGT
>PVKS010000564.1:0-185873 GCA_004027875.1 Aplodontia rufa
GAGAGAGAGAGAGAGAGAGAGAGAGAAACAATTTTATTTAGTTTTTCATGTGGCTTTCGCTGCTCCAAGACTTCGTTGTGTACGTGATGCTGGGGTTTGAACCTGCGTACTCGCGTATGCCAGTCTAGCACTGTAACTGCAAAGCCATGGCTCCCGCGCCACTTTTTTTTTTTTTTTTAAAGAGAGAGGGATAGTGAGGAAGTAAGAAAGAATCAATTTATTTAGTTTTTCGTGTGGCTTTTGCTGCTCCAATACTTCATTATGTACATGGTGCTGGGGTTTGAGCTCGCATTATCGTGCATGCCAGGCAAGCGCCGTAACCACTGAGCTCCAGACACAGTTTATGCTTTTTAAAATCCCATTTTAGTAAACTTTTAGGAAAGAGCAACTTAAGTGTGTACATAATTTGCCAGGTTTATCCAGAATTTAAATATAAACTACTATGAATTTCTACCTTTGAAAAAGGCTCATTATTTTTATTTAATATCTAATGTCTCGTCAAATCTTGGGTACACATTATTTCACATTTTAACATCTGAAATTGGAATGTATCTTATAATATATCACTTTAATTGGCAACTTTTTTCTTTCTTTCTTCCCTCCCACCTTTTTATTGGTGCATTACAGTTGTACATATTGATGGGATTTGTTGATACATATTTGTACATGCATACAATATAACAGTATAATTTGGCCAATATCACTTCCTAGCATTTCCCCCCTCCCTCCAAAACATCTACCCATTGGTCCCTTTCCTCTACTGATCTCCCTTTGATTTTTAGGAGATCCACCCCTACCTTTGTTTTCCCTTTTTCTCTCTAGCTTCAGCATATGAAAAAAAGCATACGATCCTGAGCCTTCTGAGTTTGACTCATTTCACTGAACACAATGGTCTCTAGTTACAACCACTTTCTTGCAAATGCCATAATTTCATTTTTCATGGCTGAATAAATTCGATTGTGTATATACCACATTTTCTTTATCCATTCATCCACTGGTCTGGTTCCATACTTTGGCTATTGTAAACTGTGCTGCTATAAACATGGGTTTGCATGTATCACTGTAGTAAGATGGCTTTAATTCTTCAGGGTACATGCTGAGAAGTAGTATAGCTGGGTCATATGGTAGTTCCATGCCTAGTCTTTCTTATTTTTTATTGGTTCAACATTATGTCACATAATTCAGGGACTTGCTGCTTCACATTCATATGTGCATACGTAATGAGCGTAGCTTGAAACTGGTCCTTGTGGTCCCCTCAGCTTTTTTCTTAGAAATATATAAAATAATGGTGAATCTTACAATCTATGCTATTTTAGAACTTAAGAATCACATTAAATATTCCTACCATCAAAACATAATACACAAATAACTAAAACTAAGGGAAAATTAGTATTATTTTCCAAAAGACACAATCAAAAAATCGTCTGAGGGGCTAGAGTGGTGGCTCAATGGTTAAGCACTTGCAAGGCATGCACAAGGGTTCGGGTTCGAGCCCCAGCACCATGTACACAATGAAGTGCTGGAGCAACAACACTCAAAATGAAAAAAACTAAATAAAATTGATTCTTTCTCTCTCTCACTGTCCCTCTCTCTTAAAAAAAAAAAATCAACATTTGAGCCCTGTACACTGGTTGTAGAAATATAAAATGATGTAAACATTATGGAAAAAAGTATAGTAATTCTCCAAAAAATTAAAAATAGAATTACCACATAATTCAGTAGCGCCACTCTGGGTGTTTTGGAAAAAAAGGATCTCAAAGAGATGTCTGCACATCCATATTCAAACTGCATTATTCACCACAACCAAGGGGTAGAAGTAAACCGAATGTCCATTCTCAAATGAATGGAAAAATAAAATGCAGCATATACACACCATGTATTATTAGTCAGATTGGAAAGAAAGGAAATTCTGTTGTATATATTCCTTAAGTATATTTTGCTAGGGGCTGGGGCAGTGGCTCAGCAGTTGTGGCGCTTGCCTGGCATGCGCGGGGACATGGATTCAATCCCCAGCACCATGCATACAATGAAGTGTTGGAGCAACAAAAGCCACATAAAAAACTAAATAGAATTGATTCTCTTTCTCTCTCTCCCTCTCTCTAAAAAGATAAAAATAAAAAAATTACATTTTTCTAAGTGAAATAATCCAGTCACAAGAAGACAAAAACTAAAACTGAACCATTCTACTTATCTGAGGTATCTAAGGTAGTCTAGGTCACAGAAATTGAAGAATGGGGGTTAGCAAGGGTGGCAGGTAGCGGAAAAAGTGAAATTGTTGTCTAATGGGCAAACAGTTTCACTTTTGCAAGATGAAAAAGTTTTGGAGGTCTCTTCTACAATAATGCGAACATATCCAACCCTACTGAACTACATGCTTGAAAATGGTTAAGCATGGGACTGGAGTGGTGGTTCAGCGGTTATGGCGTTTGCCTGGCATGAGCAAGGACACAGGTTCAATCCCCAACAACACATACACAACTAAGTAGAGGAAAAACAAAAAGCAGATGAAAAAAAATTTAAAAGGGTAAGGACTGGGGATGTACCTCAGTGGTAGTATCCCTGGGTTCAATTCCAAGTGAAGAAAAAAAAAAAGGGCAAGGACTCTTTGTATGCCCAAGGAAAGTGGCATGACAGAAAACAGAAGGGCTACGGTGGAGAGATTCTGCCAATTTTCCAGAAAATGGCTAAAAGTACAAAGATTTTTGCTGAGGTTTGAGTGTATTGAACCCAAGTACAGATATAAGAAAACTCTGGCTTCACATTTTGAATGAAGAAGAGATAAGAGAAAGTGCTAAGTGATCCAACTGTACATTGCATCCTTTATTTTATTAGGAGGCCAGTATAATTGTGACATTATGTTCAGTTTGAAAAAAAGGAAGGATGAACATGGAATCAAAAATAGAAGCATAGATCAACAGCAACAGAAGATTCAAAATATTAGACTGCCTATGCAGGCAGTATCTTAAAGATGAGACACCAGCTCTCTTCCTCCCCACCCCACCACACACCCGTATCTATTGGATCTTTCTCATCCCCTTGAGAGAGTCAATTATAATGTTTGTTAGGTCAACATTCAGCATTATAATTATTACTGCTCTATTAATAATGAAATGTATAGTATAGTCATATAACATTTACTATTTTTTATTGTTCATCCCTTTACAACATTTTGCTTTTCCTCGGCTAATTTTATCTTCTTTCTTCATTGCTTAATTTTCTGTACATTTGTAATTAATTTAGGGCCAGGATGAACCTCAGTGGTGAAGTGCGTACCTAGCATGTATGAGGTCAAGTATTATGAAGAAACAAAAAGAAAATTCTATTTCTGCTATGACTTTTTTTGTTGTTGTTGTTGTTTTTTCTTTTTGTGGTCCTGGGACTGAACCCAGGGCCTTGCACAAGGCAAGCACTCTGTCACTGAACTACAGTATCCCCCAGCCCTTACATGAACTTTTTCCTTCCCAGAAGCTTATTATTATTATTTTGTCTCCATTAGTCTTAAATTTCACAAATACACTCCTTGCTACAGATCTATTTTCATTTATTGTGCTGAGCCCTGTATGGGAAATTTGTGTCTTCTCTGATCTGGCCATTTTTTTGAATTGTTAACTGATAATCTCTAATCTCCCCTGACCCCTTTTGGAACTCTTGTTGTTTTGATAAGGGACTTCTTGGCCTGGCCTGTCATTTTCTTATCTCTCACAATTACTTTCTAGAAAACTTATTCAGATTTATCTTCTAGTTCTTTAATTGAGTTTTTCAATGTAAGCTATTATATTCTTAATTGGTAAAGGTTTCCTTTTGTTCTAAGAATAGCCTTTTTTAATATGTAGTGTTCTATTTTATTTTGTGGTTACAATTTTTTAAAACTTCCTGAAAATATTAAAAATAAGTTTTCTTCTGTTTTCTTCCTCATTTTTATTGCTTGCTAATTTTATTTGATCTCTGTGTTCATGTTAGACACCTTTCTCCAACACAACTGACTGCTCAAAGATGAAGATCAGAAGACAACAGAGCTGACTGGGAGAGTTCAGCTTGCGCGTGCGTTCTGTTGACTGTGAGCATCTCTGTGGAGAAACTAAAGCTCCAGCTTTGTGCTGGCACTGGGAAGAGCAGTTATTTGGCTGCAAGAAGTAAAGGAGAGGATCAGAGAATCTGACTATTTCTGAAATAGGTCCTCAGTCAATCTTCCTTTAAGTCACTACTTGGTACTACCAATTCCTTAGTCTTTTGGAACTACTGTGTTATGGACTGGAACGATTCTCTACTTCCCCTTACTACCAATTTAGAAATACATTTCTTTTTTTTTTTTTTTTTAGGTTTTCTAAGTTAGTACTCAGACATACATGTTCCAGGTTACAAAATTTTATTCTGATTGTTTTCTCCCATTCTTGGTGATTTTGTGAATTTATTCCTTAAAAAAAAAAATTATTTTTTCCCTCAGGCTAGGGTAGCTCAGTAGTGGTACACTTACTTGCCTAGTAATTGTGAGGCCTTGGATTAGAGCCCTCACGATGCTACCAAAAAAATTACTGACACTTTAGCAGGAAGTAAGAATAGATGTTTATAATTTGCCATTAGTAAGTACCTATAAGTCTTATGTTATGAACTTTCCCTATAAGTATTTACACTTGCATTTGACATTAAGTATCTACATGGATTTATAATTTTATATAGTTATAATTCTAATGTATGTACAACTTTTTACTCTTTTTTCCCTCTTTTCACATAATCTGCAAGGGGGAGAGGTTGGGGACCGAACACAGGACCTCACACATGCGTGTGCTCTACCACTGAACTATACCACAGTCCTAAATCAATTATAAGTACACAGGAAAATTAAGCAAATGAAAAAGGAGGATAAAATTAGCTGAGGAAAAGTAAAATGCAGTAAAGGAATGAAAAGTAAAAATAGTATGTTAGAACTTGCATACTCGAGCATGCCAGGCAAGCACTGTAACCGCTGAGCCACTGCTCCAGCCCTAGCGTTTCATCTTTGATAGTAGAAAATTAAGAGATATTGAATGATCTGAAAAATTAAGGAGAAGCAATATGATAAAGTTATAATAGAGACATAGAAGTAAATACCAAACAATACAAACAACAAATAAACAAAGCTAAAAGGAGGTCAAAGTGGCTGTCAATGGAGGAAGATGAGGGTAAATGAAAGCAATAGCTATTTTTCAAAATGAATGGTCTAGAACTATTTAATAACTTAAACTCTATTTATGTGTAATGTGCAATATGTGTATTTTGTCTTTGTCCCCATTTCCCAGCTCCTAACTCATCAAGGTAAGCCATCAAATTTCTCTTCTCCAAGGCAGGCCATACAAACTAAAAATATACTCAAATCTTGCTTGGTTTTTCTGTGTCAGAGCTGGTATAGTGATATACTTACCTATAACCCCACCAACTAGGGATGGTGAGGCAAGAAGATCATAACAAGTTCAGCACCAGCCTCTGCAACTTAGCAAAGCTCTCTCAAAATTTAGAAATTTTAAAAATAAAGAAATTCTCTGGGGCTGGAGCAATGACTCAGCAGTAAGGCACTTGCCTGGCATGCACAAGTGCCCAGGTTCAATCCCCAGCACCACATATACAATTAAATGTCAGAGAAGCAAAAACCAGATGAAAAACTAAATAAAACTGATTATCATTCTCACTCTTAAAAAAAAAATTCTCCGGTAATAAGACCCGCATTTCAGAGGGGATCCTGACACATGTCCATGAGAAAGGAATGCTGCAGAGAGGCCAGGAGAATCTGAACAGGCAAGTCTTGCTGGGGGTTCCCTCTCAGGCTATTACCATTAGTATTTTTGTCCAAATGCATTTTGACATGGTTGTCTATGTTTCAATCATGCCCATGCAATAAACACACCATAAGAGCACACAAGAGAGAGTTCTGGGAGCTTCTGGACTGCTGAACACATGGAGACTTACACGAAGGCAAACAGAAACAGCCATGTTCCAGGAAGGTGGCACACTCCAACTCCGGAGGACAGAAGCTCCTGCACTCCAGACCTTGCTCTATGTGTCTCTTCATTTCATGCTTATTTGTATCCTTTAAAATATCCTTTTTAGAACTGGAGCTGTGGGGCTAGAGCAGTGGCTCAGCAGTTATGGAGCTTTCTTTCTCTTACTGTCCCTCTCTCTTTAAAAAAAAAAAAAGAACTGGAGTCGTGGCTCAGGGGTTGGAGTGCTTGCCTGGCATGTGTGAGGACCTGGGTTCAGGCCCCAGTACCACATATACAACTAAGTGTTGGAGAAACAAAGGACAAATGAAAAAAAATCAATTCTCTTAATCTCTCCCTCTAAAAAAAAAATCCTTTATAATAAATCAGTAAACGTTAAGTAAAGTGTTTCCCTGAGTTCTATAAGCTGCTCGAGCAAATTAATCAAACTTGAGAAGGAGATTGTGGGAACTTCAACTTGTAGCTGGTTGGTCAAAAGCTTCTAAAGTGAAGGCAGACTTGGGGACTGAGGCCTTGATCCCTGGGATCTGATGCTATCTCCAGGTAGATAGTATCAGAAATGAATTAAAACTTGACAATGCCCATCTGGCAGAATGAACTGCTTGCTGATGGGGAAAGACCTCCAAACCTTTTGAAGTCACAGATGACTATGGCATGAGAGCAGAGGGAAAGCTGGTAGTTTCTTGTTTGTTTGTTTCTTTCAAAGAGAAAGGGACAGTGAGCGAGAGAGAGTAAGAACCAAATTTATTTAGATTTTCATGTGGCTTTTGTTGCTCTAACACTTAGTTGTGTACATGGTCCTGGGGTTTCAACTAGCCTCCTTGCGCATGCCAGGCAAGTGCCATAACCACTGAGCCACTGCTCCAGCCTAAAAGCAGGTAGTTTTTCCCACACAGTATATATACTTGATGAAAAAAAATTTTGAATAGGTACATATCCATAGTGCTCCTTTTCTGTTGTTTAAAAAAATTTTTACTTCTAAAACTTATTTATCTTTTGTGAAATGAGAGAGCTTTTTTCTTTTTTTTTTTCTTTCTTTTTTTTTTTTTAACCAGGGATTGAATCCAGGGGCATTTAACCACTGAGCTACATCCCCAGCCCTTTTTATTTTTTGAGACAGGGTCTCACTAATTTGCTTATGGCCTCGCTAAGTTGACAAAGCTGGCTTTGAACTTGCAATCCTCCTAACTCAGCCTCCTGAGTTGCTGGGATTACAGGTATGCACCACCATGCCCAACGGATAGTATATTTTATAAATGTAATTCAGACCCAGGAGCAAAGTGGCTTATCCAAGGATTCACAATGAATTGGCAAATTACTAACCTCTTAATAGAAAAAGAAACAAGGCTTTTCAGGAAGATCAATTCACTCACCTGATGAAAGAAATAGGTAACAGCAAGGTCATTGTCATTTAAGAGGATTTCTTCTTCTGTTGTAAAAAGCCACTTTCGAATGGTCAGGCAGGTACCTGGCACAGCTGATGTATAATTCTGGACGTAGAGTTTATGAGGAAATTCGTTAGGAGCCAGCTTACGTACTGAAGAAAAGACAAAACAAAGAAAGCTGAAATGAAAAGATGTATAAGGGATTTCTCTAGTATAAATTATGCAAGGCAGATCAAGAATGGTATATTACCATTAACCAGAGCATCAGTTCAACTTTGTCAAGGAGCTCTGCCATGGGGGCACAAAATAACCACTTATCTAGCTAAATATAGCCCTGCTAACCATAATTATGGCCAATCAAGCCCCTGACTGAAATTTATCACTTGAATAGAGGGTCCTTCAGTTAACAAGTCGACTCTGCAGAAAGCACGAACTCCAAATTGAATTAAAATACCTGATTCATTACCTGGCAGGTTACAGCTGTTATCCACTGAACATCTTCAGAGCAAGCCTCTCCTCTTATCCAGCTATGGGCATTCAGAATCTCCTATGGCCATTCTCAATGAACTTTTGTTAAGAGCTGAAAGCTCTTTGCATCCTACCCAACCCCCCAAAATCTGAAGGCATTCATCACAGAAAAAGTATTCTGAATAACATTACTTCTTTTCCCTAACAGTGAACAGCAGGATAAAACACTAGCACTTTTAATTTCTTCTTTCTTTTGGTACCAGGGATTAAACCAGGGTTGCTTAACCATTGGACCACATCCCCAGGCCTTTTCATTTTTTATGTTCTATTTTGAGACAGGGTCTCACTAACTCCTTAGGGCCTTGCTAAGTTACCGAGGTTCATCTCAAACTTTCGATCCTCCTTCCTCAAAGGTGTGTCCCACCATGTCCTGTGTCCACCTTTAATTTCTATATTGCCTTTCCCCAATTTTACTTGGTTTATGTTTATTTGGCTGTGAAAGACAGATTTAATATTTCTCATTTTATACAAAGTGAAACTCCAAGCTTAAGAAGGAATAAGAATAGAATCCAAGTATCCTAGTACCCTAGCAATGCTTTGTAACATAATTTACATCTGCCTTATTAGGCTGTTGAGAGTTGGGAAGACAAATAATAGGGAGATGACTGCTTTGGATGAATCAAAGTTGTTCTAACTTGACCTGGAATGGCAATCCTAGTCTACCATTCCTTCTCCTGGGATGAGGAAGGTTTGATCGACCAATATTATCAGTGTCATTTCTGGTCTTAGCCCTGTGTTTGTAGGATGTGGAAGAGAACCATGAATTGTATGAAATCTACATTCAGAGCAAGTCCTTAGACACCCTACCAGTAACATTTATAAAACAAAATATTCTTGTCATCATGTAATAAAATTTTCTAGAAAGAGGAAATCTATACATACACAAATTTAAATATAAGCATTAAGACAAAGGTTTTTACGCAATATATTTCTAATCTCAGAAAATAAAACACTTTTCTTAAAAAATTTTTACAAAAAGCATAAAGTATGCTGAAACCACATGTGGCTAAATAGAGCTTCCCCTTTTTAAGGCCGTTTCATTAGAATATATATATTTTGAATCTCTGATTTAGAAGAACCTCATGAAAGTATCTAATTCAGTGCTATGTATAACTTATATGAACAGACAAAAGAGGAAAAAGGATCAACAGCAATCATGTACCTTTATGACATGGCTTAACAGGACTGGCCTGGTCTGCCTGTCCAGATGAGTGGGATTGTGGCTTGTCTTCAAGCTCTTTTCTATCCAACAGTATTAGAATAAAATATCCAAATAAAACAATATTAGCCACTAGCACTTACCAAAGGAATGATTTATCACTTCAAATAAGGCAAAGTAATTCACCGTCGTACTGTCCATGCCAACCTTTGCTGCAATAGCCTACAGTTTAAGAAGGATAGAATAGCTTCATGAAAACTAAATCAGACAACACTAGGGGAAAAGGCAGGTACATGCATGCATGTGTAGAAGGGAAAGGGGAAAAGTCTGGTCACCTTGGCTTATAAAAACTATCATGGTTCATAGTTATCCTTTGTTTTGTTCTGGGGATTTAACCTGGGGCACTTTACCACTGAGCTACATCCCCAGTGCTTGTTTAAATTTTGAGATAGGGTCTTGCTAAGTTGCTGAGGCTTTTCAAACTTGTGATCCTCCTTCCTCAGCCTCCCAAGTTGCTGGAATATGGGCCTATGCCACTATGCCCAGCAAGAGCTATCCTTTGTAAGTATACATGTACACAAATGTATCAAAGAAAAGGAAAAGAATTCCGGTATTTACCCCAAATAGTTGTGATCTGAGTTTTTCCTTTCCAATACAAGCTAATAAGAGTTTTTTCCTCTTTGAAATATGACTTCATTTCACACAAGTCTTTTTGTTTTACTTTATTTTATTTATTTTTTAGAGAGAGAGAGAGGGAGGAGGACAAGAGAGAAAGGAAGAATCAATTTTATTTATTTTTTCATCAGGTCTTTGTTTCTCTAACACTTAGTTGTGTATGTGGTGCTGGGGTTTGAACCTGGGTCCTCGCGCATGCCAGGCAAGCGCTCCAACCACTGAATCACCACTCCAGCCCACAAAAGTCTTCTTAAAACACTTTATAAGAAGTATACTTGGTAAGTCAGATCTTAACAAAAAAAATTATTAAATATCCAGTTTCACATATTCAGCCTACATTTACACAAGATCTGTAGCTTTTTTTTTTTTTTAAGAGAGAGGGACAGTGAGAGAGACAGAGAAAGAGAGAAACAACTTTATTTAGTTTTTCACATGGCCTTAGTTGCTCCAACACTTGGTTGTATACATGGTGCTGGGGTTTGAACCCAGGTCCTCATGCTTGCCAGGCAAGCGCTGAAACTGCTGAGCCACCGCTCCAGCCCCTGTAGCTTTGTTTTTGTTTTTAAACATGGGGTCTCACTATGTTACCAGGCTAGTTTCAAATTTCTGGGCTCAAGTAATCTCTGTGCCTCAGTCTCCCAAGTAGCTGGGGCTATAGGCTTGTACCTCTGTGCTCAGCTTGATTCCTGAGTTTAAATATTGTTTGTCAATTTCAAATTATTTTTGCTAATTTTTCAGGTGATCTATGTCCCAAGCTAGGAACGCTACGCATCTCCATTTCCTAATAATTATCATCAGCAGTATCCACAAGAAAACAGAAAATGTTGTGACAAGAGGCATATTAATATTAAACAAGGATCAGTTCTCTCCAGGTCTTAACGTGACAAAAAATAAATTGAAAAATTCCATGTGCAAATAAGTGAAAATTAAAATTACACACAAACAACAAAGCAAAGGACAAACAGTAGTAACAAACTCCCTTTTCAAGATCAATCCCAACATAAACACGACATTAACTGAACAAGACGGAACTGCTGAATATTGGTACCCCAGCAAACCAAACATAAATTATACCCCTTCTTCTCATTTCTGCTCACATATCAGGCCTAAGTTCAACACTGATGTGATGTAGGAACTAGAAATTGTAAGTGTTGTAAATTACCATTTTGTACCACACTGAATACAAATTGAAATGCACTCAAGGTTTAGAAAATGGCTTCTAGATATGTCTTAGTAACAGCACAGGAGGAAAAGTATAAAAAAACTTAGGCCTTGCTAAAGATACATTGAGAAAAGCAAAGAAAACAAAAAATCAACAATCTATAGAAATAAGCATTTTTTTTGCATTCACTTTACCACGATGTAATTTCAAAAATGCCTCATATTTTACACATCCTTTGCCATGATATACAGCAGATGAATAAATGTATGAAAGATTTTTTACTCTGAAAATTGGCAATAAAAGGAAAGAATCAAATACTTAACCTCTCCCACAAGCTGCATGATAGATAACTAAACAATCTTAGTTAAGAAAAAGTTACGTACAAAAAAAAAAAAAAATCTAGCTAATAAAGTATGAAGAAACTAGATAATTAGAAAACCAGAACTATGCAACCTTTATGAAATCATTGGTTAAGGCAATAATCCTGACTACAACCATTTGATAAAAAGTCAATGAGGAACTTTACAGTGGACAGATCAGGTTATTAACCAAGCCTACTGAGTATTCGTTACCTACCACTAAAAGTAGGATAACTAGATATTGTGTACTGCCTGTTGTGAAGCAATATGATATATATATCGCCAATTATGAAGAATTCATATCAAAAAAGCAGAGTCTGAAGCTAATCAAGCCACTACAGTAAACTTCCATTTATCGAAAATACAGGCAGACAGGAGGACATATTAAATGACACGCCAAGGAAACAGGTAAGTTCAGAATATGGGATGTTTCACAGTGTACTCTATCCCATTTCTGCAACAAAACAATGGCATGAAAAAAATGTTGGGGAGGGCAAGGGGTACTACTCTATATTAAAACAAGTATAAAAGTCAAACGTGATATAAGAACATTGTTTGGATCCAGATTTTTAAGAATTTATCACTTTTAGATAACTGGAAAAACCTGACTTTGGAAAGAAAATGGTGCTAATTTTTTTAGGTTTGATAGTCACTGTGCTTATGTAAGAAGAATGTTCTTCTGTACGCATAGGTCTAATAACATGGGTTTTGCTCAAAACCCTTAAATGAAAAGCAAAAAAGGATATGTTGTACAAATGTGGCAATATCTTGGTAATTATTAAATATGAGTGGTGAGGACTAAGAACACAGCTCAGTGGTAGAGCACTTGCCTAGTATATTCAAGGCCTTAGGTTAGAACCCCAGGACTGCAAAAAAAGAAAGAGCGTTTTTTCAAAAAGAGTGTATTGGGGTTGGGGGGCTGGAATGGTGGCTCTGCGGTTGGAGCGCTTGCCTGGCATGCACAAGGACCCAGATTCAAACTCCAGCACCAAGTACACAACTAAGTGTCAGAGAAACATAGGCCAAATAGATAAATAAATAAAGCTGATTCATTCTCTCTCTCTCTCTCTCTCAAAAACAAAAAAGATGGGAATGTAATATCTAACTGAGGGGTAAAGCACCTCTGGGTCCAATCCCCAGTACCTACAGTATATGGAGATTTGTTTACAATTCTGTTTATTTAAACCAATAAAAAGAATAGTACAATCAAAAAAAGGAGGAGTAATAACTCCTATACCTTAGGATATTTACTGTACTGTTCTTTCAAGGAAGGCAAAGTACTTTCATGTTAATAACAGTTTAATAAACTTACATGTTTGACACACTACACACTGCACACGTATGGACTCATTTGTTTCCTACTTTCACACTATCCAATGTCAAACCAACATGTTCAAGTTTAATTTACCTGGTATACTTGGTCTGTAGTACTGTTTTTTTTAACTCTGACTGTAACTGTCGTTCCATCTGGTAATGCTACTCTCAGCTCTACATCAGACACACCATTGTAGTTCTGGGGAAAAAGACATAGAGAAAGTATTTATAACCCAGTAGTATATCCTCACTCTTCTTATAACATGTTAGCTAAACAATAATCTAAAAAAGTGATAGGAAGTGAGTTCCAATTAAAATGGAAAAATGACATCTTAAAAGTCAATATATTTATAAATCATAAAGCTGACTTCAGGCTGCAGCAGAAGTTGACCTTTAAGATGAAAAGGGAAAAAGAAGCATATTGAAGCCAATGTGTTCACATTTCAAAACAGAAAACCATGTGCAACAGTCTAGGTCAAATACAGATGAGAGTTTTGGTTCACTTCCATTACCCATTCGGAATTCACAAATGAGAAAGAAAACACTGAAAACAAAAATTCCAATGAATATTCTCTGGTTTTAATGGTTACGCATATAGGCTGGCTTAAGGGGTATCCTACGTTCCCTTCTGAACTCTGAAATAATCAGGACTTTTTTTTTTTAAAGACAGAGGGACAGCGTGTATGTGTGTGTGTGAAAGAGAAAGAGAGAAAGAGAGAGAGAAAGAGAGAAAGAGAGAGAGAGAGAGAGAGAGAATGAAAATCAATGTTATTTAGTTTTTCATGTGGCTTTCGTTGCTCCAATGCTTCATTGTATATATGGTGCCGGCATTCGAACCTGTGTCCCTGTGCATGTGATGCAAGCGCCAAAACCACTGAGCCACCACACCAGCCCCATTCATCACTATTACTATTACTATAAATTACTATTCATTGCCTAAAACCATCTTAAGCATTACAGTAGTCTCCCCATTACTCCCAGTGAATGGCAGAAGGATGGTACTGAAACCTATTCCTCTTCCGTTTCACTAAGCAGTTATCATACACTGTGGTCATACCTTTTGCAGGTTGAGGTGCTACAGCAAAAACTGCATAAATTTCTTTCCTATTATTATTTTTTTTTTGTATCAGCCCTTTTTATTTTTTATTTTGAGACAGGGTCTCACTAAATTATTAAGTTGCTAAGGCTGGCTTTAAATTTGTGATCCTCCTGCATCTGCCTCCCAAGTTACAGGGATTACAGACGGGCATGCACAATGATGCCCAGCTTAGAATGAATTTCTTTTTCCTTTTTCATAATTTCACAGAAGATTCATTCTTACCACAGAGCTAGCAACCTCAGCATATGATTTTTCCCCCTTTTTCATTGTGAAGAACTTTTACCTTTTTTTTTTTCAGGGCTGAGGACCGAACTGGGGGCCTTGCACATGCTAGGCAAATGCTCTGCCACTGAGCTAAATCCCCAACCCCAGAACTTTTACCTTTTGAGCTTAAAGGATGCTCAATGGCTCCTCTTGGATATATCTGAATTGCTAGTATCACTACTCTTGTGCTTTGAAGACTTTATTAAATAAAATAAGGGTTACTTGAATACAAGTACTGTGGTATCAGGGCACTAACGATGATAACCGACCCAGCTACTAAGTGGTTAACAGGCAGGTGGCATGTACCAAGTGGATATGTTAGACAAAGGATGATTCAGATGCTACTCAGAACGGCACACTATGAACTGTTTGTTTCTGGAATTTCATATTTATTATTTTCAGACCATGGATGACCACAGGTAACTAAAACTGGGAAGCAAAACCATGGACAGGAGGACCACTGTACTTTGTTTTAAGCCCTCATCTGCAAGATACTTAAAATCTAGTTGGGAAAACAAGGCATATGCATATGAAAGAATTAGTATTACATAATCATTTTTCTATTCAATTAATATTTACTAAGCACCTATAATATGCTTGATTCTGTGGTAAAGCACTGTAACAAAGATGATCAAGATTTAGCTCTTATCTACAGGTAGCTCACACTCTTGTAAGCTAAAAATAGAAAGTGACAAACTGATTATATGTACAAAAATTAGAGAATGAGATAGCAATGATGTAATAAGTGAGTAGTACTGATTGCAGAATTTTTTTTTTTAAAGACAGAAGGACAGTGAGAGACAGACACAGAATCAACTTTTATTGAGTTTTTCACACGGCTTTCGTTGCTCTGACACTTAGTTGGGTACGTGGGTTCTGGGGTTTGTACTCGAGCATGCCGAGCAAGCACCGTAACTGCCAAGCCACCGCTCCAGGCCCAGAAACTCTTGATGGAATAAGAAATTGATGACCTGAGTTATTAGGGAAAACTTCAAAGAGAAGATGGACCCAACACCAGGTCTTAGGATAGATAAGCCAGATACATATGAAAAGGACGTACAAGAAATACAGTCGGGGCTGGAGCGGTGGCTCAGCGGTTACGGCACTTGCCTGGCAAGTGCGAGGATGCAAGTTCAAACCCCAGCACCACGTACACAATGAAGTGTCTGAGGAATGAAAGTCACATGAAAAACTAAATAAAGATTGCTTCTAAAAAAAAAAAAAAAGAAATACAGTCATTTGGAGAATTTAATTGTAATTCAAACCCAATTGACATCTTTTCCCCCATAAGGAGTTAAAAGAAAAATAATCACTGAAGGGTGGATTCACCTACCTCATCTGATTCTGATAGGAATTCCTGCATGATGTCACTCTCACCAATGACTCGTATTGAACACACTGGGGAAAATAAAGATAGAATCTAGCGTAACACTCCAAAATCAAGAACATAAAATCAAGAATATAGCAAGGTTTAAATTCAAATCATCAGTAACAAGTAATGGAAAGGTAGCATGTATCCCTGGCATAACACACATTTATGCAAACATCATCTACACCAAAGGAGTAACAGAAAACACAAAGATGCAGCTTGCTAAAAATATTAGACACATCCAGAAAAGAAATATAAAATATAGTAAAACTAACTGAGCAGTCTTGCGTGACCTATTAATATCCTAAAACAACAGAACATGAGGGAAAAGAAAAGTCAGTTAGAGATAAACCAAGTATAAAAATGAAACACAAAAGGAAAAAGAACATCTATTTGGCCTAGGAACAGGTCAGAGAACAATAAACTTTTAAAGCTACTTTAGAAAAAATGGATAGAGCTAGACGCAGTGGCACACACCTATAATCCCAGCAGCTGAGGAGGCTGAGGCAGGAGGTGCACAAGTTCAAAGTCAGCTTCAGCAACTTAGCAAGGCCCTTAAGCAATTTAGTGAGACCCTGTCTCAAAATAAAAAATGAAAAAGGGCTGGAAATATGGTTCAGTGGTTAAGGGTCCCAGAGTTCAATTCTGGGCAACCCCCCCCCCCCGCAAAAAAAAGGAAGGAAGGAAGGAAGAAAAAAAGAAAGGGTGGGGGTAGGGGGTAGGGGGGTGGTATAGATAGCAAGCAAGTAGATTGGTAATCTTTCGAATCTAAAAAAGTTAATTTCCTGACACTCTCATGGGGATGGTAAATTGATGATTTTACTTCATTTGATTAAAAAAGAAAAATGCACCCTTTCTCATTTCCCCAGGGCTGTATGCAGAGGCCAGTTCATGTTAGGAACAGCTAAAAACAGATGAGGAAGTTTCACTACCTTCCATGGTGGAAATGGCTTTTCTTCAGGGATGAGGCTCCCTACCAAAGTCTTTAAAAAATGCAACTAGGTCAATTAGTTCTTATACAATGACATAGAATTACTAAACATAAGGCCACTATTCTATTACACTAATATTTTAAAGCAAGACCTATTACACAGCTAGAAAGTAATGTAACTCTATAACGCAGCAAGGCAAGGTCTCTTCTGAGCCACAAGTTGAACTATCTGAGATGTGTGTCTTTTTTCTGCCTTTCTAGAGAAATAAATGTCTCAGCATCCGCATCCACATCCTAATGTATCATTTGGAAGTGCTGAGATAAAAAGTTTCAATATTTCTGCTTGCTTAAAAGGGGACATTAGATTACCTATAACTTCGGGCTGGAGTGGTAGCTCAGCGCTTACAGTGACTTTCTGGCATGCACGAGGACCAGGGTTCAAACCACAGCACCACATACACAACTACATGTCAGAGCAATGAAAACCAGATGAAAAACTAAAACTTGATTTTCTCTCTCTTAAAAAAAAAATGGTGGGGGAGGGTGTAAGAAGAACTCCTAGGAGACTGGAGGGTGGGAATTTGGGGGAATCATCTCAGAAGGAGATCTCTGCCCTCCATGAGATATTCATTTAACTCAGGAGTTCTTCTGGGGGAACCCAAGCTGGGCATCCATGATATGTCATTAGCCCTGGATAACTAAGTATATATACATTGGTTCTTGAATGTTTGATAATGTTTCCCCCTCAACTGTATCTCTATATCCATCTAATAAAAAAAAATTATCTATAACCCAGCAAACCTTTGAATACCTATAAAAGGAAAAAGGTGTTTTCATGTAGGATATGCTAATGAAACAAGAATCATTTCAATGAAGATATGTTAAATAAATACTGCTCACTTAGTTCCCAAATTAATTCAGCATACCGATGCATCTGTCCTCATGTGTTTGCTGGCAAATAATATAACTCTATAAATAAAGGTCCATTAAGGACTATCAAATGCATCAAAAACTATTCATTTTTCTGTTGTTAAGGACTCAGTGAGCCAATAAAACAAGCTACATACGAATCACTGTACTGGGCATTTCAGTTTTCAAAGCTCAGCTCATTCTCCCCATATAGTAACAAATCTTTCACTACTGAGTTTGGGGAAACAGCTATACAGTTTAAGAGTTTCAATCTGTGTCTACTCAGGATGGTAGAATTTCACAGACTGGTTTACCTTTTTCTAGATATTCTTCCAACCCCCGACGTCGAGCATCTAATTGCTGTTCTGATAATGAGAATGGCCACTTTCCTGGAAGTCGAGGAAATGTAAAGTTCGCAAACTCTCTCTTCAGGTTCTGGTGCAAGATGGCAAACTCCCGGTACCGCTTAGAACACAGTTGCCTCCCTGCCATGTAAACATTGTACACCTAGTGAGGAAGAAGAACAAAGAAAAGTCTACTTCCTACAAATTAAATCACAGAATCATCTAATATCAGGCTAAGATGTATATTTGTTAAATGCATAGTAATACACCTAACTGAGACTATGTTCAAGATCATTTTTTTAAATTAGATGTATATAGAGATACAATTGAGGGGAAAACATTATCAAACCATCAATAACCAACGTATATATACTTAGTTATCCAGGGCTAATGCCTCAAGATCATTTTAAAACAAGACTTTTTTTTTTTTTTAAGAGAGAGAAGGACAGTGAGAAAGAGAGAGAAAGAATCAATTTTATTTAGTATTTCATGTGGCTTTCGTTGCTCTGACATTTCGTTGTGTACATGGTGCTAGGGTTCAAACTGGGGTCTTCACACATGCCAGGCAAAGCACCATAACCACTGAGCCACCAATCCAATCCCAAGACTTACTTTTAATAAACACACCAAAAGTTACATGTACAAAAGAGGGCTACTTCCTTCAAGGGGGCATGATCTTATTTTTGCAAATAAAAAGAAAAAATTATGTCCAATATACTTTTAAATACCTTCAAAGGCAATTATTAGGGTTTTTGTTGTTGTTTTTTTGAACCAGGACTTGAACCCAGGGGCAATTAACCACTGAGGCACATCCCCAACCCCTTTTTTATTTTTTATTTTGAGGCAGGCTCTCACTAAGTTGCTGAGGCTGGCTTTGAACTTGCAATCCATCTGCTTCAGCCTCCCAAGCTGCTTGGATTACAGGTGTGCCCCACCACACCTGGAGCAATTATCAATTCTTAAGTGTGGATTTTATTTTCAGCAAGCTAAGTCTTTCAAAGCCATATAGTCTTTGCCCCTTCAATCCCATCTTCCTGCTACCCTAATCCCCAAAAGCTATCATAACACCCATGTTCATCATTCCCTTCATTTTTCTTTTCTATTTATTTATTTCTTTGTTTCTTGAGACAGGGTCTCACTACGTTGCCCATACTTTGGCCTCAAGTGATCCTCCTGCCTTAACCCCCTGAGTAGCTGGGACTATAGGCATACCACACCTAGCCTGGCTGCCTTTCTTTTTATGGTTGTTGCTTTGTTTTTTGCATTTATATATAATCCTTAAATTTTTATCTTTTAACTTTTTACAAGTATTTTAATTCTATAAAAACGAAGTACCATGTTGAGAGCTTGTTTGGAATTTCTAACAGGGGAGCACAGTTACTGATATACCCTTGACTCTACCCATCCTCTTCGACTGAGAATGCAGCTTCAGGAGGGACACTAATGGAGTGGTGAGGGAAGAAGGGGAGAGTCACCTAGTCAGCAATATCAGTCAAATCAACCCTGGCCATCAATGAGGTTACAGATGGCACAGCCAGATCGCCCTTACATCCCAGAGTACCACACTGAATGACACTTTTGGGGATTTACTCTTATCACTTAATATTTGTCTCATCCACATTGTTACATATCTGTCATTTATTCTGTTGTATATGGCATTTTGTTGTATGAACACATCATAGTTCTTTCTAATTAGTTCTCTCACAGATGTCAGTTGGATTGTTTCTGGATCTTAACGATTTGTTGTGAACAATGCTGCTATAATCATTTATATACATGCCTCCTGTTGTATATGCAAAAGAGATTTTCCTGAGTATATTACCTGAAAGTGGAACTGCAGGGTTAAAAGATATGTGCATATTCTACCTCAGGATATTAATACCAAACTATAAGCTAGCATGGTTGACTTATATCCCTTTCAGTAGTATGTAAAAAGATCCTTTCAATTTTTGCTAATGGGGTGGGTATAAAAGTTATCTTTGTGGTCCTAATTTACGTTTCTCTAATTATGAAAGATGCTAAATACCTCTTCCTATATTTACTGACTACTAGTATTTTTGTTCTGTAAAATAACAATTCATGTGTTTTACCTACTATCATACTGAATGTTTGTGCTTTTCCAGGTATTTGTAAGACTTCAGATGTTTTATTTTGTTTTTGACACAGGGTCTGCTATGCTCCCCTGCCTGGCCCCAATCCTTATGCTTCAGTCTCCCAAATAGCTGGGATTACAGGCACAAATCACCATGTCCAACTCTATATGTTCTTGACATGACATTTTTTATTCATGTGTACTATGAATACCTTCTCCCACTTGTCACTGATGCTTTCACTTAATTTAAGGAATTTTAATTTTAAAGATCTCTTAGCCAGGCATGGTGATGCATGCCTGTAATCCCAGTGACTCAGGAGGCTGAGACAGGAGGATTACAAATTTGAGACTAGCCTTAGCAATTTAGCAAGGCACTAAGCAACTTAGACCCTGTCTCAAAATAAAAAATAAAAATTGGCAGGATGTTGCCCGTAGTAAAGCACTCATGGTTTCAATCAACAGTACCCAAAATGAATAAATAAAATAAAATTCAGATTTCTTAACTTTAAGAGTTTAATTTATCAATTTTTAATAAATATTTTTTGTTTTTTAAAAAACTTTTTTTTTGCCAGGCATGGTGGCACATACCTGTAATCCTAGCAACTTGGGAGGCTGAGGCAGGTGGATCGCAAGTTCAAACCAGCCTCAGCAATTTAGCAAGGCCCTAAGCAACTTGGCAAGACTCTGTCTCAAAATAAAAATATAAAAAAGGGCTGGGAATATGGCTTAATGGCTAAGTACCAAAAAACAAAAGCAAAAAGAAAAACAACAACAACAACAAAACCACAAACTTTTTTTTTCTACCACTAAGATCTAAAAGCTATTCATCAATATTTTCTACTAAGAGCTTTTAATTTTTTGTTTTGTCAATTAAGTCCTTATTCCATTTGGAACTGATTTTCCTATAAAAATGAAGTACCATTTCATTGTTATTTCTTTTAAAATCAATATTTAAAATCAATCCCTAACTGAAAATATTCTGCTTTTATAGGACAATCCAACCTGAAAACTTTTAGATGATCTGTAATTAATCTCTCACCATAAGTAATGAGAAAATTGGACACAAAACAAGAAATAACTATTTTTCAGACGCAGGATAACAGGAATATAAAAACTGTGGTCCCTAAGCTGGGCATGGTGGCACAAGCCTATAATCCCCGCAGCTCAGGTTGAGACAGGATTGCAAGTTCAAAGCCAGCCTCAGCAACTTAGCAAGACCCTAAGCAACTTAGAGAAATCCTGTGTCAAAATAAAACTTAAAAAAGGGCTAGGGATGTGGCTCAGTAGTTAAGGGCCCCTGGGTTCAAACCCCAGTACCAAACAACAACAGAACCAAACCATGGTACCTGAGAAAATGGAACAAGATGAGTCTTATATGTAACTTTCACTTTCTGGCTAGAGGTAACTTCTAAAGTGTAGCTCAAGAACAGGTATCCAGGGGCTGGAGCAGTGGCTCAGCAATTTTTGGCACTTGCCTTGCATGCACAGGGACTCAGGTTCAAACCCCACCACAACATACACAATGAAGTGTTGGAGCAATGAAAGCCAAACGGAAAATTAAATAAAACTAAGTCTCTCTCTCTCACACACTGCCCCCCTCTCTCTTAAAAAAAGAACAGGTGGGACTGGAGCGGTGGCTCAGCGGTTATGATGCTTGCCTAGCATGCGCAAGTACATGGGTTCAAACCCCAGCACCACGTACACAACTAAGTGTCGGAGCAATGAAAGCCATGTGAAAACACTCAGATTCTCCCCCCCCCTCCGGCTCTCTCTCACTGTCCTTCTCTCTTTAATATATATTAAAAAAAAAAAGGTGGCTCAGTGGTTTCAGCGCTTGCCTGGCAAGCACGAGGATCCGGATTCAAACCCCAGCACCACGTACACAACTAAGTGTTGGAGCAACGAAGGCCATGTGAAAAACTAAATAAAGTTGTTTCTCTCTTTCTCTGTCTCTCTCACTGTCCTCTCTCTTTAAAAAGAAAAAAGAAAAATAAAACAGGTATCCAGACTGAATTTGGCAACTTCAGACAGACTGGAAGACTGGATGGAGTTCAAGGAGAGCTTGCTAGAATTTGCAAGGTTGAGCACACAAGAGAATTTAAGAAAGGGAGAGCTCAATAAATCTCCATTGGGTCTCCTTGAATTTTTACTGAATTAATAATCTAAAGAAAGAACTATCATGGGGTGAGGGGCTATAAATTTCCAGAGTTCACACAGGATGTAGAACCATTAAATGTTTCTCCAACCAGAATAAAAACACCTCCCTGAATCTACATGGAATTCAGAAGGGAACTCAAAAGGCCATGCTTTAGGAGCTGGCTATATTAGTTCTGGAGTAAAAGCTACTCTAAACTACCCTAAGAGCTTAAAAAAAAAAAAAAAATCAAAAGGACCAAAGTAGTCTTTTTTTTAATTTTTTTTTAAAGAAAGAGGGGACAGTGAGAGAGAGAGACAGAGAGAATCAATTTTTATTTAGTTTTTCACATGGCCTTTGTTGCTCTGAGACTTCGTTATGTACGTGGTGCTGGGGTTTGAACTTGCGTACCTGCGCATGCTAGGCAAGCGCCATAACTGCTGAGCCACCATTCCAGCCCCCAAAGTAGTCTTTAAATAACTGCATGCCATGAAAAAAAAACAATGATAAAGCAAATGCTCTTCAAAAGAGTATAACAAAATCTAGTATCCAATAACAACAAGGGCAAATTATGACATCCAATAAAAATTACCAGGTATCTAAAGAAGCAGGAAAATTTGAACTGTGACAAGGAAAAAGAACATTGGTAGAACAGACCCAGAAGTGGCAGAAACAAAAATGTTAGTAAGGTTAGAGTTGTAGCTTAGTGGTAGGTCATGTGCTTAGCATTTATGAGGTCCTGAGTTCAGTCCTCAGAACTCTCCCCCCTGCCCCCAAGAAAGAGTTAGTAGGTGAGGACATTAAGCAGGCTGCTCCCGCTTCTGTTTAGGATTTAGGAAGCTGCAAGAAGTGCACTTCCACCAGTCACAAGAACATATCCCACTCATGTGTAAATTCTTTCCAGGGGCTTCTACTGTGCGCACAAGAAAGACTGAGGACATGGCATGAGACTAGAAATAGTTTCACTTGGTGGCCCAGGCATACTAGAGGTGATTAGCAATGGTTATGGGACAGACACAGTGTCTACCCACTCCCCCAGACCTTTCTCTTTTACTAAGCAAAGGTCTTCAAGTCATTGGGAGATGAACACCAAACCCTCTCATCCAGAGGGCACAGACAAGGACCCACTGCTTCTAGAAGGAATAAAAGCAAAATACTCTGTAGTCCTAGGGAGAGATAGGAAACCATCATTAGGCCTCAGTTCCTGTACTGATAAGAAGAGGACAGCTATAGCTGTAGTAGTAACTCTTCCCAGGAGTAACCATACTTACAAGGCCGTGACAGCTTGGCTACAGTAAGGAGAAAGGGCAGAACTAACAGGAACATCCACCTAAAAACTAAGGCTGGACCAGACAACATCTACCTCTACCATGAATCTAGCCAAAATCAAAACAAAGAATTGTCAACCAGTGGCCGAGGACAAGAATGTACAGAGATAATCTGTCTGTGGTACAGACAAGGGTAGTTGAAAGCTTAGGGAGAAGTAGGTTCAGGAACACTGATAAAAAATCCTCCAGGGGGGTGGAGCGGTGGCTCAGGGGTTACGGTGCCTGCCTGGCATACCAGAGGGTGTGAGTTCAAACCCCAACATGTACACAAGGAAGTGTTGGACAACGAAAGCCACATGAAAAACTAAATAAAACTGATTCTGTCTCTCTCTCTCTCTCTCACTGCCCCTCTCTCTTAAAGAAAAAAAAAAAGACAAGTCAATAAAAATGATCTAAACAGAAGCAAAAGAAAAAGAAGATCCAAAGCTCTAGGCTAATATCATGTTTGTAACTGAAATTTGAGAAAGAGGAGAAGAAAAAAGAACAAAGCTGAAGAAATATTTGACGATATACTGGCCGAAAACCTCCCCAAACTATTAAAAGATATCAACGCACAGATTCCCAAAACAGGACAGATACTGTTTATCCTGTTTACCAAAAAAAGCTAGACACATAAAAATCAAATTTATGAAAAGCAAAGATAAAAAGAAAACTCTGAAGGTAGTCAAAAGGGGTCAAAATATTACATAAAGAAGATCAAAAATTAAAATGAGCAAGTTTCTCATCAGAAACTATGCAAAACAAATGGCTACAGAGCCATCTTTATTTATTTATTTATTTTTAAACAGAGGGAGAGTGAGGAGAGAGAAAGAATTAATTTTATTTATTTTTTCATCTGGCCTTTGTTTCTCAGACACTTAGTTGTGTATGTGGTGCTGGGGTTTAAACACAGGTCCTCACGCTTGCCACGCAAGTGTTCCAACCTCCAAGCCACTGCTCCAACCCCTGCAGTGACCTTTTTCAGACCAAAAGCTAAAAGTATTCATTGTCTGTAACAGACAATACACACAAGAAACGTTAATGGAAGTTCTCTGAGCAAATGGAATAATAATGCCAGATGGAAACAAGATTTACGTACAGTAATGAAGCATACCAGAAATGGTAAATATGTGGTCAAATATAAAACTACTCTTTTCTGAATTTTTAATCTCTTTAAAGGGTAAGTTGTTTGGGTTGGGGTGTAAGGCATTTGCACTGCACACACAAGGACTGGGTTCAATCCCCAGTGTGCACCTCCCACGGTAATTGTTTAAAGCAAAGAAAACAATGTACCATAGAGTTGTTAAGGTACGAAAATAAATGTATAATAACTGCACAAAAGATGGGGGAGATGAAATACATTCTTCCAAGAGTCTTATACTATACCTGAAGTAAAATGTTATTTGAAGGTACACTTATAAAAATGTATAATGTGGCTCAGCGGTTGGAGTGCTTGCCTGGCATGTGCGAGGACCCAGGATCAAACACCAGAACCACATATACAACTAAGTGTTGGAGAAACAAAGACCAGATGGAAAAATAAATAAAACTGATTCTCTCCATATATATTTATTTATTTTTTATTCGTTCAATATAGTCTTACATAATGGACGGAATCATTGTTACATATTTATGCATATATGGATATTGACAAAGTAGTAGGCTGATCCTAGTCCAGGGTCTCCCTCCTTTGACCACTCCCTGTTCCCATGTCTCCCCTATTTTACCCCTGTGTTAGAGACAGAACTATGCCTATACATGTGTATTAATTATTGAATTTTCTGATCCTCTTTTCCCACCTATGTGTAGTTGGGCTTCTCATGGGAGTTGAGGATTCCCAGTTGCATTGATAACCCTACTAATCCCTCCCTCCAGCTGCACTGAGAGTCCCCCAATCCCATCCTCCCCCCTTTAAAAAATGTATAATGTAAACCTAAACAAACGCTAAGAAAACAACAAATTTTAAAGCTAGTAAAATAACAGTGGAGATAAAATGGAATCATTTTTAAATACTCTATTAATCCAAAAAAAGACATGAAAGGAAGAAAAAAGAATAGATGAGACACTAATGACAGAGAACTACCTGTATCAATAATTATACTAACTGTATTATACACATTTCAAATAAATAACTAGGATTGTCAGATTTACAAAAATGCAAGCTCTAACTACAAGCTATCTATAAGAAACCCATTTTACTTATAAATGTACATAGGTAGGGGCTGGAGCCCTACAGTACAGTGGTTACAGCGCTTGCCTGGCATGCACAAAGACATGGGTTCAAACCCCAGCACCACATACACAATGAAGTGTTGGAGCAACAAAAGCCACATAAAAAAACTAAATAAAATTGATTCTTTTTTTTCTCACTGTTCCTCTCTCTTTTAAAAAATAAATAAATATGGGGCTGGAGTGGTGGCTCAGTGGTTACGGCGCTTGCCTGGCATGCACAAGTATACAGATTCAAACCCCAGCACACACGTACACAACTAAGTGTCAAAGCAACGAAAGCCACATGAAAAACTCAATAAAAGTTGATTCTGTCTCTCTCTCTCTCACTGTCCTTCTCTCTTTAAAGAAAAAAATACATACATAGATAGATAGACAGGTTAAAAGTGAAAGGACAGAAAACGTATACAATGAAAACAATGAGAGAAAATCCAAAATAGCCATTAGTGGCTATATTACAATATCAGAGAAAGAATTCAGAACAAAGAATATTACCGGGAATAAGAAAGATACTTCTAAATGTTAAAGGGGTCAATTCATCAAGAAGACTTAACAGTTTATTTATACATAAAGAAAAACTTAATATAACCAAAAATTTCACATCAGGTATTATTATATAAACTCCCTATAGACCAAGGCTCCCAGAGATAACAACACAAACTCTGAACAAATGCCAAAAAAACAATTACCTGAGGATTCTGAGTAGTGTACGGAAAGCATGCAGATTGTGAAGGACAGTCAAAACATGGAGCAACGAACAGCATAGGCCTAGGTTTCGTTTCCCACTTTTAGGGTGCTTTGCCCTGAGATGGGCATCAGTCACGAAGCGGCACAACATAGGCAATTAAAACTCTGGCAGAAGCCAGCCATGGTGTGGTATGCACCTATAGTCCAGCCAACTTGGGAGGCTAGGGCAGAAGGATCACAAGTTTGAGGCTAGCCTAAACAAAATTACAAAGTCTGGAGATGTAACTCAATGGTAAATAGTGTGCCTAGTATGTGCTGGGCCCTGGGTTCATTTGCCAGTACTGCCAAAAATAAATAAATAAATAAAATTAAATAAAATAAAAAATAAAAACACAAACCTCCAATAGAAATCCTGACATCTTTCTGGATCAAAAAAACAGGGAATAGGGTACAATGTCTGTCACCAGAGGGAGTAAAGAATCCCAGAGGAGAGAGCCAGAGAAGGGGCTCTCTTAACTCTGTGAATGAACACCTCATGTATCTCCTTGAAAGATGTCTTCAGACTCAAAAAAAGCACAACAAAAAGCTGAAAGAATTAAACTGAAGGAATTAAGCTGAAAGAATAACAACAACTCACATATGGTGATACAGCTTAAATTAACTGACAGATAAGACAAAAACATCAGTACTCTTCGAGGAATACTACAGAGCCCAGAGTCTATATGATGTACATTCACAATATCCAGAATACAATCCAAAATTACACAATACACAAAGAACTAGAAGAATTTGAGCCAATAAGGAAAAGACACTTAATAGAGGCCAACCCAAAAATAGTATAAACATCGAAAGGTTCACATACAGTCAGTGAATAGAGCAGAAGAGTTCAGAAAAAGAACCACACATTTATGGATTAAGTGATGTTCCATTAACGTCAAAGTATTTCAGTGGTGGAAAGTATATTCTTTTCATAACAAGTTGCTGAAACAAATGGATATCTATCTCTCTATAAATAAAAGGACCTAGCCAGGCACAGTGGTGCACATTTGTAATTCCAGTGATTCAGGAGCCTAGGACAGGTGGATCTCAAGTCAGAGGCCAGCCTCACACACTGAGCAAGATCCTCAGCAACTTAGTGAGACCCAGTCTCAAAACAAAAAATAAGAAAGGGCTGGAGATGGTGCTCAGGAGGAAAGTGCCCCTGGGTTAAATCCCCAGTACCAAAACCAACTAACCAACCAACCAACCTTGGTGATGTCAACAAGATGGTTGACTAGAGATGTCTAGCCACTCCCTCTACAACAAAGGACCAAAAACAAAGAAAAATCAACAACTACTTCGCTAGAGCATTTGAGGCTGAGCACTGGAGTGCAGTGAGCATATGACAGAGACGCTGTAGAGCAAACAGATACACATGACCTTATAAGGAAAGGAACTAAGCACACAGCTTTTACCATCCTGTCTCTTGAGCTGACCCCTGAACCAAGAGGGGATTTGCTCAGCAAAGAAAAGGTAAGCAGTTCTACTCATGCTATAGACACCTGAAACATTTGCTTGTGGTGAAGACTGCAGCCCTCACAGACCCGAGCCCAGTTTGGGAGACTGCCAAGTTACCACATCACTGCTCACTCAGGCCACGTTGTGTCCATCCCTACCAAGGCTCTTGCTGCACAATGCCATCTTTAGACTTTGCCCACCAGGACATGAAGTAGCAAAGTTCCTGACCCCAGCAAGCTGGTGGATGAGGTCCTGCAAATCAACCTCTCTCACCCTCCCATGGCCCCAGGAGTAACCGAACAGACTATACTGAGTGGTTTGGTCCATAGAGGCCCTGGGAAACAATCAGACAACCCTGCCGATGCTCCTTCTGCCTTGGACAGGTTAGCCCCCAGAGTCCCTCCAAAGTCAGCCTCACAGTCCTTGGATATTGATAGTTACCTCATTTGGGCCCACTGGTGTAGCCAGGCCCTCACGTGGCCTTCAGACACTGACCTGTGCCCTGCTTTACTAACAAACACACTGTACCTCACCCACTGGGTAGCCCCACCCCCACACAGCCCTTAGAAACTGATGATACCATACCTCTGCTGTTATAATAGGTGCACCTCACCTGCACAGGCCTGTGAGTGACCCCACCCCCATGCAATGCAACCTGCAGAATCCTAGGGTACTGAGATATCCACATGTGTCACCAACACTGATTACAGCTGAAGAAGTTACTGTCCTGGACACTAGACTAATGCACCCATCTATAAACAAAGCCAATGCAGCCTATCCAACTGACACCCTAGAGCACTGCCAGGAGAAAATCTTCTACTATGAAAGCCACCCTATAAAACTGGTAGAGGAAAATGATCTGCTAAATGCACGATATCAACATAGGGACATGAGAAACATGGAAAAACAAGGTAACATGATACCTCCAAAGGAATACAAGTAACTCCCTAGCAATACACCTCAAAGAAAAGGAAATCAACAAACCACCTAGAAAAGGATTCAAAATAATAAATTCTTGCCTCTACTAATTTTAAGGAAATTTAATGAGATACAAGAGAATACAGACAATTCAATGAAACTGGGATGACAGTTCATGAAATGATTGAGAAATCTAGCAAAGAAATAGCAATCACAAAAAAAAGAGCCACACAAATCTTAAAGCTTAAGAACTCAAGGCATGGGGCTGGAGTGGTGGCTCAGCAAGCCCAAGGACCTGGGTTCAAACCCCAGCACCACGTACACAACTAAATGTTGGAGCAACGAAGGCCATGTGAAAAACTAAATAAAGCTGTTTCTTTCTTTCTCTGTCTCTCTCACTGTCCCTCTCTTTAAAAAAAAGAAAAAGAAAAAGAACTCAATGCAAGACAGAAGAAACACAGTTAACAGCCTCAAAACGAGAATAGAGCAAGCAGAAAGAATTCCAGAGCTTGAAGACAGGTCTTTTGAAATAACCCAACCAGACCGGTAAATAAATAAATAGGACAAAGAAAAATTATGAGAATTATGGGACACCATTCAACAAGCAAACATTTATATCACATTCAAGAAACAGAAGAAAAGGGAAAAGGCATAAAAAACCTATTCAATGAAGCAACTGCTAAAAACTTTCTGAAGTTTGGGAAAGATACAGACATTCAAGTCTATATTTAATACATTTAGCCAAAAAAGATCTCTAAGGCATCATAGTCAAACTGTCATAACAAGTGCAAGACAGAGAAAATTATAACAGTAAGAGAAAAGTGCCAAGTCACATATCAGAGAGTCCCCATTACATCAACAGCAGACTTCTCAGGAGAAACCTTGCAGGCCAGAAGAGAATGGGATAATACTGCAGTCCTGAAAGAAAAAACGGACAATCAGAAATACCTATCCAGAAAAGCCATCCTTCACAAATGAAGAAATAAAGTTTTTCCAAGAAAAGCAAAAACAGGAAATTCACTGCCAGCAGAATGGACTTACAAGAAATGCTTAAGGGAATCCTACACTAGAAACAAAAGGATGAAAACTACCATCATGAAAACATGGGAAAGCACAAAACTCACTGGTAAAACACTTACACAAAAGAGAAAAAGAACCAAACCATATCAATACAGAAAACTACCAAACCACAAAAATGCACAAGAAAAAAACAAAGGATACACAAAACAACTAGAAAAAACAATCAATAACATGGGAAGAATTTCTCCTTAGTGTATCAGTAATATCTTTGAAAGTAAACACATTAAGTTCCCTAATTTAAAAATATAGAATGAATGCATTTTAAAAATCAAAACTGCTGACAAGAAATTAATTTGGCTAGTAGGGAAGACAAACACGGCCAGAAACTGAACAGAAGGAAAGAGATACACAATGCAAACAGAAACTAAAAGCGTGCAGAAGTATAGCTGTACTTCAGCCAAAATGGACCTTAGGTCAAAAAATGCAAAATGACACAAAGGTGGCCATTATATAATGATACAGGGACCAATTCAGCAAGAGGAAATAACCATTGTGAATATATATGTCCCCAACACTGGAGCACCTAATTATATAAAACAAATATTACAGATCTAAAAGGAGATACTTTAATACAATAATTAGTTGAATACTTCAACACCCCACCTTCATCAATGGATAGACTATCCAGACCCCCCCCCCGCAAAAATATCAAACTATACTATATGCCAAATGGGCCTAAGAAACATTCATATAATATTTCATTCAAAAGCTGTAGAGCAGGGCTGGAGCAGTGTGGCTCAGCGGTTACAGCGCTTGTCCAGCATCACAAGTATGTGAGTTCAAATCCCAGCACCAAGCACATAATGAAGTCTTGGAGCAACAAAAGCCACATGAAAAACTAAATAAAAAATTATTTCACTCTTTCTCTCTCTCTCTCTCACTGTCCCTCTCTCTTTAAAAAAAACAAAAAAAGGCTGTAGAGCTGGGGCTGGAGATGGCTGGGGGGTGGTGCTTGCCTGGCATGCAAAAGGACGCGCGCGCTCAAACCTCAGCACCACGTACACAATGAAATGTCAGAGCAACGAAAGCTACACGAAAAACTAAGCAAGATTCTGTCTCTCTCTCTCTTGCTCTCACCCTCTAACTTTAAAAAAAAATCTGTAGGGCTGTAGAATACAAACACATTCTTATCATCAGCACATGGAATTCTCCAAGATGGACCACATATCAGGCCTCAAAACAAGCTTAAACAAATTAAAAAGAACTGCATTCATCACATTTTTCTCCTCTGACCACAACGGGATAAGACCCATTGACACAGGATGATACTAAATTCCTAAACAACCCAATCACAGGCATTGAAATCCATATTGCAATTAAAAGGCTACCAAAGAAGAAAAGCCCAGGACCTGATGGCTTCCCCGCTGATTTTTACCACACTAACACCACTCTTTATTATCTCAAGAAATTGGAAAGGAGAGAACTCTCCCAAACACCTTCTATGAAGCAACCATAACTCTGAAACCAAAACCCAACAAGGATACATCAAAAAAAGGAAACTACAGACCAGTATCCCTGATGAACCTGGACGTAAAAATCCTTAATAAAGTCCTAGCAAACTGTATTCAAAAACTTATCAAGGAGATAATCCATCATAATCAAGTGGGCTTCATCCCAAGTATGCAGGGCTGGTTCAACATATGCAAAACAATTAACGTAATTCACCATTTAAACAGAATCAAGGACAATAACCATATGATCATCTCAATTGATGCAGAAAAGGCCTTGATAAAATCCAGCAGCCTTTTATGCTCAAAACTCTAGAGAAGATAGGGATCAAAAGATCATTTCTGAACTAGAAATGTAAAGGCTATATAAGCTAAACCCTCAGCTAGTATACTAAACGAAGAAAAGCTGAAAGCATTTCCACTAAAATCGGGAATAAGACAAGGCTGTCCGCTCTCCCACTTTTATTCAATATTGTTCTGAGACCTAGCTGGAGCAATAAGGCAAGAGAAAGAAATCAAAGAGATAAAAAAAGGAAGAGAGGAAGTCAAACTCTCCCTTTTTGCTGACAACATGATCCTGTATCTGGAAGATCCAAAAAATTCCATCAGTAAACTGCTTGAACTTATAAACAGATTTAGCAAAGTGGCAGGCTACAAGATCAACACCCATAAATCAATAGCTTTCCTATACACTAATAATAATAATAGGACTGATGAAGAAATCAGGAAATCAGTCCCATTCACAATATCTTCAAAAAAAAATAAAATACTTGGGAATAACCTTACAAGGGAAATCAAAGATCTCTACAATGAAAATTATCGGTCATTGAAGAATGAAATCCAAGATGACGTAAGAAGATGGAAAGACAAGAAGTCCAATTAACTTGGGGCTTTAGTAAAGTGAAACATGGAACCATGGGGAACCCAAGGCGGGAAACCATGGTCGGGCACCAGTACTGGCTTGTTCTGTCATTACACCGCTGTTCTTGATTGTATGATGATGAACCCCTCCAAAGTGTAAGACCATGTCTATCGACAAAAAAAAAAAAAAAAAAAAAAAAAAAAAAAAAAAAAAAAAAAAAAAAGATGGAAAGATGTTCCATGCTCTTGGTTAGGCAGAATTAATATAATAAAAATGGCCATTCTGCCAAAAGCTCTATATCGACTTAATGCAATCCCTATTAAGATACCAATCTCATTCTTTACAGACACAGAAAAAGCAATTCTCAAATTCATTTGGAACAATAAGAAACCCAGAACAGCCAAAACATTACTAAGCAATAAAGACGAAACAGGCGGTTTTGCCATACCAGATCTAAAACTATACTATAGAGCTGTAGTAACAAAGATAGCATGGTACTGGTATCAAGATAGAACAACGAAATAGAATAGAAGACCCTGAAACAAACCCTCAAATCTTTAAACATCTGATTTTCGACAAAGGGGGACAAAATATTACATGGAGGGGAGACAGCCTTTTCAGCAAATGGTGCTGGATAAACTGGACAGCCACCCACAGAAAGTTGAAATACACAAGAAAGTGCTCTAAATCATTAGTAATCATTTATCTAAATGCAAATGAAAACTACATTAAGATATCACCTCATGCCACTCGGATTGGCAAAAAGAAGAAAATAAACAATAATAGATGCTGGAGGGGTTGTGGAGAGATAGGCATACTAGCACACTGTTGGTGGAGCTGCAGACTGGTACAGCCCCTCTGGAAAGCAGTGTGGAGAATCCTCAAAAAACCTAGAGATGAGCCCACCATATGATCCTGCTATTCCTCTCCTGGGTATCTTTCCAGGGGATTTAGAATCAGCACATTATAGTGACACAGCAATATCTATGTTCACAGCAGCTCAATTTACAATAGCTAAATTATGAAAACAACCCAGATATCCCTCCAAAAACTGTGGTACATATATGCCATGGAATCTTACTCAGCAGTTAGAAACAATGATATTGCAGCTTTTGAAGGTAAATGGATGGCTATGGAAGAAATTATGCTGAGTGAAATCAGCATAACCCAGAGAACCAAGGGTTGAATGTCTTCACTCATCTGTGGAGGCTGGAGCTAGACACTGGCCATTGAGAAAGGAGATCAATTCTCATGTTTTAAATCTGGATAAGGTGTAGTGACATACAACCTAAGGCATTCGTAGAGATGTATTGGGAAGGAGCGGGGGAGGGATAAGGGTGTATAATTGGAGGGGGCTCTTGGGGGTAAATTTAATTTTCAGAATTTATATACATATATTATTTCATCAGAAGCTTGATTGTTCAACAAATAAATTTCTTTTAAAAAAAGCTGTAGAGCTGGGGCTGGAGTGGTGGCTCAGCAGTTATGATGCTTGCCTGGCATGCACGAGGACATGTGCTCAAACCCCAGCACCATGTATACAATGAAATGTCAGGGGGCTGGAGCGGTGGCTCAGTGGTTTCGGCGCTTGCCTGGCAAGCACGAGGACCCGGGTTCAAACCCCAGCACCATGTACACAACTAAGTGTTGGAGCAACTAAAGCTATGTGAAAACCTAAATTAAGTTGTTTCTCTCTTAAAAAAAAAAAAAAGAAAAGAAAAAAGAAAAGAAAGAATGTCAGAGCAACGAAAGCCACATGAAAAACTAAGCAAAATTGATTCTCTCTCTCTCTGACCCTCTATCTTTAAAAAAAAAATCTGTAGGGCTGTAGAATACAAACACATTCTTATCATCAGCACATGGAATTCTCCAGGATGGACCACATATCAGGCCATAAAACAAGCCTAAACAAATTAAAAGGAACTACATTCATCACATTTTTCTCCTCTGACCACAATGGGATAAGACCAGAAATCCATAAGAACTACTCTAGAAATTGTACAAATATATAAAATATTTATATGTATAAATATATGTATTAAATATATATAATTACACAAAACAGGGGTTGGGAATTTAGTTCAGTGCCAAAGTGCTTGCCCAACATGGGAAAGGCCCTGAGTGACCTAAAAAATAAATAATAATAATTTTAAAAAATAAAAATTACACAAAATTCTCTTGAATGACCAATGAGTCAATGAAGAAGTCAAAATGGAAATTTAAAATCTTGAAACAAATGAAAGAGAAAGCACAGCATACCAAAACCTAGGGGCTATAGCAAAAGCAGTACTAGGAAAGAAGTTGATAGCAATAAGTGCCTATAGCAAAAAAAAAAAAAGCGAAAGGTCAGTGAGACAAAGAGGTGGCTTTTGAAAAGATAAACAAAACTAACAAATTTTTAGTTAGACTATCCAGGAAAAGAGAAAGAAGATGTAAGTAAATAAAATCAGAGATGACAAAGGAGACAGTATAGCTGATAAAGGATTAGAGACTATTAGGAACAACTATACGAACAAATTGGAGAAGTCAAGAAGTGGATAAGTTTCTGAACACATATAACCTACCAAATATGAACCATGAGGACATACAAAAGTTGATAAAGGAACAAGATTCAATCAGTAACAAAGTCTCCTGACAAAGAAAAGCCCAGGATGGTTTCATTACTGAATTTCACCAAATTTACTTTCTTTCTTTCTTTATTTTAAGAGAGAGAGGGACAGTGAGAGAGAAAGAGACAACTTTACTTAGTTTTTCATGTGGCTTTTGTTGCTCTGACACTTCACTCTGTACATGGTGCTGGTGTTTGAATTCGTGTCCTTGTGCACGCCAGGCAAGTGCCATAACCGCTGACCCGTTCACCAAACTTTAAAGAATGACTAATACTAATTATTCTCAAACTCTTCCAAAGTTTTAAAAGGACGGGGACCCTTCCAAACTTACTCTATGAGATCAGCGTTACAAAAACTAGAGAAGGGTACAACAACAAAAAAAGAAAACTATAGACCAATATTCCTGAACAAAGAAACAAAAAAAATTCAATGAAATAACCATAAATCAAAGCTAACAGCATATATAAAATATCAAATCATCATCATAAAATGGGATTTATCCCACAGATGCAAGGATAATTCAACATGAACAAATCAATAACATCAATATAATAAAGAATAAAAAAAGATCATCTCAACAAATGCATAAAAAGTATTCACTAAAATTCAACATCCCTTCATGATTAAAAAAAAAAAACTCAAAATTTAGGAATAGAAGGAATTTACCTCAATACAATAAAGACTGCATATGACAAACCCACAGCCTACATCATGTTGAATGAGAAAAAGCTGAAACTGCTTCCTCTAAGATCAGGAACAAGACAAAGATGCCCAGTAATCCACATAGGATCAATATATATTGTTTACACATTTTAAAATATCACATGCCTCTGATCACAGCTACTCAGGGGTCTGAGGCAAGAGGATCACATGCAACTCAACAAGACCCTATCTCAAAACAAAAGAATTAAAAAGAACTAAGGCAGGAGAATCAGAAATTCAAGGCCAGTCTCAGAAACTTAGGGAGACCATGCCTCAAAATAAAAAATAGAAAAGGAAGGGCATGTAGCTCTGTGGTAAAATGCCCCGGGTTCAACCCCAAGTAACAAAAAAATTATTTTTTAAATTTATTTAAACATGTATACAAACACTCATAAGAAGCCAGGAGTGGTGGTAGGTACCTATAATCCTAGCAACTTATTAGGAGGCTGAAGCAGAAGGATCATAAGTTCAACACAAATCTCAGCAGTTTAGTTGAGGCCCTCAGCAACTTAGCAAGGCCCTTTTTCAAAAAATAAAAAAATAAAAAGGGCTGGGGACGTAGGTCAGTGGTAAAGTATCACTGGGTTCAATCTCCAGTACCAAAAAAAAAAAAATAGTAATAATAATAATTAAGAGCAGTATTCATAATAGCCTCAAAATGGAAACAACTTGGGCTGGAGTGGTGGGTCAGTGGTTGAAACGTTTGCCTGGCATGCACAGGGACCCAGCACCACATACAAAACTATGTGTCAGAGAAACAAAGGCCAGATGAAAAAATAAATAAAATAGATTCTCTCTTTAACTTCTCCTTGTCTCTCTCATAAACAAATAAGTAAATAAATAAAAATGAAAACAACTCAAATGTCCATCATTCAAAGAATGGATAAAGTAAAAGTCATAATCCACACAACAGAATATTATTTGGCAATAAAAATGAAATACTGATACATGGTGCAACATGGATAAGCCTTGAAAACATTATGTTAAACAAAAGCCAGTCACAAAAAATATCACCTAGGATTCTACTTAAATAAAAGGCCAACTTACAGGACACAAAGCAGATGAGTGGTCACCAAGGGCTGCAGAGGATGCAAAGCTTGGGGAACGATGGGCATAGTGTACAGTTTCTTTCTGAGGTGATGACAGTATACTAAAAATGGTTACGGTGATGGGTACACAATTCTGTGAACACACTAAAAACCACTAAATTATACAGTTTAGAAGAATGAGTATAGTATAAATCACACCTCAGTAAAGTTTTTATAAAATGAGAACTAAACTACAGAATTTCTATAAGAACACATAGAAGACTTATGTCCTTGTTAGGCATGGTGGCACACGCCTGTAATCCCAGCCACTACAGAGGCCAAGTCAGGAGGATTGCAAGTTCACATCTTTTTTTTCCCCCTGTCTCCTTAGTGGTGCTGCAGATGGAACTTGGTCTCACACATGTGAGGCAAGTGTTCTACCACTGAGCCACATCCCCTGAGGACTGCAAATTCAAAGGCAGCCTCAGCAACTTATCGAGGCCCTAAGAAACTTAGCAAGACCCTGTCTCAAAATAAAAACTAAAAAGAGGGTGAGGATGTAGCTCAGTGGTTAAGTGCACAAAAGAAAGAAAGAACGAACAAAAGAGCCAGGCACAGGAGCACATGCCTTTAATCTCAGCTGAGGCAGAAGGATCACAGGTTTGAGGACAACCTTGGCACCTTAGTGAGACCTTGTCTCAAAATAAAAAATAAAACAATAAGGCTGGGGATGTAGCTCTGTGGTAGAGCACCCCTGGATTCAATCGCCAGTATTGAAAAAAAGAAAGAACAGAAAAGCCAAGTCAAATCACAGATTAGGAGAAATATTTACAAAACATCTATTTGATAATGGATTTGTATCCAGAATATATAAAGAACCCTCACAACAAAACAATACATTCAATTTTATAAATGGGTAGAAGAGTTGAAAACACATTTCATCAATGAATACAGATAGATGAATGGCTGTTAAGCACAGGAAAATCGGCTCATCATCATAAGTTATTAGGTAATTACAAACTAAAACCAAAGTGAGTTTCCACTACACCCATGAGAATGGCTAGAATTAAACAGACTAAAGTCTGGGGATTGAGTTCAGTGGTAAAGCATGTGCTTAGCACACATAAGGCCCTGAGTTCAATCCCCAGCACCAAAACAAACGAGAGACAGAGATCCAAAACAGAAAAGACTGAAAATAGCAAGAGTTCAACAGGTTATGGAGCAACTGGAGCTCTCTACAACAAATAAGAATGAAAAAAAGTAATACATCCATGTTAGAAAATAGTTTGGCAGCTTCTTAGTTTCTTATAAGTTTATAATTATACTTTTACCTTAACAACCTGCAATTCCACTTCTAGGTATACACTCAAGAGAAATGAAAACATGTATCTACATAAAGACTGTACTTCAGACTGGTATAGTGGCACACACCTATAATCCCAGTGGCTTGGGAGGCTGAGACAAGAGGATCACAAGTTCAAAGCCAGCATCAGCAACTTGGCAAGGCCCTAAGCAACTTAGACCCGGACTCAAAATAAAAAATAAAAAGGGCTAGAGCTATGGCTCAGTGGTTAAGCTCCTCTAGGTTCAATTCCTAGTACCAAAAGAGGAAGAAGAAAAAAAAAAAAAAAAAAGACCTGTACATCAATGTTATCTCAGGGAAGTTCAGTCCAAAACTAGAAGCAACTCAGTTGTGCATTAATAATGAATGAACAAACAAACTGAATGAACTGTAGCAAATCCATACAGTGGACTATTGTTCAGCAATTAAAAAGGAAAAGGGGCTGGAGGTGTAAGTTAGAACAATTGCCTAGCATGCATGAGACCATGGGTTTAATCTCCAGTATTACCAAGGGGTGTAAGGGGCAGAATGCCACCTGAACAGGAACAAGTCTGATATGTGCAACAGTGTATCAATTTTAAAAGGGTCAGTGTTTCTTATTTATATGTGGTAGACAAACTGACCTAAATTGCAGTCTTATTCTACTGCTCTAAGGACTATACTAAATGAAAAAAAGTTAGACACAAAAGAATAGATTTCATTTATTTGATATTCCAAAAAAGACAAAATATAGTGACAAAAAGCAGATCAGTGGTTGACAAGGGCAGTACTAGAAAGAGAAGACTAACTGGAGAGAGGACACAGAATTTGGGGGAGGGTGCTGAAAATGTTCAATGTCTTCACTTATTTTAAAAAGAGAGGGACAGTGAGAGAGAGAGAGAGAGAGAGAGAGAGAATCCATTTTATTTAGTTTTTCATATGGCCTTTGTTGCTCTGAGATTTCATTGTGTGTGTGGTGCTGGAGTTTGAACTCACGTGCTTGAGTATGCTGGGCAAGCACCAAAACCACTGAGCCACCACTCTGTGCTGGAGGTTTTAAGACTGTACATTTGTAAAAACTTGGATAACTGGACACTTAACTGGGTGAATATTAATGTAATCAATACAGTTGATTAAAAAAAGAATAAATAATGATTTCAGTTCTTTTCCTAAGTCCACAGACACTCTCAAGGTCTTAGGTAATTCCCAAAATGTCCCAGCAATCAATCTGCTTTACTTTTAGAATCTGACCCTGAATTAAACCTCTTACCTGTCTTATGATTTAAAGTTAGCACTTTCGAAGCATAAAACTCTAAATTTTGTGGGTAGTTCTAAGAACAGAGACCATGCTGATGTAACATCTATGTGCTATCATCTTGGCTAACTTGCAGAAGCAAACAATATTTGATTCCTCTCCAACTTTTCTAGCTTCCTTGCTTTTCTTATCCCCCACCCAAAAATATCTAGTGGTTCACTCCTATCGAGGGGACAAATTCAAGTTTCAGAGAACTCAACTTTAATCAGCAGGTCAGGCTTTAACACCTGCAGTCTATTTGCCAATATCTAACCCATGGCATTTTCTACAAAGAATAAAAGAATAATGAACACTTTTCATTATATTTTCCCAATATAACCAAAGGTAAATAAAGTATACTGCAACCAACAGAAAACTAAGTAGACTGGAGTGCCAGTGGCAACTAGGTCTTGAAGAACAGCAGCATTCAGGAAAGGAGGTAGCACACATCACACGGAATTCACAATGGGCTTTCCTACATATCTACAAGAGCAACAATTTGGAAATGTGTAAACTCATGGAAACTGCAGAGTACTAGGACCTTAGGAAAGACCAGAGTTAATCATGCACAAAGACCTCTCCAAAGAAATGAAAAAGAACAAGACGTGGAGAAAATGTAAGGAGGCATAGATTCCAAAATTGACAAACCTCCATATTACCCCAATACTTTATAAGACACCACCTTTTAAAATAATCTTTATGGCCCCACAGAGTCAACAATAAATGAGAAACTACTATTAGTAAAGAAATATTGTAACCAATTAAAAAACACAAACAGGCAAAACAAGCTTACACATGTTCACCACAGTCAGAATGCAAACCTGAAAGTCAGGTCACAAAATGGAATTGTATATAAACAGAAATAGGATTCTTCTTAATTGCTGCAGTTCACCCCCTGAGATAAATCAGGGTCAGTGTTTCTTATTTATATGTGAACCCATCTTCCTGGAAGACAAACTGACCTAAATTGCAATCTTTTATTCTACTGCTCTAAGGTACTGATAATAAGACTGCGGGAAATGAAAGCTAGATGTTTGAGGATCATGTTGGGCTGACACTCACCACAAATTTCTCACCATTCTGCTCCACATGTTTGTATGTGGGGACCGATATGGGCACTGCTTGCTTTTCTGTGTAATCATAAAATGATTGTCCCAACGAGTCGTCACTGGGATCTAGGTTATCCGCCTCATGAGGAGGTACGGATAACACTGTCAAGATCAATTCCTTCTCGCCTGCTCGGATCAGGTCCACCACCTGCTTGTGTGTCGCCCCCTCAACATTCACGCCGTTCCTAAGGGGAAAAAGGGAAAAAGACAATCCCATAAACCAGAAGGGTCCAAACACTTTGTATCTCCACCCTCCTGCCCCCACTCAAGTGTTACACGATATGAAACATAAAATCAAAAGATTCATCTGGTTCCAGAGAAGCTGTTTATGTCTTCACAGATTCTAAAGTAAAAAGCTGTTTGTGAACTTATAGCAGGGGGGAAATGGAAACCAGTGAGAGGGCCTACCCTTCCTCTGTACTAAAACCCCACACACTTCAGGAAAGCACATGGGAAAGAGGGAGAAACTGAGGAGGAAGTAGAGCTTTTTAAGCTAAACAGTCCAATTTCCTCATCCTAACTAAACATGTATATAATACAATGACTTTGGACAATCTTGCCATTTAAACTACTCTTCATCTTTTAAAATTCAGGGGAACTTTGCTAAAAGAAACTTCATAAAATGCATTCCCTGGGGCTGGGGCAGTGGCTCAGCAGCATGCATGAGGATGGGTTTGAATCCCACCACCAGGTACACAACTAAGTGTTGGAGCAACGAAAGCCACATGAAAAACTAAATAAAACTGATTCATTCTCTCACTATCCTTCTCTCTCTTTAAAAAAAATAATAAAAAATAAAATGCATTCCCTTAATTTGTAAATAGACTCAAAAAAACGTACGACTCAAGACAGTCCCTTTACATTTTATACCCAATTTCTCCCCATATCTTCAAATTAGTTAACTTATTTTTCCTTTATACCAAATTTTATTACCTTGGGAGTTAAACAGTACAAATCTTCACACTAGTTTCTTCCAACACTTGACTTTTAAAATAGCAAGGGGGTGTTCTCTCTAAACTTCCTTTGTTTTCCCAATCACTTCAGTTAATCTCCCAGGGCTCTACTTGTTTTCTCCTCTATGCTACATCACTTAAAGCCCTGTGTAATTTGCCCAAACAAAAAAATATAAACCCCCAGGTTATATAGTAAATCAACCTACTCATTCTCATTCTCGTTTCACTGTGTTCAAAAGCCTGAAAAAAGGAAAACTAAAAGGTTTAGAAGAACAATAATTTTGTCAAGAAAGCTGCTGAGTCTCATAAAAGTCACTCAGCAAACTAAACTACCTTCCCAGAATGCTGACCCAGCCTGCTCGTCTCAGCAAAAAACACTGGACAGCTGGCCTAGAGGTTCCCTACCATGGCTATCCCAACAGACACAGGAAATATACACCTGGCCTCTAATCAATTTAAGATTTAAAACTTATCTATCCTTTTAGAGTTAAATTATTTTTCAGCTCTATTCCAAACCATTAGAGTTTTTCCTTCCTAAAGATGACACTAAGTGTAGTAACAAGCCTTTCACACAATTTTTAGTCACTGGAATTGTTTCTATCAGAGTCTGGTATCCGAAACATCCATTTATATAAACAGAGCAGGCAAAAGATCACTCAGCTAGCCTCCTTCCTTATTTTGGGTTTAACAATCTAGCCGGTAAATTCAGCACTCTTGACATTTCACAACTTAAACTTATACACAAACAAATGAACAAACAAACAAAAAACCCCAGAGGTCTTATTTTTTAAAAAATCAGTACTATGGAAGACACAAAGAGCCCTTTTTGCTGATGGAAACTTGGACTTTTTATTCAGACCAGGTCAGACTAGAGACCAAAAACACAAGATCAACTCTCATCATATAGCAGGATGGTAAAATGGAAAGAAAATGGGCTTTGAACCCAGATCTACATGGATTAAATCCTGGCACTATTAATATCAGAATTGGTCTCGACAGAAGTATTTGATAAGAGTTATGTTTCTTAGCCTTGCTTTCCATATGTGAAACAGGGACAATAAGTCCCTATCAGAACTGTTATGAGGACTAATATCATAAAATACATCTTGAACAATGCCTGAACACTCACATCAGAATACCTAAAAAGGAAAGAAATACCATGACAGCTCAGATATAGCTCGGTGGCACAGTGACTGCCTCGCATTCACAAGGCACTACCAACACGACCACCACCACAACAAAAACCATGTATGAAAAGATATTAATTAAAGAAGAAATGAAGGGACTGGAATGGTGGTTCAGTGGTTGGAGCACTTGCCTGGCATGTACAAGGACCTGGGTTCAAACCCCAGTACCATATACATAACTAAGTGTTAGAGAAACAAAGGCCAGATGAAAAAATAAATAAAATTGATTGTTCCCTCTCTCTTTCCCACTCTCTCTTAAGAAGAAGAAATGAAGGAGGAGGAAAAGGAGAAGGAGAAGGAGGAGGAGGAGGAGGAGGAGGAGGAGGAGAAGTAGTAGTAGTAGTAGAAGAAGAAGAAAAAGAAGTAGTAGCAGTAGTAGTAGTAGAAGACATAGTAGTAGTAGTAGTAGTAATAGTAGTAGTAGTAGTGGTGGTGGTGGCGGCGGTGAAACCTCAAGTTAGGGGTTGGCAAAGGATTCCATCTAATTCTTTGGCCTTGGTAGTTCTGAGAACATATTTTATTATAGAAGAAATAAATTGAAAAATCCAAGGTTAGAAATCATCAGAGAATCCATCTATCCCTAGGAATCTTAGCTCACTCACAAATATCCATGTTAATATTTTTTTTTTTTTAAAGAGAGAGGGACAGTGAGAGAGACAGAGAAAGAGAGAAACAACTTTATTGAGACACTCAGTTGTGTACGTGGTGCTGGGGTTTGAACCCGGGTCCTCGCGCTTGCTAGGCAAGCGCCGAAACCGCTGAGCCACCGCTCCAGCCCCAATATTTTTTAACAAAACAGGTGAAACTGACATCTTAGAGACTGAACAAATTATGTTAAATATTAAAACAAAATTTTTGGTTAATACAATCAATTTTATTTTATGAGATGCACATTTGTGAAAAAAAATTAAGAACTGATGCTCAAATCTTAATTATAAACCCCTAATATTTTTCCTTTAAAGAATTTTTAATCTGGAGCACTCTGGTGACAGGCTTGAGAGATTGAGAATCTTCAAAATTTGTATATAAAATTGTGTTCATGCACTGGGAATGGTGGCACACACCTATAATCCCAGCCACTTGGGAGGCTGACACAGAAGGATCCCAAGTTCAAAATCAGCCTCAGCAACTTAGCAAGACTCTAAGCACCTGAGCACAACCCTGTCTCAAAATAAAAAATAAAAAAAAGATCTGGGAATAAATAAGGCTCAGTGGTTAAGCACGCCTGGGTTTGACCAGTACCAACACACACACACACAAACACACTTCAGACATATTATGCATTTTCATACTGGGGAGAGTTTCGTTAGCTTTCATCAGCTTCAAAAAAAGAACATGTAATATACTCCAAAAAGATGAAGAACTATTACTTTCAAAATATACCTCTACCCATTCAGTTTTCAATCAAAACACACTGCTTCTTGGAGCACTCACAACAGTAAGCCCTGAAATCTTCAGAGAAGCGGCCAGGGAGCAAGGGACCTCACTGAGGTTTCCCTTATTAGTAAAACTAAGCTTCAGGGGCTGGAGTGGTGGCTCAGTGGTTTCAGCGCTTGCCTGGCAAGCACGAGGACCCGGGTTCAAACCCCAGCACCACGTACACAACTGAGTGTTAGAGCAACTAAGGCCATGTGAAAAACTAAATGAAGTTGTTTAAAATAAAAAAAAAACTAAGCTTCAAACTCGCTAACATCCCAAAGGTCTCATTAAAAAAAAGGAAAGAACTTTCAGTGCCAGATTCTAAATACATTTGATAATATTTACCTGGTTCAACTATAGAAGGAATTCCACACATTCCACAGCTTAATACAGAGGGACATTCTTTCAATCTTCAGAGAATGAGTGAGGTCAGTAAAAACCCCAGAATGTTTGATTTGAAAAAGGGCCCTCCCTTGAGAATTGAGGTCTTCAAGGTCATACAAATGTTTATATAATAAACTCCTTTCCATAGAATGCTACTAAACCAGGTTCAACTTATGTGTGACCCTCAAACTTGTATAATTCTGAAGACATAAGAAAATGTAAAATATAAATTCTGCAATGACAGAGAACTTCTGGCAGTACAAACTCTAGTTCCTAGCACAAGTTTTAGAGCCAGCCACACTTGGGTCTGAATATCAACTGTGCCATTTAACAGATACAACCTGAAGTAAATTACTCAATCTTACTAAACCTCAATTTCCTAATAGCCACAAAATTTAGCTAGTAATACTTATAGCTAATGGAGTTCTAGAAAGTTGGAAGAACTAAAATGAGATAAAGCTCTAGAACATGGTAACTGCTCAAGATAGTATCAATCCTTTCTCTACCACCAATTTCCTTTTCCTTCCTTCTGGGTGGGTTGGTTGTTTGTTTTGGTTGTTGTTTTGTTTTTGTTTGGTTGGTTTGGTTTGGTACCGGGGTTTGAACCCAAGGACACTTAACCACTGAGCCACAACCCCAATCCTTTTTTTTTTTTTTTTTTTTTGAAACAGGGTCTTGCTAAGTTGCTTCAGGCCTAAGTTGCTGAGGCTGGCCTCAAACTTGCAATCTTCCTGCCTCAGCCTCTGTAGTCACCAGGATTACAGGCATGCATCACTGCACCCAACTTCCTTCTGTTTTTGAAACAATCTAGTTGGACTTCATTTGAAAATAATGGTTGAGCTCTCAACCAATAACTGGGATCAGGACACAGTACAACACTTTCATACGATTGCTGCATCAGAGGAAACACTAGGTCCCACATGCCACACAAAAGTACCCATCTACCAACCTGTTTCTTCCACAAAGAAAGGCAGCAGCTTAAATGCACTATCAAAAAAAAAAAAAAAAAAAAATCAGGGCTGGAGCGGTGGCTTGGCTGGAGCAGTGGCTCAGCGGTTACGGCGCTTGCCCGGCATGCTCAAGTACATAAGTTTGAACCCCAGCACCACATACACAATGAAATCTTGGAGCTACAAAAGCCATGTAAAACACTAAATAAGGGGTTGGGGATTTAGCGCTGTGGCACAGTGCTTGTCTAGCATGTGCAAGGCCCCGAGTTCAGTCCTCAGCCCTGGAAAAAAAAAAAAAAAACTAAATAAAACTGATTCTCTTTTTCTCTCTCACTGCCCCTCTCTCTTTAAAAAAAGAAAAAAAAATTCAACAGATAAGCTATTAGGCAAATGCAGCTGAATGTTAATTACAGAATCAAAGTGGTAAGTACATGGGCACTCACCATACAATTTTTTCATCTTTTCTGTTTGAAAATTTTCGTAAAAAAAAAATTGGAGGGAAGGCACTGCTAAAAATTCCAGCAATCTATAAACAAGACCAGAATTGTTTCTTTAGGGATCTAAATGCTACCTAAATTACTTTGTTTTCAGCAGAGATACACCTGACAGTTTCCACAAAAGTCTCATTTTTACATAAGACCAACATTTGGTTACGATGGAAAGGCTTTCAGCTAGCTGATGGGAGTGGCTTCAAATAAGACTTTTATTCAACCAAAGTTAGCCAATCAAGGAAAATGGAAAGCTAATACAAATACTTGAAGAAGCAGAACAACAAGCTCTAAATAGGATTTTTATACAGCTTGAGAAAGAAGCTGAATATAATGAAAATCAGGTATGGATAGAAATATGATGAAGCCAATGACTATATTGTACAGGAGCAAGAAGCCGTTCTATATAGTAAGCAGAATACTATTTTGATTTGTGACATGCAAAAAAGTAATTAAATGGTACAATAAATCCCTATAACTGCAAGAAGAAAGACATATTTTTTCAAACTTGTAGACATAACACAATGGCTACATGCCCATAAGAATGACTAAAATGAAAAGAGTGACAATACCAAGTTTTGCCAAGGATGTGAAAAAACTGGAATTCTTGTACACTGCTGATGAGCATGCAATACAAAAACAATCTAGCCATTTCTTACAGAACATTTATTAGATGACTCAGCAGTTCTAGGTGTCTGCCCAAGAAAACTGAAAACGTGTCCACACAAATGCAGTTGAATTGTTCATTGCGGTTTTAATCGTAATATTCCAAAACTGAAAACTGCCCAACTTTCTATCAAAAGGTAAAAAATAAACTATGGCACATGCATGCAATGGAGTATATTACAGCACTAAAAAGAAACAAACTACTCACCTTCACAACATAAATGAGTCTCAAAACACATTAAAAAAAAAAAAAGAGTATGGTAGATTTGATTCTACTAAGTTCCAAAATAGCCAGATGTGCCTGTAATTCCAGATACTCAGGAAGCTGAGGCAGAAGGATCCCAAGTTCAAAGTCAACCTCAGCAACTTAGCAAGGCCCCAAGAAACTCAGTGAAACCCTATCCCAAACTAAACATAAAAAGGCTAAGGATGTGGTTCAGTGGTTAAGCATGTCTGGGTTCAATCCTCGGTACCAAAAAAGAAAAAAAAAAATCCAAAAGAAGCAAAACTATTGTATTGTGGTAGATATCAGATCAGTGGCTATCTGCAGATGTGGGGATGAATACTGCATCCAACGGGGCAGAAGGAAGGTTTCTGAAGTGAGCAAACGTGTTCCCTTTATAGGAAAAGTGCTCTACATCTTAATTGAGGTGGTAGTTAAATGAGTATATACTTTCTTTTTAAAGAGAGAAGGACAGTGAGAGTGAGAGAGAATCCATTTTTATTGAGTTTTTTTCACATGGCTTTCGTTGCTCTGACACTTAGTTGTGTACGTGGTGCTGGGGTTTGAACCTGTGTACTTGCACATGCTGGGCAAGCACCGTAACCGCTGAGCCACCGCTCCAGCCCCATGAGTATATACTTTTGCCAAAACTCAAACTCTAGGACTGGGGACATAGCTCAGTGGTAGAGTATTTGCTATGCACAGTGTCCCAGATCCAAACCCCAGAACCTTCAAAAAAAACCCCACTCACTCTACACTTAATATGCAGCATTTAACTGTATATAAATTAAATCTCAATAAATTGATTTAAAAACATAAGTTAGGCTGGGCACAATGGCACATGCCTATAATCCTAGCTTCCCAGAGGTTAGGCGGGAGGATCACAAGTTTAAGGCCAACCGTGGCAAATTAGTGAGACCCTATCTCAAAAATAAAAAATTTCCTAGGTTCAATCCCCAGTAGCAGTCAATAAATGAAAACAGACATTATATAAACATCTCATCTATAAATGTGAAACAGTAGAACATCGTTTGAGTAAAACATAATCTCTATTCTACTTTTACTCTGAATTTTTTTCCTGTTATGAACAATGTTGTCATGAAGATTCTAGTAGATGAATCTGTATATACATGCAGTACAAAACTGTTTAAAGAATAAAATACATGCAGTTTGCTTCATCTATCATATATCTTTGTGGGAAAATAAGCTAAAACTTGTATATTTCCAAGTCTTAGAAACTTATTTTATGAGAAGTAATAAAACATTGAGCCAGCTAAAAGTGTGTTGACACCAAGAACCACACTTCCCAAACACTCTTCACTCACCAACAGTGGTCTCCCAGCAAACTATAAGATGCTCAAGGAGCATGAGGTGGCTGTGCTCCATGGCTCCACTCCTGTGATGACCTCTATGATCAATACCCCCAGCAAGACCTCCATGCCCAAAAGGGGCTGATCCCTGTTCAACAAGCCTGGGCTTCACAGCATTCGCCTACTCCAGGAAGTCTAGGGACAGGAAGATGGTGAGATATGGGAAGGGATTCAGACCTAGCTTCAACTGTGAAGAACCTGAATATCTGCACCTGATCTTCAGCATTGTTCTGACTACTGATTTTTACCATCAGCTCAGGATAATCTGCAAGGAAGTTCATGGATGATAAAGAATTTTGAAGGCTAGCACTAATGACCATGTTCTCCACCCTTCACTGCTGGCCCAGCACCCTTGACCCCACAATACCTTTATGCAACACAACAGGATACAATATAGTGTTCGTGTTCATAAAAAAAAAAAAATAGGGCACATATTTCAACCTTAGCAAAGAATCTCAGTAACAGGTTATTATAAAGTTGAACCCCACAGCAATACCATCTCTCAACCTTGTGAAAGCTATAATCTGATAAGAAAAAAATTCACCAAATATTGCATTAATATTACATTTCATTATAAATATAATTCAGACTTTGTTTCTAAGGAGATCTAGATTTGCCTGTTAGAATGTTAACCTTTCAAAACTGTAAAGCATTTTCTTCTGTCAGAGCACTTGAAAAAGAATTCAGCCAAATATCTAACATTACAGAAACCTTTAAGTACATCAAGCATATGGACTATATATTTGTTTCCTTAAAAATTCTCCAGAACAGGCTGGAGCTAGCAGCTGGAGCACTTGCCTGACATGCGCGAGCACCTGGGTTCAAACCCCAGCACCACATAAACAACTAAGTGGTGGAGAAACAAAAGCCAGATTGAAAAAACAAAAAAGAATAAAATTCATTCTCGCTCTTACTCTCTCCCTCTCTCCCTCTCTCTTACAAAACAAAAAACAAAAAAACCTCCAGAAAACCCTTATGTTAAATGCTAAAAAGGAGACTATAACTTGATTTTTGTACATTTTAAATAAAAACACTGTCCACTGTGATTATAAGCATGTAAAATATTTCTGCCCAAAATAAAGATGTAATAAGCAAACTGTTTCAATAGTTGAGTTAGGGTAATTGGAAATACAGGTGATTTAAAATTTTTAATATAGGTGTTCTATTATCTTCTCAATTATACAGAATTTTTTCAATGACCTCTCTGCCTTTTCCATAATATATCCTCTTGGAAACTGGGTGAAGAAATCATAAGTTGGAATAAAATCAACCTTTGTTATATGGACATTTTCTCTGACTTTTCACTGGTTCACTTCCTAATTTATTTAGAGCACCTATATTAGAAACTAGATTGTTAAAATCGAAAAGCTACTCTACTGAAATGTAAAGACCTGTCCTTTTTCATTTTTGCAGGCAAATGATCTGACTGGCTTAGATCTGCTCCTTTGCATCTAACTCTGCCTCCCTGCATTCTTAGGCAAACAAATCAAAGAATATTCTCATTGACTAACTGTCTTAGCAATCACACAGTACTATGTCCTTAAGCTCTTTGAGAAAAGAGATTTGGACATGCATAAGCAATGCACTTAGCCAAAGGAGATGAAACCTAAACAGGTCTGAAAAAAATTACTATTCTAGACTACAAAATGTCAAGGAGTTTTTGGAATATTGTTTCAGAAATAATATGATTGCGCACCTTACATGTTAGAACATCTAATTTATTGATTGGTTGGGAAAAGCAAAACTAAAGGAAGTAGATTGCCAAAAAGTTTCTACAATGTTTGAGTTTCTTCTAATCAACAGCGAAATCTGGCCAATAATTTTAAATGTAAAGTCATTATCTCAATTACTTGTAATGTCAACTTCGATCATCTGGAAGATGGCTTTGTGAACAGGCAAAATTCTTGTGGGAAGCAATTTCATTGGCAAAATGCATCTAAAGTAATAAAAAGTTCATATTCTTTCAACTCAAAATTGCATTACTGAGAATTCATCCAAAGGAAATCACCCAAATATGAGCCCAATAAAGGCAAGAACTTTACAGTGAAATGTAGAACACCCTCAAGTATATGCTGAAAGAATAAACGAGGGGGCTGGAGAAGTAGCTCAGCTATAGAATGCTTGCCTGGCATGTGCAAGGACCCAGGTTCAAGCCCCAGCACTACACACACAATTAAATGTCAGAAAAATAAAAACCAGATGAGAAAATAAATAAAATCAATTTTTTCTCTTTAAAAAAAGAAAAAAGAATAAGTGAAACAATCTTAAACAGAAAAGTTCAGACAAATACATTCATTATTATTTAGGTCGTTTCCAAATTTCTGTTCTTATAAAAAGTCAATGGGGGGCTGGAGTGGTGACTCAGTGGTTACGGCACTTGCCTGGTGTGAGTGAGTTAGTGGGTTCAAACCCCAGCACCACAATTTTTAAACTATTAACATTTAAAATTATATATATGAACAATAAAATAATCTATAAATATGTGCCAATGCTATGTTAAAAAATGTATGGTAGGGGCTGGAGCGGTGGCTCAGCGGTTATAGCACTTGCCTGGCATGCGCAAAGACCCAGGTTCAAACCCCAGCACCACATGCACAACTAAGTGTTGGAGCAATGAAAACCAGATGAAAAATTAAATAAAGTTGTTTCTCTCTCTCACTATCCTTCTCTCCTTTAAAAAAAAAAAAAAGTGAATGGTAGGGCTGGGGGTGTGGCTCAGTGTTAGAACACTGGCTTAACATACACAAGATCCAGGGTTCCATCCTCAGCAATGGGGTGAAGTGGCATGCATTGTAAAAATGCAAATCTATAAAATTTCTAGAAGTAACACAGGAGAACATCTAAGATTTGTATGGTTTAGATATTAGATGTCCCCCCCAAAAGTTCATGTGTGATACAACACAAGAAACTTTAGAGGTGAAGTGATTGGGTTATGATAGTTTTAATCTAATCAGCACATTAATCCCCTGATAGGTATTAAATGAGTAGTGACTGTGAGCAGGGAGCATGTGGGGAGGAGGTGAGTCATTGGGGCGTGCGTTTGGGTTTCATATTCTGTCCATGGTAAAGAGAGTCCCCTCTTTCTCCTTCCTGGTTCCATGTCCTGAGCTACTTTCCTTCACCACACTCTTCAGCCATGTTCTGCCTCATTCTCAGGCTCAGAGCAATGGAGTCAGCCATCTATGGAATGAAACCTCTGAAACCATGAGCCCCAAAATAAATTTTACCTCCTCTAATTGTTCTTGTCTTTTGGTTACAGCAGTGAAAAAGCTGATTAAAACAGTGGTTTGAGGTTTGCAATGAGATTTTTAGATACCACACTGAAAGCATGGTCCACGGAAGTAAAACTGCTAAACTGAACTTTCCTAAAATTACAAGCTTCTGCTCTATAAAATATAATGAAAAATACAAGCCACAAAGTAGAAAATATTTGCAAAACACATGTCTGATAAAGGACTTATATTTAAAATATACAATGAACCCTTTGAACTTAACAATGAGAAAGTAACCCAATTTAAAAAAGGGCAAAATAGGGGCTGGAGTGGCTCAGAGGTTACAGCGCACTGCCTGGCATGCGCAAGGACGCAGGTTCGAACCCCAGCACTATGTATACAACGAAGTGTCAGAGCCACAAAAACCAGATGAAAAACTACACAAAATTGATTTCCTCTTCTCTTTGTCTCCCACTGTCACTTTTTTTTTTTAAAGGGCGAAATATCTAGACAGATACCTCAACAGATACACAGATGGCAAGTTAAAAAAAAATGAAAATGTTTAACACCATTCATTACCATAGAATTTCAAATCAAAACAACCATATACCACTCACTGCACACCTATTTGAATGCCTAAAATCCAAAAAAGCTTTATCAATCCAAATATAAGATGCTGATAAGAATGTGAAGCAACAGCAACCATTATTGTGGTGATATAAATGACACGATCACTTTGGAAATGAGTTTAACAGATTCTTAACCATATGATCCACCAATCACAATTACTCCTAGGTATTTACCCAATTAGAATGAAATTTTACATCCATACAAAAACTTGCACACAATGTTTAGAGCACTTTTATTCCTAATTGTTTAAAATCTAGAATTAACTAAGATGTCCTCCATTAGGTGCACAGATAAACAAACTGTGGAACATGCATACAATGACTAGTATTTAGCTATAAAAATATATAAGTCATCCAATCACAAAAAGTCCTGAAGAAGGGCTGGAGTAGTGGCTCAGCAGTTACAATGCCTTCTTGGCATGTTTGAGGACACAGGTTCGAACCCAGCAGCAAATACACAATGAAGTGTTAAGAGCAATGAAGGCCACATGAAAAACTAAATAAAACTGATTCTCTCTTCCTCTCTCTCGCTCTCACTTTCCTTTCTCTCTTGAAAAAAAAAAAAAACTCAAGTAGAGCTGGGCATGGTGGCACACACCTGTGATCCCAGTGACTTGAGAGACTGAGACAGGAGGATCACAAATTCAAGGCCAGCCTGGGTAACTTAGTAGAGATCCTGTCTCAAAATACAATTTAAAAAGGAGGCTGGAAATGTAGCTCAGTGGAAGAACACCCCTGGGTTTAATCCCCAGTACCACACAAATAAACAAACAAACAAATGTGAAGAAACTTTAAGTGGATTTTTTTTTAGGAAAAAGAGTCTATCTAAAAAGGCTACACACTGAATGATTCTAATTATCAACATTGCACAAAAGGCAAAGATCACATGGGGGGACAGACAGGATGAATAGGTGAAGTACAAAGGATTTCTTGGGTAGTGAAACTATTCTGTATGATACTGTACATACAAGATATACTGCATCTGTCAAAGCACACAGAACTGTAGAGCATAAAGAGTGAAACTTAATTTACGTATGTTTTTAGTAAGGAGGTTAGAGGAATCCCATACTGTGACAAGAGAATCTAACTGTATCTCAAATGTACTTTATAAACACCCTCACCAAATGGGATGGAAGAAAAGGTATGAACCTAAAGTGGAAATGGAGTCCATAAGACTACAGTCAAAAGAAACTGCACAAAAGTACTATACTCTGGTCAATGAAGTCATTTTCTAGAAGCATAAAAGTAAATAACTCTGACATTGCTATACATGTATACTGGAACTGAACAATTATAACGGATGGGGGACTGGAGCAGTGGCTTAGCAGTTATGCACCTGCCTGACATGTGCGAGGATGTAGGTTCGAACCCAAGCACCATACACAACAAAATGTCAGAGCACGAAAAACTAAATAAAACTGATTCTCTCTCTGTCCCTCTCTCTTAAAAAAAGAGGTGGGGGAGCTGGGGCTGGAATGTAGCTCAGAGGAAAAGTGCTTGCCCGGCATGCAAAAGTCCTGGGTTCAATCCCCAGCATGGCAAAGAAAGGAGGAGAGGAGATGAAAGGAGAGGAAGAAAGAGGAAAATGGATGGCAGATGGGGGAAGTCAAATTTCTCACTGTTGGAGTTTTCTCCTCCATAGAACAATCCATGTGTAACTGGTGTGGAGATAGAAAATCATTAAGAACTCAGGTTAAACTTATAAATACAGGAGGCTGGAGTGATGATGGCTCATTGGTTACGGCGCTTGCCTAGCATGCACGGAGTAGGTGGGTTCAAACCCCAGCACCACGTATGCAACGAGGTCTCAAAGCAACGAAGGCCGCATGAAAAACTGAATAAAAATTGCTTCTCTCTCTCACTGTCCCCTCTTTCTTTAAAGAAAAAAAAACAAAAAAACTTATAAATACAGATGGTTACATCATCATCATGAAATAGGATAATATAAAGTAACTAAGAATTACTTATAGATATATACAGGCAGTTCCCAACTTATGATGGTTCCACTTATACGATTTCTTGTCTTGATTATTCTGCAAGAGTGATAACATTCAGTACAAAGTGTACTTCAGATTCTGAATTTTGATTTTTTCCTGGATAATGATACTCTCTCTTACAGTGTGGGCAGCAGCAGTGAGCTGGAGCTCCCAGTCAGCTATAGGATCATGAGAGTATACAAACAAAACTCTACAGGGTTCAGGAACACTGGTTCAGCAGGTTAGGTATATTAAATATGTTTATATTTTCAATATTTATGATATTTTCAATCTATGATGGGTTTCATGGAACAAATCTAACCCTATTATAGGCCAAGAAGCATCTCTATACACAGGGGTCAACATACACACATATATTTCTTTGTGTTGTCTGCAGAGAGGGCTTAAAAGAAATCACACCATAGTAGCAACAAGCACACCTACTGCACAAGAACCTGGTTTCTAATACCGTCCTCCAATAAAAGGAACAAGGGTCTCTTGGAAAAATTCTAGAACTGGGGCCAAAAATTTATAAGATGAGCCTGGAGCATTTTGTAGTGCCAGAAACACAGAAGTATTAAAAAACCAATACAATACACATTGATGGGGATATGGCAAAAGGGCACAGGAGTCAAAGGGAATAATTAGAGCAAAAAGAGAGTTGGATTATAACCTAAAATATAAGTGATGAGCCCATACTTATATAAACAATGGAATAAATTAATAAGTGGGGAAGAAGAGACAATCTCCTATACAGAAGAATTCCAAACAAATTATGTAGACAATCCAACCTAAAGAAGAGGGAACATAGCTGGGCACAGTGATGCACACCTGTAATCCCAGCTACTTAGGAGGCTGCAGCAGGAGGACTGCAAGTTCAAGGCCAGCCTGGGCAATTTAGTAAGACATCGTCTCAAAATAAAAAATAAAAAGGTCTGAGTATACAGCTCAGTGGTACGGTGCCTCTGTGTTCAATCCCCAGTACTGAGAAAACAAACGGGGGTGGGGGAGGGCAGAGGTCAAGTAACTCCCTACTCCTTAAGTGTGTGTGCACACAGTGATTCCTTCTCAAAGAGTGCAGTATGGAACCTTGGGCAGGGAGATGGGAATCCTTTCACCTTGGAGAAGCCTGAGAAGCACTACTTTCCAGGAGTTCAAGATCAACACCAACAGTCATGAATCACACTGGTACTATGTACCCTCAAGATGCAGTGAGGCAATGGTCCTTCACCTGTGTGATCTTCATCCCCCAAATCCACAGCCCTAAGTCTAATCATGAAAAAAAAAATCAGAAAATATCAACAATCACACGTCTTATAATATGCCCAACCAGTATGCCACAAACTGTCAAGGTCAGGGCTGGAGCGGTGGCTCAGTGGTTACAGAGCTTGCCTGGTGTGCTCGAGGAGGACGGGTGTTCAAACCCCAGCACCACATATACAGTCTAGTGACAGAGCAATGAAGGCCACATGAAAAACTGAATAAAGCTGATTCTCTTTCTCTCTCTCACTGTCTCTCTCTTTTTATAAAAAAAAAAAAAAAAAGAAAAATCAAAGTTGATATGAGCTCCCTTAAACACTAAACCCTATCAGATGACTGGTACTCTATTATAATTTCTTAGCAAACAGGTCAATGACAAGACAGAATGAGCTATTACATGTTCTGCTATGAAAATAAAACCAAGATCTAAAATCTTCAAATCAGAAAAAATGCCATATCTTTCAGGAGTTAAATATTTTATTTTCACTTAAGAAGCAAGGCACACAAAACAATTTCACTAACTAGAAACTTATCTATTTCTTTCTTTGCCTACCATAAAAAAACAAAACTACCCTGCCTCTTCTCAGTCATGGTTTAGTGTTACTCATTGTCCAGCCTGAGCAACTGCCTAAATACAAAGGAGTTGGGGTAGCTTCTGGGTAGCACACGTGTTTAGCAAGTATCAAGCACAGGTTCAAAAAAGGAACTGCATCAAAGTTCTAGAGTTCCCAAATTATAACCAATCTGTTTTCTCTTTCTTTCTGTGGCAAGTGGGGAAGGTGAGGCTGCAGCGGTACTGGGAATTGAACCCAGAAGTGCTTTTCCACTGGGCTATATCTCCACTCCTTTTTTAATTTTTTATTTTGAGACAGGGTCTCCCTCAATTGCTGAAGCTGACCTTGAACTTGTAATCCTCTTGCCTCAGTCTTCTGAGTCATCAGAGATTACAAATATACACCACCATGCCTGGATAAAAGTAAGTGTCTTGGGGCTGGAGCAGTGGCTTGGCGCATGCCAGATATGTGCAAGGACATGGGTTCGAACCCCAGCACATGTACACAATGAAGTGTCAGAGCCACAAAGGCCACATGAAAAACTAAAAATAGAATTGATTCTTTCTCTCTCACTGTCCCTCATTCTTTAAAAAAAAAAAAGTGTCTTGACACAAATGATAATCAAGATACATACAATACAAAAACCAATAAATAAATGTAAAACACTTCATCTTACTCTAATTAGGAACCATCTTTGGTAAACGAGGGGGGAAATATACATTAAATGCATACAGATCAAATTGACCAGATTTCTAGCACACTTCACAAATCTGGTGTCTTTTTTAAGTATCAAAAGCAATATTCAATATTTACACCTTTTTTTTTTTTTTTTGGAGACAGGGTGTCATTAAGTTGCCCAAGCCGGCCTGGAACTCTTTGGCTCAAACAATCCTCCCACCTCAGCCTCTAAAGGAGCTGTATAACGATATTTTTAAAGCATTTAAATCAGAAATTTAACACTGGGAAAAAGGAAGTATTAATAACAGTCAAGTTTGACCCCGGCAAAGTTGAGAAACTATAAAGTGTGTCAATCAGCACGTGGTGTTCCCAAAAAGGGAAAAAGAGAATAAATAACTTGTCAAGGAAGCTGCTTACCATTAGTGAGATTTATGTCTGGCTACGTGTTCTACTCACAAAGAACGATTCCTAATGCAGGGAATGTACGGATAAAGTTCATTCTACAACCAAAATACCTCCCACCAGAAGTAACCAGGGTTTATTACTTGGGAAGAAGTGATAGAATCCTCAAATATTCTAACTCCAAAGCAATCAATATGTGAATATAACCTACTCAAGTATATTTAATTCTGAATACATGAATCTTACCTGTCATTTGGGGGGAAAGGTAAAATAAGGCTTAAAGCTTCAAGATATTTATAAAATAAATATAAAAACATAATCAAGCTATTCAGAAAAGAAGTTCATTTGATAATTACCTGTGAAGTCAACATGATTACTTGTCATCAAAAATAAAACCAAACTAATTTATTTCTCTCCAAGTCTTCAAATTTTAAAATACCTTTCTATATTAAAGTTACGAAGGCTATAAATCTTATTTCAGGTTGCCAGGATACGCCTAGTTTACACCTGTTGTCCTGGCATAATTAACAAGGTCCCTCAAAACTTTCAAAATTATCTTTGAGTGATAAACTATATTATCCTCCTAGTTTTAGTACGTTTTTTTCTCTGGGAGTCTCCTGTTAAGATACACATGGTCCCTGGGCACTTGCATTTCACTAGTTCAATAACTGATGGCAGAAAAATACGTGAGAACTTTGAAGAATTGCCCTGAGTTTTCTTGTGGGGTGCAAGACACTTCAAGTCAACAGGGTTTACGAAAAGACCAGGGGCTTCTATCCGTACCTCCCCTACCAACCCCTCCTTGTCTTTTTTCTTACCTTCCCTAGGTTTACTCCAGGACTGGAACTAATCTGCCAGATTCCTCCAGATCCTAAGCTTCCTAATGGCAAAGTTAAAATTCAACTTTCTATCCCCACTGTGTAATACCACTTTTGTCCCATACTAAGCATTCACTAAAATGTTTTTCTGAAGGAATGAAAAAGAATTATTAAGGCAAGCACACAAACACAGTTTTTCCTTTACACACTTCTCTATTTCACTCCTTCTTTAGTTTTCCAGTTGGTTTCATTGGTTGGAGGTATTAAAAATATTGTGCATGCTCAAGCCAGGGCAGTGATAAAGCACTTGTTTGGCATTGCCTGGCCCCCAAATACACTCCCCAGCATCACAAACACAAACACACACACACAAACCCACAACTGTACCTGTTCTACAAACTTTAATGATCATTTTGCTTTCTATTATGGGATGTGATAGAATTGTATATTATAACTGAGCATGGTGTGCACACCTGTAATCTCAGAGGCTCTGGAAGCTGGGGCAGGAGGATCACCAGTTCAAGATTAGCCTCAGTAACTCAGCAAGAATATAAGCAACTTAGTGAGACTGTCTCAAAACAAAAAATAAAAGGGCTGGAGTGTAGCCAAAGCTATCAGACAAGAGAAGGAAATCAAAGGAATTCTAATAGGAAAAGAAGAAGTCAAGATATCTCTATTTGCTGATGACATGCTAATATACATAGCAGACCCAAAAAGCTCTATCAGAAGACTACTAGAGGGCTGGAGTGGTTGCTCAGTGGTTCCTGCACTTGCCTGGCATGCACAAGAGCCCAGTTCAAACTCCGGCACCACATACACAACAAAGGGTCGGAGCAACGAAAATCATATGAAAAACTAATAACATTGATTCTTTCTCTCTCTCACTAACCCCTCTCTTTAAAAAAAAAAAAAAAAAAGAAGGAGACAACTATTACTAGAGCTTATAAATGAATTTACAGCAAAGTAGTGGTTACAAGATCAACACTCATAAATCAATAGCTTTCGTATACTCCAGCAGCAATTCTGCCAAAGAAGAAATCCAGAAATCCGTCCCATTCACAATAACCTCAAAAACTTGGGCATTAATCTAACAAAGGATGTAAAGGACCTATACAATGAAAACTATCAAACATTAAAAAAAAAAAAAAAGAAATTGAGAGGATGAAAAAACATTTCATGTTCTTTTTTTTTTTTCATGTTCTTGGTTAGGCAGAATCAATATAATTATAATGGCCATTCTGCCGAAAGCCCTGTACAGATTCAATGCAATCCCCATCAAGATACCAATGACATTCTTTATGGATGTAGAAAAAGCTATTCTCAAATTCATTTGGAATAACAGGAAACCCAGAATAGCCAAAACATTACTAAGCAAAAAAGAGGAAGCAGGAGGTGTCACAACATCTGATCTGAAATTATACTATACCACTATAGTAACAAAAACAGCATGGTATTGGTATCAAAACAGACTTGAAGACCAATGGAACAGAATAGAAGACACTGAGTCAAATCCACAGGTCTTTAACGATCGGATATTTGACAAAGGGGGGCAAAAATATAATGTGGAGGAGAGACAGCCCATTCAACAAATGGTGCTGGACAACCTGGACAGCCATATGCAGACAACTGAAATTAGATCTTTACCTCTCACCCTGCACAAAAATCAAATCGAAATAGATCAACTATATAATTGCAAGAAGAAAAAATAGGATCAACACTCTATGACATCAGTGTACACACTTTCTCAACAAGACTCCCATACCTTAAGAAATTAAAGCCAAGAATCAATGGGTGGGGGGGTTGGGGATTTAGCTCAGTGGCAGAGTGCCTAGCATGCGCAAGGCCCCGAGTTCAGTCCTCAGCCCTAAAAAACAAACCAACCAACCAACCAAAAAGAATCAATGGGTGGGATGCCATTAAACTGAAAAGCTTCTGGTCAACTAAAGATTTAGTCAAGAGAGAACCTACAGAATGGGAGAAAATCATTGCATGCTATGCCTCCGACAGGGAACTAATATCCAGAATATACAAAGAAGTCAAAAAACTGAACACCAACAACCCAAATAATCCAATCAATAAATGGGCTAAGGAACTAAGCAAAAACTTCTCAACAGAGGAAATCCAGAAAGCCAATAAATATATGAGAAAATGCTCTACATCAGTAGCAATCAGAGAAATGCAAATCAAAATTTCACTGAGATTCCACCTCACTCCAGTCAGTGTGGCAAAAATGAAGAAAATGTACAAAAACAGATGCTGGGGAGATCGTGGGGAGAAAGAACACACTGTTGGTAGGACTGCAAACTTGTACAGCCACTCTGGAAAGCAGTGTGGAGACTCCTCAAAAAACTAGGGATGGGGGCTGGAGCAGTGGCTCAGCGGTTGCAGTGCTTGCTTGGCATGTGCAAGTATGTGAGTTCAAACACCAGCACCACGTACGTACCAAAGTGTCAGAGCAACGAAGGTCACATGAAAAACTAAATAAAATTTATTCTCTCTTTTTCTCATTGTCCCTCTCTCTTTAAAAAAAAAAAAAAAAAAACTACCAGCTTTCCCACTCCTGGGTATTTTCCCAAAAGAGCTAGAATCGGCATATTACAGAGACACAGCTACATCAATGTTTATAGCAGCTCAATTTACAATAGCTAAACTAGGGAACCAACCCAGATGCCCCTCGCTGGATGAATGGATTAAAAAACTGTGGTGTGTATATATATAATGGAGTTCTACTCTGCTATTAGAGAGAACTATATCATGGTATTTGCAGCCAAATGGATGAAAATGGAAAAAAAATTATGCTGAGTGAAATATCCCAAACTCAGAGACTTAAGGGCCAAATGTTTTCTCTCAAATGTGGAAGCTAGTGTAAAACCTAAGACAGGATGATAGTTAGCTAAGTTTAAGCAATAAACTCATCATAGTTGAAATTTCACATAAGCTGGGGGAACCATACCTATGAAGGTAGGGGAAAAGGAAGAGAGGCAGGGAGTGGAGGGAGGAACAAGGAGGGTAATCAGTACAACAGGGAATACTCAACACCCATTAGAAGCCTAGCTATACACAGACAGGCAGAGAAACTCTGAAATGTCAACAATTATTATACATATATATGTTCATTTCAAATTATAGCATGGTGGGATTATAGAGGAGATATGAGTTCGGGGAATGGATGAAGTAGGGTAGATGCTCGTCTAGGATTGGCCTTAACTTACTGTCTTACTATGTCAGTATCCAAGTACGCAAGAACATGTAACAGAATTCCCTCCAATATGTAAGACTATGTGGAACAAATTTTTAAAAAAGGCTGGAGAGGTGGCTCAGTGGTTACAGCACTTGCCTGGCATGCACAAGGACGCAAGTTCGAACCCCAGCACCATGTACACAATGAAGTGTCAGAGCAATGAAAGCCACATGAAAAACTAAATAAAATTGCTTCTCTCACTGTCCTCCTCTCTCAAAAAAAAAAATTTTTTTTTAAAGAGCTGGGGGTGTGGCTCAGTGGTTAAATGCCCCTGGGTTCAATCCCTGGTACCAAAAAAAAAAAAAAAAAAAAAAATTTGAACTATATAAGCAATTTCAAAATGAGGATACATATTATTTAAATGCAGTAAAAACAGTAAGTTGTTTTTGTTAATTTTTAAATATAAACATTGATATCAAGTACAGCAAAAGGAGATAAGAAGGAATAAGAAATAAACAGTTAATGATAAAAATCAAGCTATAGCCAGGTACAGGAGTGCATACTGTAATCTCACATAACTGGGGGTACTAAAACAGGAGAATTCCAAGTGCAAGGCCTTGTCCAGCAACTTAGTAGAGACTGTCCAGCTGGGAATGTAGGTCAGTGGTAGAAAACTTGCCTAGCCAAGGGCCAGGGTTCAATTCTTAGCAGGGAGAGGAGGGACAAGCAGTTATTTCATGCAAACTATGAGAAAAAGCTATTGTAATCACGTTGTTTCATCTCATGAAAATTAAACGTACCACACTTTGGTATTTAAAAAAAAAAATATATATATATATATATATAGGGCTAGAGTGGTGCCTCATCAATTACAGCGCTTGCCCGGCATGTACAAGTACGCAAGTTCAAACCCCGGCACCACACACACAGTGAAGTCTTGGAACAACGAAAGCCACATGAAAAACTAAATAAAGTTGTTTCTCTAAAAAAAACAAAACAAAAGTAGACACTATGCCTTTACTTACATTGAGAGGCTAAAGAATTACCAGTAATGCCTTAAAGAAAGTTCTGATACTAAGACTTCAAAAATATACAATATCAGGGCTGGAGTGGTGGCTCGGCAGTTACAGTGCTTGCCCAGCGTGCGCCAGTACGCGGGTTCAAACCGCAACACCAAAAAAAAAAAAAAAAACAGCACCACATATACAACTAAGTGTCAGAGCAACAAAAGCCATGTGAAAACCTCAACAAAAAATTGATTCTCTCTCTCTGTCCTTCTCTCTTAAAAAAAAAAAAAATATATATATATATATATATAAAATTTTAACAGGTTTTCTTTTTTTCTTTTTTTTTCTTTTTTTTTTGAGAGAGAGAAAGGAGCTGGAGTGGTGGCTCAGTGGTAGAGCACTTGCCTGGCATGTGCAAGGACCCAGGTTCAAACCCCAGCACCATATACAGAACTAAGTGTTGGAAAAACAAAAACCAGATGGAAAACTAAATAAAATTGATTCTCTTAAAAAGAAAAAGAGGAGGAGAGGGAGAGAGAAAGAGAATCAACTCTATTTTTCATCTGGGTCTTGTTTTTCTGACACTTAGTTGTGTATGCGGTGCTGGGGTTTAAACCCAGGTCCTCATGCATGCCAGGCAAGCACTGTTACCACTGAGCCACCACACCAGCCTCCCTGACAGGACTTTTTGCTTTTTCAATTTTCATTTTTAAAAACTTGATCAGCATATAGTAACTCCATGAGTCTATTCAAAAAGAGGAGGAGGCTAGATGTGACAATGGGTTACTTCTTCACACATAGGACATTGAATGTTAGAAATGGGAAAGCTGCCAAAAGCCTATCATTATAGTTTCCTAATCTATTTTCCTTCTATGCACATTGTTTCTGAATACCTCTCAGTTATTCTCTAGCAAAACAAATACAAGTTCTAAATCATTTCCCAATACCAACTGAGTTTGAGATCTGCTACATTTTGAATCACTGCCTACACATGACCAATTTAACTGCAATCCCCAAATGTTTTTAATTTGGTAGGCTGATCACAGTAAAAGTTAAAAGAACAAAACCTACTAGTTTTATCAATAACCTTGGTTTGCAAGTGGGGTAAATTACCAAACAAGCAATCAAATTTTTGAAATTCTATTTCACCATGATTTCTTACTTACTGTAAGATGTAATGATTTCTCACGTGATATAAATCTGTTTGGGGGCCACAGTACTACTCATTTCTTAAATGTTCAATTCATCTCATGAGAAACTGTACAAAGTAATTTGAATAGTGTAAAGCTATCACTACTACTATTACTACTAAAAGAAAAATAAAGAACAGAAAAGCTCACAATTCATCTATGAAAGATAACCTTTACGCCAAGTCCAATAGTGCACACCTATAATCCCAGGAGGCTAAGGCATGAGGACTGCAAGTTCAAAGCCAGCCTCAGCAACTTAATGAGAGACCCTGTCTCAAAATAAAAAATATTTAGGGGCTGGAGCTGGCTCAGCGGTTTCGGCGCTTGCCTGGCAAGCACGAGGACCCAGGTTCAAACCCCAGCACCACGTACACAACTAAGTGTTGGAGCAACTAAGGCCATGTGAAAAACTAAATAAAGTTGTTTCTCTCTTTCTGTCTCTCTCACTGTCCCTCTCTCTTTAAGAAAAATTAAAAAAAATATTTAAAAAGGCTGTGGATGTGGCTCAGTGGTAAAGTGCCTCTGGGTTCGATCCCCAGTACCAGAAAAAAAAAAAAGATAACCTTTTAAAAATTAATAAGATATTACTTTTTTTTAAGAGGGGAGAGAAAGACAGAGAATGAATATCAATTTTTATTTTTTCATCTGACCTTTGCTTCTCCTGACATTTAGTTGTGTTTGTGGTGCTGGGGTTTGAACCCAGGTCCTCCCGAATGCCAAGTAGGCACCCTAACCGCTGAGCCACCACTCCAGCCCCAAGATAATACTTTTGAAGGGACATGGACCATTAGCACTCAAATAGCATCTTTTTTGTTGTTGTTCAACATAGTCTTACATATTGGAGGGAATCATTGTTACACAGTCATGGATATTGACAAAGTTAAGGTCGATCCTAGTCCAGGATCTCCCCCCATTCATCTATTCCCCGATCTCATGTCTCCTCTGTAATACTCCCATGCTATAATTGGAAGTGAGCATATACATGTATATTTAAAAAAAAAAAAAAAAAAAGAGGGACAGTGAGAGACAGAATCAATTTCATTTAATTTTTCATGTGGTTTTCGTTGCTCTGAGACTTTGTTGTGTACGTGGCCCTTGGCTTTGAACCCACATACTCACACACGCCAGGGAAGCACCATAACCAATGAACCACCACTCCAGCCCCCATATACATGTATATTAATTTTTGAAATTTCTGAGTTTCTCTGCCTGTGTATAGTTAGGCTTTTCATGGGAATCTAGCGTTCCCAGCTACTGATAACCCCCCTTATCCCTCCCTCCCCTCCCCAATAGCATCTTTTAATACAAATTAAATTTGGGCAATTTATTTTGGAAGTTAAAAAACATAGACTACAGTTTCTGTAAATCTATAATCTATTCCAACATACAGAAAAAGAAGAAAGGTACAATAGTAGGGCCTTTCCCAAGTTAGTAATTTAGAAGACAGCCAGATAGGACAGGGAAAGCTAGAATAAGCTATCAGCACATAATTCATAAAGGAAACTTTCATGTCACATTTCCTTAGATTCAAAATACCAAGTAGAGAGAACGAAACTTGTTGCTATTTTCAAGTGAAGATAGATGCAGGTTACACACCTTAGAAAAAGAGATCCAAAGATTTTAATCCTATCAGACTCAAAATGCCTATAATATTGGGTAAAAACTAAGCAATCCTCACATACATTCAGTTGACAAACTTTACAAATGACAAATCTAGATTAAACTGATAAACAAAGGAGGAAAATGTTTCCAAAATTCCTAAGAGATTATCACACTTTCCAAGATGTCCAAATACTTAATCCACCTCCCAATTTCTTAAGCATACTAAATATAACTAATACTAGATATGCAGAATAAAAAAGCACTTCACTATGGGAAGGGGGCAGTTCCTAGTTAAGTTCATTCAATAGTTCTGTAAGAATAATCAGCCTCTTGAAAGCAGCTGGAGAGTATCCACATAAGCAGCTGACTCTGCAGATGGCTCTGTACTTTTCCAAAGGGAAGTAAGCAAGTTATTTGTGTATCAGGTCCACAGAATACAGATATGTCATTCTTGCTCTGAGGTCTGACACAACAATCTAAAAAATATTCTCAAACAGGGCTGGGAGTGTACATCAGTGGTAAAAATTTCAGACACTTTAAGCAAAAATTAACGTGCTTTTTTTTTCTTTGTACCAGGGTTTGAACCCACGGGCACTTAACCACTGAGCCACATCCTCAGCCCATTTTTTATTTTGAGATAGTCTTGCTAAACCACTTAGGGTCTTGCTAAATTGTGGAGGCTGGCTTTGAACTTGAAATCTTCCCGCCTCAGCCTCCCAAGTTGCTAGAAATACAAAGAGGCACCACCACACCCAGCTCATGAATCATTTTTTAAAAGATGTTTTCATAACAACAGAAATTCATTGGAAGAAATTCATATAAGGGTACTCAAATATAGCTCCTTACTTAGCAACTCAAATACCTAGCCAACAGGTACAATTCCTCAACTAATATGAAATCCTTATCTAGTTGGCAAGGGGCAACAAGTAATAAACAAGAGACTAAATAAAAGTTTTAAATTAAAGGAGGCATTATCAAATCAGGAACAGACTTAGAGAAAATTATAGGTAAAATAAAACATCATGTTTGTTAAGGCACAGAACAAGTGGGCCTGTGGCATATAAAAATGAAAATATTGCCAGGCGTGGTGGGGCACACCTACAATTCCAGCGACTCAGAAGGCAGGAGGATCACAAGCAAGGCCAGCCTCAGCAACTTAACAAGAACCTCAGTTTAGTGGGATCCTGTTTCAAACTTTAAAAAGGACTGGAGATGTAGCTCAGTGGTACAATCAGTGGTCCAATTTCTAGTACCCAGTACCAAAAAGGAAGAGAAGAAAAGAAAGAAAAAATTATCAACTTATAAACCCAACAATAACCACTGTCATTTAAAACATAAAACAAATAGATACTTCAGAAACTGGATTAGATTGTGAAATGTATACGCAAATTAAAAGCAACCAGCTTCTCAACAGCAATTTCTAACTCCAAGTGTTAGAGCTTAGTTGTTCTCAGTTCCCTTCTTTATACAGTATAAGACAGTAGGAGAGACTAGAAGCTCTGAAATTCTTCTAAATGATCTTCCTCTTAGGCCTTAGAAAAGCTATTCAACCTCTTTTTTTTTTAAGGGAGAGAGGACAGTGAGAGAGAATGAATCAATTTTATTTAGTTTTTCATCTGGCCTTTGTTTCTCCAACACTTACTTGTGTATGTGGTGCTAGGGTTTGAACCCAGGTCCGAGAGCATGCCAGGCAAGCGCTGCAACCACAGAGCCACCACAGCTCCAGCCCACACCTCTTCTGATAAATAATAAACATTAAGCTCACAGAAGTGCTGGGTATTGATGCACATACAACTATATTCTAAGTTCATAAACAGACATCCAAACTTCTTAGCATTACATTCAAAACCCTTTCTGTTCTCACTTCAACCTTCCTTTCCAGTTTCTATCACCACAATTGTCCACAAACAACGATTTTAGGCCCCTAGCTAGCCTAACAACCTTTCACATCTTCCTCACTTTGGTCACACCATTTCCTCACCCTGTGAAATCCTTCCGCTTTCTCTGCTACTGAAATTACACTTGTCCTCCAATCACAGTTTAAAAGACTTCTTCAAACTATCTCCCCATCAAATCTTTTTTTTTAAAGGGGGGGTGGGTAGAAAGAGAGAGAGAGAGAATTAATTTTATTTATTTTTTCATCTGGCCTTTGTTTCTCCAACACTTAGTTGTGTATGTGGTGCTGGGATTCAAACTCACGTCCTCCCACATGCCAAGCAAGCACTTTCAACTGCTGAGCTACCGCTCCAGCCCTCCCCCCACCAATGTTCTTAAGCACATTCGCTCATCCCTCTTATCCCCACTGGGTGTTTCATTCACCTCCATTACTTCACTTTATTTTACACACAGTGAATTGTTATTTGTACCTTCCTCACTACACTGTTAGCTTCTCAAGGGCAGAGATGCAGGGACACCGTGACTCACAAGCCTAGCAGTACTTTACACACAGTTTATGCTTAACTGTGGAACCAGATTGAACACGAGCTAATAATAGTGGGTCAAAATCAGGAAAAGGGATGCCTAAATCAGTTTTTTGGACAGTGGATCACAACTAACAAGTCGTGAAATCAATGTAGTGGACTACCATCAGCATTCAAAAGAAAAAAACAAAAATACTGAACATACTAAAAAAAAAGCCAGAATGCATGATACCAGTAAACACAGTTTTAATGAAACTTGTTTCAGGTGTTCTTTTGCATATATACTAGGTTGTAACAGAAAATATATTTCCTGCTGTGAACTGCAATTTTTGAAAAAAACATTTTAAAACTGCATCAAGATTCCAAATGTGGGCTAGAAGTAGTCCCTTCTGAACTGTCATACAGTTCAGAAGCAGAGAAAATAACTACATAGCTGACAGCTGAGGAACAGATAAACCTAACTGGCTCTAACCTAAACCACTATAATATCCTCTGTCAGTAATATCATCAAATGAATGAACTCACCACAGATCGTGTCAGAAAAGCACTTTGCTTCAATCATAATTTATAGAGTGTTTGCTTGTCATTAAGTCTCTGCTTATCTACAAGATCATAAGTATTATTCCCAATGAGACTTATCTTTAAAAATAATTATCCTTGAGAGCACAGTAACAAGCCCTCACCTGAAACAAACCAGTCAATGCTGGCTGAAAAGACAACTGTTTTTCACTACAATTTATAAGACCCAGACAAATCTTTATGCTAGTAAAGAAAGACCTTCTCCTGGTTACAGCAATCTGTGGAAGTGATTCTGAGGAAAACAATGCTATTTTCAAATTTAGTATTATTTGTTTGCAACCTTAACTACACAAAATTAGAAGCATTTTTGAAGTTAATTACAATTATGACTTTCAGTTCTCTTCCCTGACAACCAACAAAATAAAGTTAGCAACAATAGGGACAAAGAATATTGCTTTGATCCCCCATCTCTCAGCCAATTAACAACATGACATAAAAGGAAAATAAAAATATAAGATGATTACATTTCACTATGGTAGAACCAAAGTTCAACGCTATCCAAGTTCACAGGAATGTAACTGAATTTCAACAACTTTGGTAGTTACAGTCAAGAATAGTTGACTGTTAACAGTCAACAACAGCTGACAAATCAGACAAATGGAAAATATACTACGTTTAGAATTCAAAGACCTAACTTCAACTCTGGTTGCCACTGATTAGTGCAGCAGTTTCCTCTCTTATAAAGTGGGATAATTTTACTCAGTCAGCAAGTATTTATTGAGGAGTATCTTCTACGTACCATCAGACATTTGGCTAGAGATTCAACAAATAGAGAGTATTTGAGGTAATACATGCCCTCAAAGGCGTTTATAATTTCCCTGTCTCACAAGTCCAATATGAAATTCAAATGCAGAAATATGCAGTTAACACACTATACACACTGCAAAGTGGTATAATGATTAAGATTCTAACTCCTAACAATCCACCTTTATTGCAAGAGCTTAGCAAGATCCAATAATAAAGTATACATGATCAGACAGAACAGTTAGTACTTAAGTGATTTTCCACTTGGGCTGGAATTCAAAGCCTAAAGAAAATCACTATTAGTATATTCTTCCCTCATGATTCTCAATATAACCATAATAATAAAATGAACTAAAATGCAGGTCTATAACCTGTAGTGTGTTGCTCTGGGCATGTGGCTCTTTATGCGGCTTGCATTCCCTACATCTGGCAAAGGAGTAAAAGATAAAAATTTCTAGGTCTCATGGGAGACATATTGAATCACAATCCTTAAAAGGTGAGCCTAAAAAATCTATGTTTTCGACCAGCGCACCCAAGTGATTCCTATGCATACAAAAATTTGAGAACCACTGCCATATTTTCCTCCGATCAATAAGTATTCAAGGGGCTGGAGTGGTGGCTTGGTGGTTACAGTGCTTGCCTGGCAATGCACAAGGACACAGGTTTGAACCCCAGCACCATGTTACACAAGGAAGTGTTGGAACAACGAAAGTCACATGAAAAACTAAATAAAATTGATTCTCTCCTCTCTCTCTCACACTGTCCCTCCCTCTCTTAAAAAAAAAAAATTCAAACACTGTTACCAAAATCTACCTGGAAAATCTGAGCCAAATGAAATTCAGTTACAATTAAGAAGGCAACTGTCGAGAAGGCACTTAGCAATCAATGTTGCATGACTCACACAACTTGTAAAAATACGTCTTGTGGCACCAACCTCTTCTCCTTTTATTCACTGATGTTCAAAATGTCATACAAAATGAAGCAAAAAAAGATTCTCAATAAGCAAATTTGTATGCAGGCACAGTGGCAGACACCTGTAATCCCAGCAACTCTGAAAGCTGAGGCAGGAGGACTGCAGGTTCAAAGCCAGCCTCAGCAACTTAACAAGGCTCTGAGAAACTTAGCTGAGGGCTGGAGCAGTGGCTCAGCAGTTGGAGCGCTTGCCTAGCATGTGCAAGGACCTGGGTTTAAACTCGAATACCATATACACAAGTAAGTATCAGAGAAACAAAGACCAAAATGCAAAAATAAATAAAACTGATTTTCTCTCTCAGGAAAAAAAAAAAAAGGCTCCTTTCTCCAAAACATAAACATACTTTAAAAAAAAAAAAGACCTTGTCTCAAAATAAAATATAAAAAGGGCTGGGATGTGGCTCAGTGGTAAACCACCCCCTAGGTTCAATCCCCAGTACCAAAAAAAGCAAATGTATATAGGTAGTCTAATTTATCTTCTAATTTAACTTCAACAAGGCAAAGGTGATGTTTATATTATCTGGTAGTTATCAAGGAGGAAAACAGTCTATGAGTAGCAAAAATGTATCATGATTTTTAATGCTTGCAAGCCAACCTTCCGGGTTATGATCATAGACCATACTATCCAAATACCAAAGAGATAAATGAAACAACCAAGGGGCAAACCCAATCCCTCAAAAATCTAGGCAGTCCCAAATCCAAATCCACAGCACACTAAAACTTTTGTAAGGGCATCTCTCAAGAAATCAGTCAAGGGCTGGAGCAGTGGCTCAGCGGTTGGAGTGCTTGCCTGGCATGCATGAGGACCCAGGTTTAAACCCTAGTACCACATACACAACGAAGGGTCAGAGAAACAAAGGCCAGATGAAAAAAATAAATAAAAATTCTTTCTTTCTCTACCAAAAAAAAAAAAATCAAGACCCTTTGGAATTACTTTAAACTTAAGAAAATTAACTTGAAGTCAGTTACTCCACATACTATATAATTAGCGCAAAGACATTTATTTATTTTGGGTCTATTTGTTGAAAGCATCCTTCACACATTAGCCTCCAGGTACATACATATCAAAGGGAAAACACTCAGTGTACGCTCCACCAGGAAAAATTACAAGGTAGAGACTAACGTTGCTACTCAAAGAACTTTCCATCTGTAGTAAAATTTAGAGCCCAGAGGGCTTCTTACTGCACTACTAAGCCATTTATCAGTTTTGAAAGGAAAAAGGACTGAACTATACTGGCTCCAATTTAGTTTAATGATTGTTCCAAGATTCTGGGAAGACAGAACCTTGAAAAGCAGATTCTAAAAGGAACACAAAGAGATTGACCCTCTTATTTATGTCCAAGCATATAGCCCCTTAAACCTCAGTTACTCTGTTCTTTCGGACCTCTATGACTGTAATATATGAAAGCTGGAATAAAAACGATTTAAACTTTTTTTTTTTAAGAAAGAGGGGACAGTGAGAGAGAGAAAGAGAGAAGCAATTTTGATTTTTTCAAGTAATCTTCATTACTCAGACACTTCATTTTGTACGTGGGTGCTGGGGTTTGAACTCGAGTACTCGTGCATTCCAGCCAAGTGCTGTAACCACCAAGCCACCACTCTAGCCCCTTTAAAAAATTTTTTTAAACAATTTTAAAAAGGTTTAAAATAGGAAAGTCTTAATAATCAAGGAACAGAAGTCTATCTATGACCTGACACACAATGATACATCTACACAATGATAATCCACCTATCCCTAACTCAGACTGCACTTGGCACATCAACATGTAAAATGTTCCTGGGACAACAGAGGTATCAACTTAAAAGAACCTAGGTAAGAAGCAAAGAAAAGTTCTAAAGAGTGTTGTCTGAAGAATGGTTTTGGAAAATCAGCATCAATCAAATCCAATCAAAACAAGCAGCAAGCACAGAAACAACAGTATCTATTTAGTGGTTTATTTCCTCCTCTCACATGAAAACGTAAGGAAAAGATGCAGACAAGGAAGGAAAAATCGAACAAACAAGAAACTATACAGTTGAGGTTTCAGAGAATTTACCCTTCAGCTTGGCTTTGTGTTGCAACTATCACTACCTTCCACTACAGTATCAGAGAAGTTTCAAAGAATTTGGAAATCAAAATACATACAGTTGGAAGGGTAAGAAATCAATTCCAGGATGTACTAAAGAGCAATGTCTTTTCTCTAGAAGGCAAAGATTTCCTAGGTTCCTAGCCTGGAAACTGAATCGGAAGCAAGTCCATCGACCTGTCCTACAGGATCATCTGGAGCCTTTATAGAACTAATTTATATCTGGGCTTTACTGCAGAAAATATAATAAAGGCAAGAAGCCATCAAGTAGGCATGTTGGTATGTGTATATATATACATATGGCAGATCACCTTAGCTGTAGTCTCCTACATAAATATTTATTTAAGTTTGGTTCCTTTAGATCCTACAAAGAGTAAATGATTTAAAACTTTATAATAGATTTATAATTTTGAATACATTAAGTCTAAAAATAAATAGCTAGATCCAAAGTTAACTTCCAAAGGGAAAGGAAAATGACAATTCCAAGAGCTTCTATCAGAAGAAAACATTCGCCAGATTTTCAGTTATCTATAAAGAAAACAACTAGGTGCTTTCAGTTATCTATAAAGGAAACAAGATATCAAAGGTCATTGTTATCATTATATTCTATATCTGAATGTTCTCCCCCCCAAAAAAAGACTAAGATTGTATTTCCAGGGATTACAAGAATATAGTATGTAGGACACTGATGAGAAAAGAAGGATCTGATTATAGAAAGAACAGAAGAAAGACATAATCTCTCTCAATATAGGCTTCGGTGACCTATTCTTTCTTAAGGTGAAAGGAATGTGAAAAAGGAATGAGTGGATATTCTAGAGTAAGACCACCAAGGATAAGGGCAGGGGCATGAGATGCATAAGAAGGAATGGACTCCTACATAAGACCAGGCTTTCAAGATACCATCTCCTCTACAAACCTTGAGTAAACCAGCTGTTTTACAAGAGCTAAAACAGACGTTGTGGACATTGTGATTAAAAATAAAATGTTTTCAAAAATGAGAGGCTTAGGGGCTGGAACTGTGGCCCAGCAGTTACAGTGCTTGCCTGGCACACACAAGTAAGCAGGTTCAAACCCCAGCACCACGTACAAAACAAAGTGCTGGAGCAACAGAGGCCACATTGAAAAACTAAATAAAATTGATTCTCTTTCTCTCTCTCCCTGTTTCTTTAAAAAAAAAAAAAAAATGAAAGGCTTAATGTGGGCAAATCCCAGCATGAAGCAAGATAATAACAGTGAAAAAAAAATATATATATACACAATATAGAGGCAGTAAGAAGAGAAATACAGAACTGAAGACTACTAGAGAGAATGAAGACAAAGAGAAAATAAACCTCCTACAAGTCAACCAGCAACCACTACATGAATTTTAGTACCAAGTACAAAAATATGAATGTAATACCTGGATTAGGGCAAGGGAGAAACTCTGCATAGAAACTGCAAGCCAAGACAGCATTCTCGGAGCTTTAAGGGATGCAGTGGGGAAGTAAGGATGAAAGAATATAAGGGGGGGTACTGCAGCAGCAGAAGAGGGTGGGTTGCAGCAGCAGAGGGGGCCTTAATGAGAGATGAAAGGAAAAACAACCTACAGGAGAGAAAAAAAAAGGGTAAAGTCAAGTGTGGGATCCAAAGCGCATAGAGTTAGCAGGGAAAATGGAACTGGACATACACTAGAAAAGTGCCGAAGTGAATGACCCAAAAGGAGGTTGTAGATGGGGAAAGTGGGAGCGAGGAGAGCTCTACCATCAACCTTACTCAAAAGGGAGTGTGAGTATGGTGCACGAGTGAAGGCAGGTGGCCAGAACGGGGGTGCACCCAAATGTGGCGATGGAGTCACTACCTTCAAAACCTGGGTGTAAGACCAGGACTACGGAAAGAGAGAGTGAAACTAGCGTCAATCCCCACCCCACCCCCACCTAAAAGCATGCAAGGTTCAGAAAAGAAGGTGTACCTTTGGGGGGTGTGAATGCAGAACAGGAGGGGAAGAAATAAGCAGCGGTAGATGGGAAAATAAAGGGGGTGCTTCACCCTACGGGAAGGGTAACTAAGGAAAGAAAAAGGAGTGGAGTAAGAAGAGGCTGTTTCCGGAGGACGAGTGGGAGCAGACTGAGAGGTCCCGCTTACTCGGTCTAGAGGGCAGAAGGGACAGTCCATAGGGACTGAGGGGAGTGGCGGACAACAGGAAACTACGATGCTATAGACAAGAACTTGAGGAAGACGCGGCACAGCCTGGGTCAGGAAAGGGGATGCATTGGAAAGGAGCAGAAGACGTTCCTTACGAAGAAGGCAGCGGCACTGAGGTGCAGAAAACAGCCACAGGCATGGGGGCAGGGGGAAAGCACTGGGGGCGCAAGGTCAAACGTAACGGGAGACTAGAGAGAGAGCGGTGGGCTCAACCCGCGCGCAGACAGCAGGCAGCGGAGGCCGGAAAGGGGCGGTGGGTCCGGGGAGCCGGTGCAGGGGCTGGGGGAGGTGCGGCCTGAGGGTGACAGGGGCGGAGGGGCCCGGGAAGGGTGGGGCGGCGTTCGGCCCGAATACTCACACCTCCAGGATGCGGTCCCCCTTGCGCACCCCGGCCCGGTCGGCCGCCCCCCCGGGCAGCACGGCGCTCACATGCTGCAGCGGCGCGTACAGCTCCCCGTTGATGCTCCGCAGTTGCCCGCCCTCGCTCACTTGGCCCCGCACGTTGAAGCCGTAGCCGGATTCGGACTTGACGATGCGCACGACCCGCGGGCCGCCGCCTCCCCCGCCGCCGTTCCCGGCGCAGTGGAGCCCAGAACCCCCGCCGCCACCTCCGTTCCTGTGAGGGGCTGAGGGGTGAATCCCTTCCCCGTCCTCGTCCGCCATCTTGCTAGCAATCGAGCTGTACCCCCGCCCCCCTACGCCTCCACTCCCTCCCAGCGCGCGCTCGCCCTTCTCGGCAGCCGCGCGACCCCCGGCGCGCGCGCCCGTTCCACCGGCCGCGGGACCGAGTCGGCCACGGAGCTGCTGGCGGGGTAAAGGGGAGCAGGGGGCGGGGGAAAGCGGAAGGTTGGGTACCGCGGGGCCTCCTGGGAAATGTAGTTTCTGAGCTGTGGGGGCAGAGACGGGCTGAGCGGAGGTTGTATGGCGCCTTCAGCCGCAAAGCCTGCTGGGAGTTGTAGTTTATCTCCTAGGCTCTGATAGGAGTTTCATCTGTTGGTTTCTAAGTGTTTAATTGAACGCCGAGGGTGGCAGGATTTTCCTCTGTTAATGCGGGGCATGGTTTTAGATGGCTTTTGTTTTGTTTTGTTTCCCTTTTTTATTTCATAGCTTCCAAAAACGTTAATATAGGCTAAAAGGTATAGTAACCCAGAGGTAGAGTTTAGCATGCAGGAAGGACTGGATTCAATCCTCTGCAGGGCGGGGGATTGGAGGGGAGGGGAGAAAAAGAAAGAAAACCCAATAATGCTAGTATTAGCTGATGTTTGTGATTCAACAAAAACTTAACTTTGATCAGTAACATGTATGTTCATTTTACACCATGGCCCAAAACAACCTGTGAGCCAACTGGCTTATGAATTAGTTTCCCTACTTCACATATGAGGAAACTGAAGCTTAAGAGTGTCCAAAATCAACCAGCTATTAAGTAACAGGAACTAAGGCCTAGTTGTTTTTGCGCAACGTTCTTTTCATGTATTGCAACTAACTATGTAAGCTGCACCCCAATTATACAAAATACTTGTGGAGAGGAAACGACTCTCTCCAGTAATTTGTAACTGGATGTTAGAGTGGCCAAGTAATAATTTCAATTTGGCAATGATTTTGAAGTTACCTTTATTTCAAATTCATTTGGGTTTTCCCCAAGAGCACAGAATTTTTTTGCGAATTGTGGCAATTGAAGTTTTTTTGTTTTTTGTTTTTTGGTTTTTTTTTTTTTTGGCTACACAGAACACAAACATAGATGGTGTGTAAAAGTTCCTGGTGAAGACAAAAGAGTGAGAGAACAGGGCACAGTGGCCACACCTGTAATCCCAGAGGCTGCAACAAAAGAGGAGCAAGTTCAAAGTCAGCCTCAGCAACTTCTCTAAGGAACTTAGGGAGACCCTGTCTGAAAATAAAAAGGGCTGGGGATGTGGCTCAGAGGTTAAGCACCCCTGGGTTCAATCCCTAGTACCAAAAAAAAAAAAAAAAAAGAGAGAGAGAGAGAAAGAGAAAAAATAGTTAAAATAGCTTATTTAAGCCATTACTGTTCCAGTGTAGTATTTGATTTTATCCTACTGATAAGGTAATAAGTTAGTCTGTTTGCTGTTTCATAGATGCTGTGGAAGACACAAGATTTCTAGGTCAGAAACAAAAGACTATTACTCAAGACCCAGGAAGCAACAAGCTTCAGCATGTTTGTGTCAGTTCCTTTTGCCCTTCCCACCTCCCAAGTACCACATGCATGAAAGGATGAGCTCAAGTAAATGCTCTGCACTTAGTGGATTCACATCACAGCTGAGGAATACTTAGCTTGAGGAAGCTGCCATTTTATAGGAAGCAGAAAGCAAACCTGTTCTTTGTCCTGTTGGGAGACATTACTTAGTCCATCAAGGTTGCTCACTACAAATACATCCCCAATTCAGGACCTTACACTTTTAGCATACCTAGGAAAATGAACAGAAGCATGGATTACTACACATTACTACATAACAAACACTGTATCATGTTCCCTACTTTGTTTGTGAATAAGGATGCATAGAGAAGTTGAACCATTATAAATAAATTCAGAAGAAGGAGAGGCCTGATGACATAAAAGCAGCAAATGACCCCCGAAAGAATTTGTGAACTATGTAAGCATTTCCAGGAATTGCTTGAGGAAGGCTAGTAAAAGTATTAAGAGGGGCTGGAGTGGTGGCTCAGCTGCTAAGGCGCGCTTGCCTTGTATGCATGAGTATTCGGGTTCGGACCCCAGCACCACGTACACAACAGTGTTGGAGCAACAAAATCCAAATGAACAACTAAAATAAAATTGATTGTCTCTAAAAAAAAAAAGTATTAAGAGATCTTACAAATTGTAGGATGATGAGAACTTAAAGTCATTATAATTAGAACACAAAAATGAATGTGACCTTATTTTACAACCAAGCTAATGAAAAAGGCAGAAATAATAAAGTTGGGATAAGAATTTTGCTCCAGGGCTGGTGCGCTGGCTTAGAAGTTACAGCACTTGACTGGCAAGTGCCAGGACATGAGTTCAAACCCCAGCACCACGTACACAACGAAGTGTCTGAGGCATGAAAGTCACATGAAAAACCAAATAAAGATTGCTTCTCTCTTTCTCTCTCTTTGTCCCCTCTTTCTTAAAAAAAAAAAAAAAAAAAAAAAAATTTTGCTCCAAAACAATAATGGAGTTTGGTTTGTACATGAATTATTCGGTTTCAATGGCGCACTGAATGGGAAGAAACGTAATCTCCTACAGGTGTCAAAGACAGAAAAAGCTTTTGCTAAAAAAGCTAGTTTTGCATGTGTTGATTTAATAAAACTGTAGCAAATGCCTGCTCTGTTCTAAGTTCTATAATAGTGGATAAGGATGTACAGATAAAAAGATATATCTACAACTCCAAGAAGTGCTAAATGCATGGTCAAACTTAACAAACCACATGCTCGTTGATTGACAGCTCCACTTCTAGGAGTTCATGCTGGTGTTACACTTGCACAGGTGTGAAATGACATGTTTGTGAAATTAAGTCATTGCAGTGCTATTTATATTAACAAAAGCTGGAAAACAACCTAATAGTCATTCATTAAATGATACTTCTGCAATGGAAAACTGAATCATTGTAAACAAAGAATAAGGAAGCTCTTTTTGCACTGATAGGGAATGATCTCATGGAGACTGTGTGTGATTAAGTGAAAGCACAGACCATCATACATAATACCATCTTGTATGAAACAGGAAGCAACTATATACTATAGCTTTAGAAATATCACAAGAAATTGATAGCTTAATTGCTGCTGGGGAGGGAGTGAGTCTAGACAGCTGGAGTTAGCACAGGCGTGGGAAGGGGTCTTCACTTTGTTGCTATATGGATTTGGATCTGCAATGTCCCATAAAGACTCATGCGTGCTTGATTTCCAATGCAGCAATGTTCAGAGGTGGGGCTTTTAGGAAGTGATTGGGTCGTGAGGACTTTAACCCCATCGATGGACTAATAATCCAGTGAAGAAATTCATAGCTGTTGAACTATTGGAAGGTGGTGGAAACTGTAGAAGTGGGGCCTTCTTGAAGGGTGTGTGTCCTTGGGGATGTGCCTTCAGGACTGTATCTTGGTTCCAGCCACTTCTCTCTCCTCTCTGCCCCACTATGTTTCCCAGCTGCCATGAAGTTAGCAGCAGAGGTTCTACTTAATCACAGACTCAGAAACAATGGATCCAGCAATGGTTCACTGAAACCTCTGAAACAGTGAGCCAAAATAAACTTTTCTTCCTTTCAAATTGTTTCTCAGGTATTTTGTCACAGCAACAGAAAGCTGACTAAGATGATTCCTTTCTGTAACCATTCTCTAACTTCTGAATTTTCAGTCAATTGAGTGTGTTGCCTATTCAAAAAAATAAATTTTTCAGTAAGAATCAGATTAGAGGCTGGAGAGGTAGCTCAGTGATTGCAACCCCTGCCTGGCATGCGGGAGGATGCAGGTTCGAAACCCAGCACCACGTACACAATGGAGTCTCAGAGCAATGAAGGCCACACGAAAAGCTAAATAAAATTGATTCTCTATTTCTCTCTCTCTCTCTCTCTCTCTCTCACTCACTGTCCCTGTCTCTTTAAAAAAAAACAAATCAGATTAGGGACTGGAGCAGTGGCTCAGAGGTTACTGTGCTTGCCTGGCATGTGCAAGAATGCGGGTTCAAACCCCAGCACTATGTACACAACTGTCTGAGCAACGAAAGCCACATGAAAAACTAAACAAAATTGATTCTCTCTCTTTCTCAATGTTTCTCTCTCTCTTTAAAAAAAAATCAGATTAGCACAAGCTGCTAGGAAGACACAAAGCAAGGGCCTTCAAGCATCCAGAAGATGAGGAGTTAAGGAAGATGTTTCATGAAGCAGGAGAGCTTAGCTGAGTGATTAGAGATGAGAAGAGTTAGCAAGACAGAAGACTGGTGGTGGAAGGGCATTTTTAGGAAGGGGAACAACATAATCAAGAGATATGAAAGAACATATGCAGTGTAAAAACACTCAGTTCAGGAGGACAGGAGCAGAGGGAACAGGGCAGGGACTGGACTGGGGAGGTGGGCAAGAGTTAGATCTGGGAGGGGCTTCAGACGTTTAATTCCATGCCCAGGACTTTGAATTTCATTCCTAAGAATTCAGGGTCCTCTGAATGCTTTTCAGCAGAGCAGCAGTACTATCAAATTTGTGTTCCAGAAATTTCACTGCAGGATCTAAGGAGAATGAATCGAGATAGATCAGTTAAGAAGCAATTGCAGGGGCTGGAGCAGTGGCTCGTTGGTGACGGCGCTTGCCCTGCATGCGCGACTATGCATAGTCAAACCCCATGCACCACGTACACAACGAAGTCTCTGACCAATGAAGGCCACATGGAAAACTAAATAAAAATTATTAAAAAAAAGAAAGAAAGCAACTGCAGGGGCTAGAGCAATTGCCTGGCATGTGCAAGCACGCAAGTTCAAACCCCAGCACCATGTACCCAACAAAGTCTCAGGGCATGAAAGCCACATGAAAAATTAAAATTAAAAAAATTGATTCTAGAAGGAGAAGAAGGAGAAGGAGAAGGAGGAGAAGGAGAAGAAGAAGAAGAGGAGGAAGAGGAAGAGGAAGAAGGAAGAAGGAAGAAGAAGAAGAAGAAGAAGAAATTGCAATGATTCAGGTGAGAATTCATGAGATTCCAACTAGGGCAGTGACAATGGAAATACAAGGAAGGGAGCCCATGGGAGGGAAAGGACTTGGTGACCATTAGGATCTCGAGTGTGAGGGTGGGGGTAGAAGGAATGATACATGATTCCCCAGGACAAAGCTTGAAAAGGAAGAGGAAGAGGCTGCCGAGAAGACAATGAGTTTAGCGTGTGGTCTGGTGTTTTGAAGGGTCTGTGGGAGATCCTAGTAATTGGTTGCATTCCAGGTTGGAACACAGGCTGGGGAGTCTTTGGCTCTGGGTGGTGGCAGATGAGAGCACCAAGGCAGGGCATGTAGTCAGATGAGAGGAGTGTGATGGCCAGAACCCCGGGCATCTCCTCCTACCTCTCTCCCTAAGAGGAAGGAGATAGAGTAAAAGACTAAGAGGAGCCAGAGCTGGGGGACCTAGAGAGAGCGGGATCTTGGGAGTCAATGGTAGTCAATGAAGCTGCCTTCAGAAATAGGACCTGGACCCTACGCAGGGTACTTCCTATCCAAGGGCGTGTTTTACCATTCCAATAACAAGGTAAATGAAGTATTCACATGAAACTAGGCTCAGATAACCATCAGACCCCAGCCACTCTGCTAGTTAACAGGGTAAGTGGACCTTGAACCCAAGTGCTCTGACACCAAGACTGGGGCACTCTCCCTGCACTTTCTAGCTTCCTTTTGGTTAATTATGAAAAAGGTCCTCCTCCCCTTTGTACTCTGCAGACTTAGCAGGTTTCCATTTAGGTGAGATTTCCACCTCTGCCCTTCGGTTCATAGGATCCTTTGGTGTGAGTTCTACTCATCTTTGAAGCCCTAACAGAAGTCCATCCATTAAATCTCCCACGAGGACTCCAGTTCACTCTGACATCTCCTCTTTTCTAAATTCGTGAGGCAAATACACCTTCAGATGACTCTCCTTGAGTTATGCCGTTGTGTAATCCCCTCCCCTTGAGGATGCATGGAACCTGTGACTTGCTTGTAGGCAGCAAAAATGGCAGAGGTAATGATGTGTCCCTCCCATGACTGTTACCATATTAACACTCCTTAACAGACTAAGTCATGAGATTCTCCTGTTGGCCTTGAGGAGGTAAGCTGCCCTGCTAAGAACTGCCTATGGGAGGCACCACGTTGTGGGGAAGAGCAGGGGCTTCCAGGAGCTGAAAGTAGCTTCCTGGGACAGGAAAAAAAAAGCGGGGGAGGCTTTAGTCTCATACTCTTTTTTTTTCACTAGGGATTGAACCCAGAGGCACTTAACCATTGAGTCACATCCTCAGCCCTTTTACTTTGTATTTTGAGACAAGGTCTCACTAAATAGCTTACGGCATCACTAATTTGCTGAGGCTGGCATTGAACTTGCGATCCTCCTGCTCAGCCTCCCAAGCCACTGGGATTGCAAGTGTGCACCTCCACACCCAGCCCTTGTCCCTCAATCCTGTGCTCAGGAAATGGTGCCAGCAACTACATGAATTTGGAAGAAGGTCCTGAGCTCCACAAAGAAACGCAACCCAGCCACCACTTTGATTGCAGCCTTGTTTTTGTTTTTATTTATTTTTATTAGTGCATTATAGTTTTACATAATGATGGGATTAGTTGTCACATATTCAATGCACACAATTCAGCAATACAATTTGTTCAATATCCTCCCCACACACATCCCTCTACCTCCCTCCTCCCATCCCCTGATCCCCTGCCTTTCTTCTGGGTCCTATATTGTTCCTAAAAACCCAAATATAGTGACATAATTCTTATACCTATGAAGAACATTTTATATATATATGGGTATAGTATATACAGTGACTTTTATAACTGCTTGGAATGTACCTTGCTTTATCTCAGTTCCAACATTTCCCCTTCTCCTCCCTTCCTCTCATCCCTTGTTATTCTTCAAAATATTTGATAATGGGATCAAACATTTATGATTTTTATGCTTTGTACAGTTATGCAGCATAGCTTGTTCAAATATCTTATGAAGTGTGTTGCAACTATATCTCATAAATATTAACATTTTGCATTTTTGTTCTATGGATCTAAAACATGAGTTTGTTTACTTTACTCCTGAGCCTGGGTTTAGGTCCAGCCTCCACAAATGAGGGAAACCATTCGGCACTTGACTCTCTGTGTTGGACTAACTTCGATCAGCATGATTTCTTCCAATGTCATCCATTTACCTTCTATAGATGCAATATCCCTGCTTCTAATAGCTGAGTAGAACTCCATTGTATATATATATACCAGAGCTTTTGGATCCATTCATCCAGTGAGGGGCATCTGGATTGATTCCATAATTTAGTTATTGTAAATTGAGCTGCTATAAACATGGATTTTGCTGTGTTGCTGAAATGTGCTGATTCTAACTCCTCTGGGAAAATACCCAGAAGAGGGATAGCTGGATCATATGGTGGATCCAACCCTAATTTTTTGAGGAGTCTCCACATGATTGCAGCCCTGTGACCTGAGCAGAGGATCCAGTGAAGCTGAGCCCAGACTCCTGACACCAACTGAAACCATGAGACTCAGAATACAGCTTGTTTTGAGCTTTTGATGGCAATTTGAGCTGGATGTGGTGGCGCACACCTGTAATCAACAGTGGCTCTGGAGGCTGAGGCAGGAAGATTGCACATTCAAATCCAGGCTCAGGAACTTAGCGAAGCCCTAAGCAACTTAATCAGACCCTCTGTCTCTCTCTCTCACTGTCCTTCTCTCTTTAAAAAAATAAATAAAAAATAAAAAAGAGAGAGGATTGGGCTGGAGCGGGTGGCTCAGCGGTTTCGGTGCTTGCCTGGCAAGCACGAGGACCCGGATTCAAACCCCAGCACCACTTACACAACTAAGTGTTGGAGCAACTAAGGCCATGTGAAAAACTCAATAAAGTTTTTCTCTCTTTCTCTGTCTCTCTCCTGTCCCTCTCTCTTTAAAAAAAAAATAGAGAGAGAGAGAGGGACAGTGAGAATCAATTTTTATTGAGTTTTTCACGTGGCTTTTGTTGCTCCGACACTTAGTTGTGTACATGGGTGCTGGGGTTTGAACCCCTGTTCTCGCGCATGCCAGGCAAGCATCGTAACTGCCAAGCCACCACTCCAGCCCCAATGTATGATTACTTTTATTTTAAGTTTATGGAATATTCACATTAATACAGACAGAAAGTCAAATGGCACTCGAAAGGATCTTGGTGGGGAAAGAATGGGAGTTAATATTTAATAGCACAGAATTTCAGTGGGGGAAGATTAAAAAGTCCTGGAGATGGCTGGTGGTGATGGTACCACAACAATGTGAAGGTACTTAATGCCACTGAACTGTATACTTTAAAATGGTTAAAAAATGCTGGGTGCAGTGACACACTGCAGCAATCCCAGTGACTCAGGAGGCTGAGGCAGAAGGATTGCAAGTTTGAGGCCAACCTCAGCAACCTAATGAGGCTTTGTCTCAAAATATAAAACAAAAAGGAGCTGGGTGTGGTGGCACTCCCCTGTAATCCCAACAGCTTGGGAAACTGAGGCAGGAGGATCTCCAGTTCAAGGTTAGCCTTAGCAATTTATCAAGGTCCTAAGCAATTTAGTAAGACTCTGTCTCAAAATAAAAAATAAAAATGACTAGAGAAGTACCTCAGTGATAGAGCACCCCTGGGTTCAGTACCTGCGTGAGGAAAAAAATGGTCAATTTTTTATGTTTTATATATGTATGTGTGTGTGTATATGTATATATATGTGTATATACACACACACATATATATATATTTTATATATATATAATCTTTTATTTGAGAGAGAGAGAAGGAGATAGAGGAAGAGAGAATCAATTTTTATTTATTTTTCATCTGGTTCTGGTTTCTCTAACACCTAGTATATGTGGTGCTGGTGTTCCAACTCGGGTCCTCCCGCATACCAGGCAAGCACTCCAACCGCTGAGCCACCACTCCAGCCACTGTTACATGTTTTTTAATACAATAAAATCAGGCTTTTTGGTTTGTTTGTTTTTTACTTCTTTTGGTTCAATCCCTGGTAGGATTGAACCCAGAGGCACTTTAACCACTGAGCCACATTCCCAGCCCTTTTTATTGTTATATTTATTTATTTATTTTTGAGACAGGGTTTTACAAGGTTAAATAGGGCTTCGCTAAGTTGCTGAGGCTGGCTTTGAATTTGTGATCCTCCTGCCTCAACCTCCTGAGTTGCTGGGATTATAGGCATGTCCCACTGCGCCCAGCTAATAAAATAGTTTTGTTTTTTTTTTTAAAGTAAAACAGGGAGGTGTTTAAGATATACAACAAAGGAATTAAGGTAAACTTAAAAAAAAATGGTGTTCCCTAATATCCAAACGTTGAACTTTTCCTCGTCTTTATTTGTGGGCGATGACCATTTCCCAACCTCACCTAGCGTTATTTTCTTGGTCATATACCATCCTCCCCTCAGATCCACAGCTGTTGTTTTGTTTTGAGACAGAGTCTCCCTCTATTGCCCAGGCCAACTTGGGTTTAAGAGATCCTCCTGTCTTTGCCTCCCAAACACTGGGACTATAGGTGTGCACCACTACCCCCTGCCAATCCATGTTTTTTTGTTTTGTTTTTTAAGAGAGAGGGAGAGAGTGAGAAAGAGAAAAAAAATCAATTTTTTTTATTTTTCCATCCGGCCTTTGTTTTTCCAACCTATAGTTGTGTATGTGGTGCTGGGATTTGAACCCGGGTTCTTGTTGCGTGTCAGGCAAGTGCTCCAACCGCCAAGCCACCGCTCCAGTCCCTCCAGGGTCGTTTTGGATGGAGAAATTCCACTCTCAGAAAATGACCCTGCAAAGGAGTCTGCTGCACAGGATGGAATCCACTGTGATACCCACTGACCTTTGCCCTTGAAGGACACCTGCACCTTTATTCCTTTGTCTTCTAGGACTCTTTCAACACAGCTGGCACTCCCCATATCCATGCCAAGAGCCTTGGGACAAGAAGGCAGAGGGAGACACAAACGCAAAGCACCAGCAGGTGTTGGCAGCTCTCAAAGACTCTATTTACTGACAACACATATGTACTGGTATTTACTGATCCCTCAGATGTTTGCAAATGAGTCAGAGCTGTGAGGAGCCCTGCAGAGAAGTGGCATTCTGTACTGACCCCAACACCCATTCGTGAACCTTCCAGTGTCCCACCCCGTTTCCACTGCCCAGAGCGGAACAAGAGGCCTATCTAATGCCAGTACCTAACCTTGGAATCAGAGGTCATTTATTCATTTAATCAGCTCACTCCAGACAGTGCCTCCCCGACACAAAATGTCATAGATTATTAAAGACCTTCGATAGAGAGCATCCACCGCTCCCTTGTATACGTACCCTCGCGCTTAATCACATCATCAGAAAGTTTCCCTTACATGTAATCTTCTGCTGTAGTTAAAATAGACTCTGGGGCTGGAGTGGTGGAGCGGCAGTTAGGGCACTTGCCTGGCATGCGCGAATACACGGGTTCAAACCCCAGCACCCACGTACACAACTAAGTGTCAGAGCAACGAAAGCCATGTGAAAAACTCAATAAAAATTGATTCTGTCTCTCTCTCTCTGTCTCTCTCTCACTGTCCTTCTCTCTTTGAAAATAAATAAATAAAAACAAAATAGACTCTGGGCTGGAGCAGTGGCTCAGTGGTTGCAGTGCTTGCCTGGCACCATATACACAATAAAGTGTCAGAGCAACTAGGGTCACATGAGAAACTGAATGGAATTGATTCTCTCCTTATCTCGCTCTCTCTCTCTCTCTCTCTCTCTTAAAAAAAAAAAAGATTCTGAACAGCCTCAACCAAGTTTTGCATGATGCATGTCCTCCAGAGCACAAGCGTTAACTGTTAGCATTAAATCCTCTGCATTTAGCCGAGATGCCAGGCAAGTGCCCCAGGACTCCCTCCAGGAGTGATTATCCTTTCTTCAGAGATCCTGGTCAGCCACCTGGCAAAACATCTTGCTGGTGACAGGAAAGAGGATTCAGTTCAGTTCTTCCAGCATTGATGGAGTACTCAGGACCCGACAGGCACTGGGCCAGGGCTAGGGACATGAAGTTTGTGAACCGCTATCCCTTTAGGAATTCTCAGATCAGGGTGGGGAGGCAGGCACGAAAACAAAAATGTACGGTACAGAGTGATGGGTTTTGTACCAGCTGCTGGGGAGCACTGATGAGAGGTGACTGCTACCATCTGGGGAGTGTCAGGGGAGCAGAAAGGCTTCACCGAACAGGTGTCCTCTGAGTGGACTGGGTTTTTTTGGGGGGTTGTTTGTTTGGGGGTTGTTTGTTTGTTTGTTTTGGTACTGGGCATTGAACCTTGGGGCACTTATCAACTGAACCGAATCTCCAGCCCTTTTCATATTTTTATTTCGAGACAGGATCTTGCTAGGGTGCCTAGGGCTTTGCTAAGTTGCTGAGACTGGCTTTGAACTTGTGATCCTCTTGTCTCAGCTGCCCGAGTGGCTGGGATTTCAGGCATGTGCCACCACGCCTGGTCCTGAGTGGGGTTTTGAAGGATGACCAAAAGTTTCCCAAAAGGATAAGGCAGGCGGAAAAATCCAGGAGGAAGGAACCACATATGGAAGGGCAGAGAGGGAACAAAGGACATGCTATGTCTCAGAAACACCTGACAAGGTAGCAGAGGTTCTGAAACAAAACTGAATATGTAAGGCAGCGGGCAGCTTAATTTCAACCATTACTTCATGGTCTGGCAAAACAAAGCTCTAGCTCTACAGCTGCTAAGTAAGCAGTATTATCTTTTTATAGAGACAGCACATCCTTAAGTCTGTTCTGTAGTGTTTTAGGTCTTCTGCAAGATCATAATGGACTAATGGGAATGGTCTTCTCAAGGAATCCAACTCTTCCATGCTTGAAAAGGCCACTGGACAGATCGTCTGAATCTTTACGCAGTTGTGATCATCTGAAATGTGATTACTACTGACTGTAACTTTGATGAACCTGATATTTCACAGAGGAGGGAAAAAGGGCTTATCATGGCAGGATAAGCTGGGCCCGCACTCAGCTCTTCTTATAACCCTCACTGAGTTTCCCCTCCTTTATTTTTTTATTTTTAGAAATTACATTTTATGGGCTGGAGCGGTGGCTTGGTGGTTACAGCGCTTGCCTGGAATGCACAAGTACACGGGTTCAAACCCCAGCACCCATGTACACAACTAAGTGTCAGAGCAACAAAAGCCAGGTGAAAAACTCAATAAAAATTGATTCTGTCTCTGTTTCTCTCTCTCTCTCTCACTGTCCTTCTCTCTTAAAAAAAAAAAAAGAAAAGAAATAAATTACATTTTATTTATTTTTTAGGGGGGAGAAAAAAATATATATATATATGAGAAAAAAATATATATACATATATTTATCTGGCCTTTGTTTCTCCGACACTTAGTTGTGTATGTGGTGCTGGGGTTCAAATGCTGGTCCTTGCACATGCCAGGCAGGCACTTCAACCACTGAGCCACTGCTCCAGCCCCTCCCCTCCTTTCTTTTTCCCCTTAAGATCCCCAGGCTGGCACTCTTAATTCAGTGGACACTTAGTAATTCTTGTTATTTCATCCTCTCCAGCAGAAAAAAAAAAAATAGTTATGACTTGGTGGAGCTTTCTGGGAACTTCCAGAATCAAGTCTTTTCTGAATAAGGGCTTATTAAACATGTAAATTGAACCAAAATTTCTCAAGAGATTATAGGAAAAGTTAGTCTAGCATGCAAAGCGGTAGGAATTTTGAAAATCATCATTCAGTCAACCAAAATTTTTACCAGTCTGCAAAATGCTCCCAGGACTCTGCCTCTGATGATATGAGCTGTAGGCAATCTGAACTAAATATGTTTTCAATTTTTTATAAAATATTTGCTTTCTCAGAATCTATTTATTTTGGGGACTGTTCTTTATCTTTCCAGTGCCAGACCCAATTTGCAAAACTACTCCCTGATTTCACCCTAACCTGGCTGGTTGCCCTTTGCTTAAGGACTGAAATTGGGATTCACAACAAGAAAACTCTAGAGACCCAACCAGGGTCTGAGACCGCCTGCTCAGTGGCCACCTGCTCAGGTGCTCTAGGACCTGCTGCCCTCTAGTGGTTGCAACCTGGGGATGCAGTAGCACCTCCGCTTGGCAAAAGGGAAATTTTTTTTTTTTTAAAAAGAACAAATCCCATTTTCAGGTTCACCAGCTCACTAAATGTGCTCAGAAATCTCACTCTCCAAAAACTCACATGATTTTAGAGCTGAAAGTGATCTTAGTCCAGTCCCTCTTTTTTTTTTGTTTTGTTTTTTAAAGAAGAAATCCAAGGATCGTAGAGATTATTAGACTTTTCAGCCAAGAACACACCAAATTAAATAAGAAAAGTAGCCAGGAATGGAACCCCCACCCTCATGGAAGACAGGGAGGGGAGAGGTGGTCACCACTTTAAATTTAGAAAAACACAATTATGCTTAAGAGTCGTGAACTCAGAGAAGCCAGGGGAGTTGAGAGGGTCCTATATCTCTAGATGGGTCACTCTCTGCCACCCCCTAATCTTCTGTTTCCCAAGAAAAACCTTCTGTAAGTGATGCTGGCTGGGATAGGGACCATCTCAGGACCATCTCTGGCTTTTTTTTTTAAGACAGAGAGGGACAGTGAGAGAGAAAGAGATAATGTCATTTAATTTTTCATATATTATGTATATATATATATTTTTTGAGACAGGGTCCTGTTAAGTTGCTGAGGCTGGACTCAAATTTTCAATCCTCCTTTCTCAGCCTCCCAAGTAGCTGGAATTACAGGTGTGTGCCACCATGCCTAGATCTTTTCCTCTATATGCCTCAAAGCCTAGCCCTAGGGGCTGGAGCAGTGGCTCAGTGATTACAGTGCTTGCCTGGCATGCATGAGGACATGGATTCGAACCCCAGCACCATGTACACAACAAAGTGTCGGAGCAACGAAAGCCACATGAAAAACTAGATAAAACTGATTCTTTCTTTCTCTCTCCCTCACTGTCCTTCTGTCTTAAAAAAAAAAAAAGCCTAATCCTATAAATTTGGGAAAAAAATTTTTTTGAAAGACAGAGAAAGAGAGAAAGAGAGAGAGAGAGAATCAACTTTATTTAGTTTTTTCATGTGGCTTTCATTGCCCCAATACTTCGTTGTATTCTTGGTGCTGGGGTTTGAACCCACATCCTCGTCCATGTCAGGCAAGCACTGTAATCACCGAGCCACTGACCCAGCTCATATTTGAAATATTAAATGCTAAAAAAATACATATGGAACTATAACATATTTATTGTTGGCTATGTGCCAGACATGCTTCTTATGATTCGACCCTTACATATGGCTTTTGTGGGGACCATTGCTATAGCTAGGAGTGTGTGAAGCGCAGCATTACACAAAGGCTCTGGGACCCTATTATTGCCTGTGACCTGTGCATCCATAGACAAGGAACTTACTCAGGGTCTCAGTTTCCTCATCTGTAAAATGGGAATTAAATGAAAAGGCCTGGCTCACTGTAAGCACTCACTAAATGTTCCTGTGAAGTAGACGTTATAATCTTGGCTTTACAGACGGAGAATTAAAGCAAGGACGGTAAAGGATAGATCTAGCATGATAAGATCTCAAACTCTCTCTCCCTTCTCTCCGTTCCAACACCAGGGATTGAACCCAGGGTGCTCTACTACTCTACCTCTTAACTACACGCCCAGCCCTTTTTATTTTTTTTATTTTGAGACAGGGTCGCATTAAGTTTCCCATGCTGGTGGAACAAACTTTAAAGTCTCCTGCTTCAGCCTCCGGAATGACTGGGATCATAGATGTGCACTGTTACACCGGGTCTGAGCTAACTCTTTAAATCTGTGCTACACTATTCCCCGATTGTTGAATGACAGAGTGCAAGAGCGAGGGAATGAATGAGATTTTCGTTATTGCCGGTGGCAATGCTAATAGTTGGCATTTGACTTTTCCATGAAGAGGATATTGGTACTTAGGATCTGCGTCTTCTTTTTGCCCTGGGACCAACTAAGAGAGATGAAAACAATTAAAGAAGGAAAGAAAGCTAGAAAGAAAGAAAGCTAGAAAGAAAGAAAGAAAGAAAGAAAGAAAGAAAGAAAGAAAGAAAGAAAGAAAGAAAGGAAGAAAGAAAGAAAGAAAGAAAGAAGAAAGAAAGAAAGAAAGAAAGAAAGAGGAAGGAAGGAAGGGAGGGAGGAAGGAAGGAAGAAAAAGAAAGAAAGAAGAAAGAAGAAAGGAAGAAAGAAAGAGAAAGAAAGAAAGAAAAAGAAAAAGAATGAGAAAGAACTAAGAACTATCTTCAGGACAGAGAAGAATCCAGGTTTCTTCTAAACCAGTGAACATTTACTATGTGGCATCTACTTTATTAGGGCTGGGCACTGTGAAGATTAGAGATCCCTGATTTTCTTTTTTTTTTTTTTCTTTTTTTGTGACAGAGGTGGGTATCAGGGATTGAAACCAGGGGTGCTCCAGTACTGAGCCACATCCCCAGTTTTTTATTTTGTTTTGTTTCGTTTTTTGAGACAGGGTCTTACTAAGTTGCTTAGAGCCTCACTAAGTTGCTGAGGCTGGCTTTGAACTTGTGATCCTCCTGCCTCGGCCTCCCGAGCCGCTGGGATTACAGGTGTGTGCCACCACACCTGGCAATACTGCTGATTTTTAAAAGCTTGCAAGTTAGATCCTTTTGGGTTCATAAACTTGAAGTTTGGATGTTCACACTGTTTTTTTGTGAGATATGCGTCCTCCAAATCTTTTCTTTTTTTTAAGAGAGAGGGACAGTGAGAGAGACAGAGAAAGAGAGAAACAACTTTATTGAGTTTTTCACATGGCCTTAGTTGCTCCAACACTTAGTTGTGTACGTGGTGCTGGGGTTTGAACCCAGGTCCTTGCACTTGCCAGGCAAGCACTGAAACCACTGAGCCACTGCTCCAGCCCCCTCCAAATCTTATTACCATGTCTGGGCACATTACCCATCTGATGTGAAAAGAAAAAAAACAAGCTTGCTATCTAATTAAGGAAACATACAATGCAGATGTATGCATGAGATGCATTATTGCATCCTACAAAAGAGTCATATGGATTGTTTATGTTAATTGAGTTCAGAATGGAAACAGCACAGGCTTGAGGATTCTGGGAAGGCCTCAAGAAAGAGAACTCAGGCAGTCTTGAAGAATGAGTGATTTCCTTTGATGGTGTCTTTCATTCTTTTCTCCTCATCCTCCCCTGCCTCTTTGGTCAGTCACAAAGAGCAATCAGTTCTTTCGGAATGACTTGCGTACCAGTACCTTACTTTCCAGGTCAGTAGCTGTGATAGCTAGTTTTTCGTCACTGAGACCGAAGTATCTGACAAGAACAACTTAGACGGGGAAAGTTTATATTGGGGGCTGGAGCGGTGGCTCGGCAGTTACGGTGCTTGCCTGGCATGCATGAGCACACGGGTTCAAACCCCAGCACCACGTACACAACTAAGTGTCAGAGCAAAGAAAGCCACATGAAAAAACTAAATGAAAAAATTGCTTCTCTCTTTCTCTCTCACTGTCCCATCTTTCTTAAAAAAAGTTTCTATTGGCTCATGGTTAAGGCAGATCATCATGGTGGAAAAGCGCTGCTTGATTCCTGGTGGCCAGGCAGCAGGGTGGAGGGGAAGAACGGGCCACAGGGAAGATGAACCCTTCCAGGGCACTCCCTAGTGACCCACCTTCTCCAGACATGCCCCACCCGTCTACAGTTACTACCACCTAGTTAGTCCATTCAAACTAGAATGGACCAATTAGTCACAGCTCTCATAATCCAGTCATTTCACCTCTAAATATTTCTGCATTATCACAGGAGCTTTTGGGGGAAACCTCATATCCAAACCACAATAGTAGCCATGGTCCCAGGTCAGCCTTATTTCTTCATGCCTGGAGGTGCCCTAATATCTATGACTTGTCTCCTGGCCACCAACCTTTATTTTTTAAATTCCTTCTATTCACCTTTTTGGGATTAGCCTTATTTATCATGTCACTCACCTAATTCATTCATTCCAATTTCCTCTCAGCTGATTTTTCTTGAATATCTACTATGGCCCAGAAACCGCTCTTTTACATGGTGGCACGTACCTGTAATCTCAATGACTCGGGAAGCTGAGGCTGGACAATCTCAAATTCAAGTCAAGTCTCAGCAGCTTAGTGAGACCCTATGTCAAAATAAAAAATAAAAAGGACTGGGGTTGTAGCTTAGTGTTAAAGCACCCCTGGGTTCAGTCCCCAGAACCAAAATAAACAAACAAAAAACATAAAAACTAAGTTACGTTGTTATAAACGTAAAATGGTTTGTCTCAATTGTAAGAGGAAAAGCCCTTGGAAAGATAATAAATGGATGTATTTCAACTAAAGAAAAGAAAAGAACCACTCTTCTAGGTGCCAGAGATTCAGTGTTGAACAAGACAGGCAAGGAAGAGTCTTGACTCCCTGGAATTTATATGCTAGGAAAAAACAAAATGAGACAAAACTCCAGTGGAGCCTGTTGCTTTAGAGATCAGAACAGGGCTGGAGCGGTGGCTCGGCGGTTAAGGTGCTTGCCTGGCATGCGCCAGTATGCGGGTTCAAACCCCAGCACCCACGTACACAACAAAGTGTTGGAAGAACAAAGTCACATGAAAAAATTAAATAAAAATTGCTTCTCTCTCTCTCTCACACTGTCCCTCTTTCTTAAACAAAACAAAACAAGAACAGTAGAGACTAGGAAGAAAGGCAAGGGATCAGGGGACAGGAGGAGGGAGGTAGAAGGATGTGGGGGGGGCGGATATGGAACAAATTGTATTGCTGAATTCTGAATCGTATGTGTCTAGGAATAGGTGACAACTAATCCCAACATTATGTAAAACTATAATGCACTAATAATAATAATAATAATAAAGATAGGTACAGACTTTCCCCAGGGGAGGTCCACCCTATCCCTCTCCCTCACTTCCTCTTCCACCACTCTCTCAAAGGACACCTCCGTAGAGCTCACCATGCCCCACAGATGCCCCCCATGCCACATCAATCCAACTCGAACTTTCCTCCCTGCCCTTTCTCCTGGGATCTGCCTGCTTAAATCCTCCAAGGCTTAACCTACCCTTCTCTTGTGTTATCATTTCTTGTGTTCCATTTCTATTTACCTGACACCTGGAGAGCCACAACGTGGCTCAATATTGTGCAAATGCTTTTGCTTTTTTTCCCTCTTCCTCCTCCACCTTTTTCTTTCCTCCTACAATAACAATTAACATCTGTAAAGCACTTTACAGAGGGTTTTCATAAATACACCATCTTCCAAAAAGTACACCATACCCTTATATTCATTATCAATATATATTTAATGGATTAACAGGTCAAAGGGGGAAGGCATTCGCCAGCAAGTGGACAAAGACAGGAATGATCCCAGCATGTTCGGAAGGCAGTGGGGACACAGCCCAGCTGCAGAGAAGACAGGGAACTTGCCAGAAAACTTGGAAGATGACAACCGAAGGAAACAGACAAAACCTACCTCACTAATACGGTTGGCCTTTAGGTGAGTTTATTTCTAACCTTTTTAGAAACATGTTTCTCTTTTGCAGAATTGTAATAAGCCTCCATAAAATGTTGTGTCCTACTTATTTTCACTTAACATTCTGAGTACTGTGCCCTAGTGCGACAGTCTTCATAACAGCCATTTGTAGTGCATGCATAACACCCCAGAGTGGCCGTATCCTCATTTCCTTACCCATTTCTCTGTTTGTTTGTTTTTAAAGAGAGAGGGACAGCGAGAGAGACAGAGAAAGAGAGAGACAACTTTATTGAGTTTTTCACATGGCCTTCGTTGCTCCAACACTTAGTTGTGTATGTGGTGCTGGGGTTTGAACCCGGGTCCTTGTGCTTGCCAGGCAAGCGCCGAAACCGCTGAGCCACCGCTCCAGCCCACCCATTTCTCTGTTGATGGACACAATGCTATTTCTTATTTTACACTATTACCATTAAGCACCGCAACAAACCTGTTGCACGGAGAAGTGGGAAAAAACTGGGTCTTGGGCGAGACCTCCAGCTGCTTGATGGAAGCTCTCCGGGGCCTGAAGTGTCTCTGGACGTTTCCATTCCATGAGCCGGGAAGACTAATCCCTTATTGCTGAAACCAATTCAGGTCAACCTTTTCTTTAACTTGCAGTTCAACCCCACCTAACACAAGATCTCCAAGGGCTGGACAATATTTGTCTTGCTCACCGTTATAGCTCCCTTGAATCCTTGGTCAAAGGCCTGGTGGCCTGCAGAGAGGATAGGAGCTTAATAAATATGTGCACAAGAAAAAAAAGAACAAAAAAAAAAAGGAAAGAAAGAGAATATGACCTCTATTTTCTTTTTTTTTTGTTCTATTTTTTTTTTCTTTAAAGAGAGGGACAGTGAGAGAGAGAGAGAAATCGAGAAACAGTTTTATTTAGTTTTTCATTTGGCTTTTGTTGCTCTGAGACTTTGCTGTGTATGTGGTGCTGGGGTTTGAACTCACGTACTCACACATGCAAGGCAAGAGCAGTAACCCCTGAGCCACCACTCCAGCCCATGACCTCTCTCTTGAACTATCATTTCTTGAGCATTGAGTGAGTAATCTGAGCTTATCCATAAAAATGTTGCCTCTTTGTCACATTAGCCACTAGTAATTCCTCATTCATTCTTTTGGGTTTTTTTTTTTTTTTTTTTTTTGCAGAGAGATACAGGGGATTGAACCCCGAGGCACTTAACCATTGAGTCACTTCCCCAGAATTTTTTATTTCTTGAGATGAGGCCTCACTGAGTTGCTGAGGCTGGCTTTGAACTTGTAATCCTCCTGCTTCAGCCTCCACAGTCACTGGTATTTCAGGTGTTCACCACCCTTCCCCAGGCTCCCTAGTTCAGTTTTTTGTGTTTGCTTTGCAGTACTGGGGCTAAATGCAGGAGAGGGAACTCTACCACTGAGCTACATCCCCAGCTCTTTTTATGTTTTACTTTGAGACAAGGTCTTACCAAGTTGCCCATGCTGGCCTTGAACTTGTGACCCTCCTGCCTCAGCCTCCCAAATTGCTGGGATACAGGGGTAACTTTTTTTTTTAAGAGAGAGGGACAGTGAGTGAGTGAAAGAGAAAATCAATTTTATTTAGCTTTTCACGTGGCTTTCAGTGCTCTGAGACTTCATTGTGTACATGGGTGTTGCGGTTTGAACTTGCAGACTCGCGCATGCCAGGCAAACACCATAACCACTGAGTCACTGTTCCAGCCCCGAAACCCTTCTCTTTTAATTCAGAAAGTTGACGTTTGTATGAGCCAACATATTTCCCTTCATGCTGTTTAATATTAAAATTCTAAACATATCTCCTTTCAGATTTGATATGCAATGTATTCTTTTCAAGTTTTTCTAGAGTTAATTTTTAATTTTAATTAAATTTACCTCGTATTTATTTAGGCATAGTGTTTAAGGCCAGTTCTTTTCTTTCCCCAAATTTCTAATTTAAAAATTATTTTAAGGGACTGGAGCGGTGGCTCAGCAGTTACGGTGCTTGCCTGGCATTTGGGAGTACGCAGGTTCAAACCCTAGCACCACGTACACAACGAAGTGTCTAAGCAGCAAGGACCACATGAAAAACTAAATAAAATTGATTCTGACTTTCTCTCTCTCTGTCCCTCTCTCTTTAAAAAAATAAAATGAAACATCTTTTAAAAAATAAAAATCATTTAAAGTCAGGAGCAAAGGTTCATGCCTGTAATCCCAGCAATTCAGGAGGCTGAGGCAGGAGGATCACAAGTTCAAAGCCAGGATCAGCAACTTATCGAGGCCTTAAGCAATTTTGCAAGATCATGACTCAAAGTATTAAAAGGAGTGGGGAAGTGGCTCAGTGGTAAAGCGGCCCTGAGTTCAATCCCCAGTGCCAAAAATAATAATTAAACACATTCATGGAGTTCAGTGTGATATTTCAACATATGATATGTATACAATATGCAATGATAAATCAGAGTAATTAAATTTTATTCCAAAATTTTAACCACCTGTTGAAATGCCTTTTCCCCATTGAGATGCAATGTTACCTTTATCCTTTCTAAATGCTTATATAAAATTGAGTCTCTTTCTGCCTAGTCTGTTAAATTGATGTATAAGCAATTAATGTTACACTATTTGCCAAGGCTTAATACTCCTTCCAATTAAGTTCTGCCTCTAAATTTTTCTTTTTCCATTTTCTCCTGTTTATTCTTTTGGATGAATTTTAAAATAATTATATTCAATTCTAAAAGGACTCTATTGAATTACAGCATAATTCACTGTAATTACACAAAACCCCAAAATAAATTAAAGCCAGGCTTAGTGATGCACACTCAGCTACCCAGGGGGATGAGGCAGGCAGATCACAAGTTCAAGGCCAACCTGGGATCCTTGGCAAGATTCTATCTCAAAACATTAAATGGTTCTGGGAAAGTAACTCAGTACATGGGTGAGGTCCTAGGTTCGATTCCCAGTTACCACACACACACACACACACAAAAATTAATTAGGGAAGAATTGACATCTTTATGATGTTAATTTTCCCACCCAGGGGTGTTTTTCTTCTTTAAGTGTTCCCCTACTTCTAAAGAAAATTTGGTCTATTTTTTTTTCACACAGATCAACATCTGAAGGATTGCACATAGATATTTTCTATTTGTCCTTATTCTTTTATGCTGTTTTCTAATTGAAATATTGCTATATTGTATTGGAACATTGTACAGAGGGAAACTTGCTACTTGTCAGGTCTCACCACTACTCTGTCAAAACATTCTTTCCTTTCTTAGCTGGCTCCCTATAATGACCACCCACAGCTCTGGATTTTGCCCTGTGGCCTAGATGAAGTGAAATTATTCCTCCCAAGAGACAGACTTTCATCTCTGGAGACTGCTATCATGGTTCTCATCAGACTCCTTTTGTCCTTGCTAAATTGCCCCAACTGAGAATGAAAATAGCATTTGGAAAAGATTCAAATGGTGGTGGTAAGGAGGGTGGATTTAGAGACTAGAGGTGAGGGACAGCAAGAGCTGGCTTCAGTGGTATCAGGCTTAAAGAGATGGCTTAACTAGGCTGTGAACATGGCAAGGAGCACATCTGAGAGCTTTCTCAAAGGAGGACGCATTAGGGTTTGTTGACAAACTGGATACAGTTGGATAAAGGAACAGAAAGAAAATTAAAGTTGTCTTGAAAATGTCTAATTTGGGCAAAGTGGCACATGCCTGTAATTCAAGCATTTTGAGAGGCTGACGCAGAAGAACTGCAAATTCAAGCCCAGCCTCAGTAATTTAGCAAGACCCTGTCTCAAAAATAAAAAGGGCCAGGGATGTTGCTCAGTGATAAAACGACCCTGGGTTTAATTCCTGGTACCAAAAAGAAAGAAAAAGAAAATGTCTAGTTGGAATCACTAAAGGGATATGATTCACCTAAGAAGGTATGAGAGACTGAAAAGAAGAGACAGTTTGGACGAAGTCAATTTTGGACCTCTTGATGCTGAGATTATCGTACAGCCAAGGAGAGAGGCCTATTATATAGACCAGTGTTCTTCAATTTTTTTTTTTTAACCAAGAAGTGTTGTTCTACTTATCAAATCAGTTAAAAGACAAACACATACTGAAAAATATAAACAAACAGAAGGGTCACAACCTTCTAGAGATATAGGTGAGTCTGGACCTGGTATCCCACTGAGAATAGGAAAGGGCTGGGTTGAATAATCAGAGATTATTAAGTCAGGATTAAGTCAGGAGAATTAATGATTTCCTTTCCCTCAACCATCCAAGACCCTGTGGTCTAAGACTTGGCCACCAACACCCTATTAGGAAATTAATCATCCTGCCACCATCTACCATCAATCCCATATCCCAGAGGGCTCCAGGGGAAGAGAGATTCCAGCAGAAAGGGCACACACATTTTAGAGTTCAAAGAAGGCCTTCGTGCCAACACAGAGAGCATGTTAATCCAGAAGTTATTCATCTTTAAGAAGCATCTCTTTTGGGGCTGGAGCGGTGGCTCAGTGGTTAAGGTGCTTGCTTGGCAAGCACGAGGACCCGAGTTCTAAACCCCAGCACCACATACACAACTAAGTGTTGGAGCAACAAAGGCCAGATGAAAAACTCAATAAAGTTGTTTCTCTCTTTCTCACTCTCTCTATATTTCACTGTCCTCTTTCTTTAAAAAAAAAAAAAAAAAAAAAAAAGAAGCATCTCTTTTATCCTTAGCCTGAATAGGATTTTTCTTGGGGAAAAAAAGGGGTGCGGGGCTAGAGAATATTTAGGTCCTAAATTTTGAGTTTCAAGGCCATGGTGCTTAGAACTGGGACAAGATAAATAGGAAACAATTACTCCCTGCAAAGCTAGAGCTCTAAATCAAAGCATGGAAAAGAGGCCAAGGGCCCTAGGCTAACATCTGCTGTTGGGTCAGAGCCTGAACAAGCTCAGACCGAAGCTCAGCAGCTTGGCTCTGAGGCACGAGGGAGCCAGGGAATTATCAGAGTCTCCACAGAAAATAAACACGTGTAATGAAGAACTGGTTGGAGAAGGAAAGCTGCTTTTCTGACCCAAAAGATATCACCCTCCTCAGTCAAACGGAATTGCTTTGATCTGTGTCATGTCAGAGCATTGCTCCACCGTGGGAACACTTCAGAGTGGGACATTTCATAGTGAAAGGTATTTTTAAATAGGGCTAAAAGTAAGTCAATCCATTTTTGGCCTCAGAAACCATTTTTAAAAGTTTCAGTGTACCATTTGGTTAAAATAGCACATGACTGTCAGACTTTTTCCTTTTTCAGGGGATGGGAAAATGATGAGGTAGAAGGCAAGGGCGGTTGCTGGGGAGGCCAGGAGTGCTCCGCTCCTGCAAGCTTCTGTTCCCACGTTGGGGCCACCGCAGATGCTCCAGGTTTGAAGGAGACTGTTGACGGCTGCATGTCTGGACAGCTCTTAACACCCAGCTCTGAGAAACAGGCCCTCCTCATGGCAAAGGTCCCAGAAAGGAATACTCAATTCCTCCGCCACGAGGCATTGGAAAAAAAAAAAACACGAAACACAGGCAATAAATGGGCCACAGAAGCCAGGAGCAGCTTAGTCACCACTCTCAGGCCTTGAGCACTCTTCTCTAGAGTCCACCCCTCCCTCCCTTTTCCATCTCTAACTGAAAAGATTGCTTTCCCCGATTGCTTTCACCTCCCTTCTTATCCCCTATGGCAAGTTCCTGTTCCTTTGAGCAGTGGTGTCCAAATTGTGGGAAGCATACACCGGGGGGCACTCTTTTTTCTATTTTGCCCAAGGAATCTCTTGGAACCCTCATTCCAGTCTCCAAACTATATCCAGACCATTCAATCTCTGCCCCTCCCACCAAGCCCAGGAGGCGCAGCTTAGAGAGCCTTCCTTTCCTGGATGGCAGTACACTGGCTCCCCATTCTCCCCCACCCAGGCCAGGCTTCTTGGCACCCTGGTCAACCCCACCCCACTTCCGCCCTGTTAATATTCTGAAACAAGCACAGTCTAGATCTACCCATGCCAAGCAAGATTGCCAGGGAAAGAAGAGAAGCACAGCTGTCAGAGACAAATGCAGGTCCAGGGAAGGCTTCCGCGCTGGGAAACCTATAGTGTGAATTAGCTGGGAAGCAGAAAGGGGAAGAAAAGTCATAGGAGGAAAAGTTACACTCTCAAATGAAGGAGAAAAGGGAAATAGGAATAAAATAGGGCCAGGAAATAGGGGGTTGTTTCTGATTTCTTTGGCCCAGAGAGAGGATCATGTAAATTCAACTAGGTCCCCACTTGGCCCTGTAATTAACTGCCTTTTTGAGCAGTGCCTTTTTGAGCAGAAAAAAGAGAAAAAAGAAAAAAAAATCATTGGACTAATTGAATACCCAGAGATAGCCAGAAACTAAACCCTTGAACAGCTGTAGTCAGCATTTCTGCAGGGTGTTTTTCCCTTTTGCCAAAGATGTATAGTTGCTCATCTACCTCCAGGGCTGAATGGCATATCTCTATGCAATCTTGGCACCTCTACCTCCAACCAGCTCTTTTCCAAATGAGGAGGACACAGAGTCACCAAATTAGGAATCCCACAAGGCCACCGCCTCAGACAAGGTCAAAGCCCCTCTATGATGAGGACCCAGACAACAGAGTTGGTCTGCTTCTAATTCCTCTGATGGCCACAGCATCCTCATACCAGTGTCTGGGACATTTGTACCACACCTCTCAGAAGTGGACATCAGGGTGTTCACCTGCAAGAGGAACTGAAATTATGTTTTGGATCCTCCCCCTGCTGCCTGCATACTGGGGATTGAACCCAGGACCTTGTGCATGCTTGGCAAGTGCTCTAACACTAAGTTACAGTCCCAGCCCCTAAAATTATGTTCTTTCATCTCTCCCAAAAGTAAAAGGAAACCAGACCAAGAGCTCAAAGAGACATATTAACATAATTTATTAAATTCACCAAAGAATTTGCCACAGAAAAAAACACAAGAATTGGAAGGGACATGAAGATCATCTGGCCCAGTACTCTCATCTCACAAATAGTGGGGCTGCCTGAAGTCCCAGAACACCACTACTGACAAAGCCAGAACACGAGCCCAGTCCTGACACACAGAGACACGCAGGCGAGAGGCTTCTGTGAGCCATGTAGGGCCTAAGACTTACTCCGCATTTATATATTTATTTTTAAAGAGAGAATCAATTTTATTGAGTTTTTCACATGGCTTTCGTTGCTCTGACACTTCGTTGTGTACGTGGTGCAGGGGTTTGAACCTGCGTCCTCACGCGTGCCAGGCAAGCGCTATAAGCACTGAGCCACCGCTCCAGCCCCACTCCATATTTATTTTTAAGTTCTCTGTTTCTTATAGTACCATACTCTCACCCTGTTCCCCCAAACAACATATATTCAGACCCCAGTGCCTCAGGGAAAGTGTACTTGCCTTCTTGAGGTACAGATCAAGTTTGGAGGAGAAAGGGAAAAGCAGCAGATGGAGGAAAGAGCAAGGAAGATTTATCACAATGTCACTCTGAAATCAACATCGTCAACGGGAACATTTTTCCAAGTTTTAAGCAAATCCAAACACATCAAGAGAAGACCACAGCACTTTGGTATCAAATCAATTATGAGATGTAAGCAAAAACACCAATAACTTAGCAAAATAAATATAACCAAGGTTTTGCTAGGACTGACATCATTCAGTGAAGAAGACACAGTTATGGGGCACTGGGTCAGGGAGACTGAGCTGTGCCATGCAGCGTACCTTAGGGGAAAACCCTAAGAGAACCTGGGAGCTTTCACAACAGAGAGAAGTCATAAATAACTTCCCGCGGTCCTAGAGAGTCTTCCTTCCTTCTCTACTCACTGAACTTACATTCCCTTGTCCCCAGAGAGACAAGGCTGTCCAGTTCAAGTTTTGGTTCCCTTATTCTACCCAGGCCTCAGCAGGTGGCCCGACTGTCTATGGGATGCCCGAGTCCGCGTGGGCTGAGGGTGGAGCAAGTAGAAAAACAAACGGTTGCTAAGAACTGAGCTGTGTTTGCAGAAGGATCTTCATTCCCCCAGGACACACTCCAGTCAGTCTGGACATCTGGCCCTCCTGCTTGTAAGGTTGAGACAAATCTTGCTACCTCTCCTGACCCCATGAGGGCCTGGCTTCCAGGGATGCTGGACTCTGGTATACCAGAAGGGAGGTACTGCTATAGAGAAAATGGTAACTACAGAAATAAGGACATTCCCCTGGCTCCTGCTGGCAGGAGAAGTCTTCTGAAGGGCTGCAGGGTCCAGAGGAGGTGCTCATGCTCTGTCTGCCCAGCAAACAAAGAACAAGAGCTTGGGAACGGCGAGGCACATGAGCCCCAATTCTTGGGTGCAACCAGGGAGCAGTCAGGAAGTCAAAGTCAGTGTCAGCCTACGGGGAAGGTGGGCTTCTCCGCAGGCAGCAGGTGACAGCCAGGGCAGCATCCATCTCCTTGAAGCTCAGGTTTCCACCACCCGGATGAGAGGCATGGGCTTAGGGCTGGGGGGCTTGGATATCCGAACACTGAAAAGAAAGTTGGAAGCCCTGAGTGCTGAGTCATTGCCCCCTCTTCACATCTGCCTCTGAATCTTGCACTTCAGTGGCAGCTGGTCTCTTGAGATTGGAGTGTTTTGAAACAGTAGCTTTTTGCAACATCTAAGGGAAGATTTGTCTGGTGCTGTGGCAAAGCCTGTCATCCCAGGGACTCTGAAGGCTGAGGCAGGAGGATCTCAAGTTCAAGGATAGCCTCAGTAATTTGGCGAGACCCTAAGCAACTTAGCAAGATCCTGTCTCAAACTGGAAAAGAAAAAAGTCTGGGATGTAGCTCAGTGGCAGAGCACCCTTGGGTTCAATCCCTAATACCCCAATACCCAAAAAAGACAAGGGCAGTTAAACATCTAAGAAGTGGATATAGTTGTGGTTCTTGATTATTTCAGTAGTTTGGGCCCTTTTGTGAATCCCTATAAAGACCCTCTCTTAAAGTACACCAATATTAACATATAAATTTGTAATATGAAAATATTAAAGTAAGTTTTGCATGCAATCTCAGGGGGTCCAAACACCTCTAGAATCCATTCATGGACTTCCTTGGCTTCCTGGTATCAGGCTTTATGCTAAATAGGCTAGACAATGGTCCTGATGGAAAATGGGTCAGATCAGAGACTGAGAAAGGAAGGTTAGATTTAAAAGAGCCTTTTCAGGGGACTGGAGCAGTGGCTCAGCAGTTATGGCACTTGCCTGACATGTGCGAGTACATGAGTTTGAACCCCAGCTCTACGTACACAATGATGTCTCCAAGCAACAAAAGCCACGTGAAAAACTAAATAAAATTGACCTCTCTTTTTATAAAAATAAAAAATATAAAAAAAGAAAAAGCCTGGTCTTGCCTCTGTACTAAAGGTTTTCTTCCCTTTCCAGCTGGGCCCACCGTGTGCACACGCACTCACCTGCCCAGGTTCTCTGTCTTGGCACGGGTCTGGGTGCTGAAGTTGCCATGACTGATTTGTTTCTCTATCAGGTGTTCCATCCGATCGTGCATCTCTAAATTCTGCATTAATACAAGCTTTGGGGTTACAATGGGCCCTCTCTGGCTTGCCATGTTACAGTTAGCTAGGTCCTTCTGGTCTCTAACTCTACCTGCGCTGTTCTAGCCCCACCCTTACCACACATCCCACCACCCAGGTCCTTCTCTCCTCATCTCTGTTATTACAGGTTACCTGCTCCTCAGTAACTGTGCAACACTGATCATTTCCCATCTCTTCTCTATGGACAGGAAGGGGTCTGTAGAAAAGCGGAAGTTAGACTAGGAAGACAACCCAGCAGCTAACTGAGCTCATCACCTTAGCCATGGAGAACACTCCACCTATGGAATGCCTCCTCCTCCTTCAAAGCCCAGCTCCATCATCAGTTCCTCTGCAAAATCCACACAGAATTTGCCATGCGGTGGTTTGCACCATGATCTTATATCCCTTGAGGGTAGGGGCAGGCCTTACCATTGTCAGCAATTCCTTAAAGGTGTTCAGAAAATGTTTACTCAACTGAACTGACCACCAAGCAACCACCACAAATATGTCTCACTTCCAACCAGAGCCAGAGAGGACCAACACTTCTTCCATCATCTCGCCCTCCCTTAAGAGCCCTGGGGCTGCCCAACATACATACCTCTGCCTCCAGATAGGCGACCTTCTCCTTGAGCTCTTGGATGGTGGCATCCTTTGACTGGATCACAGCTTTTGAATTCTGGAGCTGCAAAGATGTGGGAGACATTGGAGCTCCTTTTGCAATGACTCATTACACACGCATTGAACTTCACCCCATCTGCTGGGGAAGCCAGCAGAAATGAAAGGCAGAGCTGTGCCACTCTCCTGTGATTTAATCAGCTTTTCAACAAAAGCTTTATTTTGGTCAATATTACACTCTTGATTATCCTGGGGGGAGGGGAGGGGAGGGTGAGAACTTCACTCTGATAATCCAAAATACATTAATACATAACCTAATCCATTTGGCTTTGGAAAATACAAATTATGTGTTCATTTAAGAAACATTTATCAAGCTAGGCACAGTGGCACATGTAATCCTAGCAGCTCAGGAGGCTGAGGCAGGAGGACCTTGAGTTCAAAGTCAGCCTCAGCATGTAGTGAGACCCTGCCTCAAAAATAAAAAAGGGCTGGGGATGTGACTCAGAGGTTGAGCACTCCTGCTACCAAAAAAAAGAAAAAAAGAAACATTTATTAGGCCGGAGGTAGTGGTGTACGCCTGTAATCTCAGCTACTTGGGAGGCTAAGGCAGGAGAATCATAAGTTCAAGGCCAGTCTCAGCAACTTAGCAAGACTCTGTCTCAAAATGGAAAAATAAAAAGGGCTGGGGATGTAGCTCAGTGGTAAGGTACTTGACTAGTATCTAGCATGTACAAGGCCCTGGATTCAAACCCAAGCACACACACACACACACACACACACACACACACACAAAACAATAATATAGTTTATCGAGTGCTTACAGTATGACAACACACTGTTCTAGACAATGGGACAATGGGAAACATCAGCAAACAACCCAATGAAACTGATATGAATAGGCCGTCCTGACTAGGGCTTTTTGATTGTTTTTTTCATGGTACTGGGGATTAAATTCAGAGGTGCTTCACCACTGAGCTAATTCCCAGAACTTTTATATTATTATTATTTTTTTTTTTGGTATCAGACATTGAACCCAGAGAATCTTAACCACTGAGTCACATCCCCAGCACCCCACCTTTTTTTTTTTAAGAGAAAGAGGGACAGTGAGAGAGAGAGAAAATCAATTTTATTTAGCTTTACATGTGGCTTTCGTTGCTCTGACACTTTGTTGTGTACATGGTGCTGGGGTTCGAACCTGCATCCTCACACATGCCAGGCAAGCACCATAACTGCTAAGCCACCTAACAGCCTCCCCCTCAGCTCTTTTTATGACTTTTTTTTTTAATTTTGAGACAGGGTCTCACTAAGTTGCTTATAGCCTCACTAATTTTAGCTGAGGCTGGCTTTGAACTTGTGATTCTCATGCCTCAGCCTCCCAAGCTGCTGGGATTACATATATGTGCCAATACTAGCTGTTTAATTCTTTCTTTCTTTCTTTTTTTGAGAGAGAAAGAGAATCAATTTTATTTAGTTTTTCATGTGGCTTTTGTTGCTCTGACACTTTGTTGTGTACGTGATGCTGGGGTTTGAAACCACATCCTCGAACATGCCAGGCAAGTGCCATAACCACTGAGCCACCGCTCCAGCCCTGTTTAATCCTTTTTTTTGAGACAGAGTCTCACTAAATTGCCCAGGCCGACCTTAATCTTGTAATTCTTCTGCTGCAGCCTCCTGAGTGGCTGGGATTACAGGTGTGCACCACAGCACTCAGCTTAATTAGGGGGTGGTTTTAAGTTTTCAAAACAATTCTATAAACTGGCAAATCGGAAAAGTGCTTCTCTAAAGTTTGGGTACAGAAAGGTACAAAGGTTGATAATCTGTATACGGATAACTGGGTTTATTATGACTCAATTACTCATTCACCAGCACTCTTTAGAGTATAAGGGAGACTAACCTTTTCCTTCCTTTCCCATTGGAAGGCAGAAGCCAAACAGCCAAAGAAAGTAGAACAAAAGTAAATCCCAATAACTCAAAACCTAGTAATTGGGGGCTGGAGCGGAGGCTCGGCAGTTACGGAGCTTACCTGGCACGCGCAAGTACACGGGTTCAAACCCCAGCACCCACGAACACAACTAAGTGTCAGAGCAACGAAAGCCACGTGGAAAACTCAATACAAATTGATTCTCTCTCTCTCTTTCTCTCTTTTTAAAAAACCTAGTAATTGGCAGAGCTATAAATGCTTTATGGGAAACACATGAATGTAAGCCAAGCTGCCCAGGAGAATAACCTGGGGGACAACCCAGGGCAGGGTCATTCTGACCGACTCCTCACCTGCTCTATCATCTGCCGGACTTTCCGCTGCTGGCTCTTAAGCATGTCATCCAAGTGGTGGATCTTCTCCCGCAACCCAGCCACTTCCTTTTCCAGGCGAGCAGCCCTGGGGATAGAGACCATAGCGGAGGGGTTGAGGCAAGGGGGAAAAGATGCCAGTCACAAGAAAAAGAGGATGAACTTGAACTTGGGAGTCACAAGAAAGAGAAGATGAACTTGAACTTGGGAGTCACAAGAAAAAGAGGATGAACTTGAACTTGGGAGTCACAAGAAAGAGAAGATGAACTTGAACTTGGGAAGTTCCTATCAAGTGTGATTCCCTGAAAGTCTACAGCCACTTTCCCTAAAGCATACGTGGTTGGACACCCTGGAAGATCACATTAGAAGCATAATCAGAGATCATCTAGTCCAAATAAGGGAAGTGTGGAGATAGGATAGAAGGGATAAGTCATTCTGGATAGCCCTAGAGGGTAAAACTAGAACCAACAAGTACATGATCCAGGGAGGTGGTTTTTATATTAACACAGGAAAACCTCTCAGTATTAAAGCTGCCTTACATGTAATGAGTCCCTCATTACTAGGAAGAATCAAGTATGAACTAGGATTTGTTTTTTTTGGGTCCTGGGATTTGAACCCAGGGGTGCTTTACTACTGAGCTACATGCCCATTCTCCCACCCCTGTTATTTTATTTTGAGACAGGTTCTTATTAAGTTCCTGAGGCTGGCCTCAAACTCACAATCCTCCTGCCTCAGCCTCTTGAATCAGTGGGATTACAGGTGTGTGCCCCTGTACCTAGCTAGACTGGTACTATTCTATTCAACACCATCAAACTGTTAGGCAGGAATTTTGTGTCAGGAAGGAGATAAGATTTAAGGAAACTTGAAGCCTCTATACACAATTCTAAGTTTCATGATTCCTAAACCACATTGCTTCTGTTGCATTCTAAGCAAACTGAGTCAAGATCCCCAATAAGAAATACGTATTTGGTTTCCGTCCCCAGTTTTTGACCTGGCGTTCCTAAACCTAACTAGGGGGGTGGTGGGGCACGTTCTGTTAAAATATTTGGTCTTGGTTTCCAGTTCCTGAGAAGAACCTTAGCATCTCCAGGCATGATTAGAGTCTTTTTTTTTTTTTTTTAAAGAAAGACAAGAGAGAGAGAGAGAGAGAGCATGAAAGAGAGAATCAACTTTATTTAGTTTTTCATGTGGGCTCTGTTGCTCCGACACTTTGTTGTGTATGTGGTGCTGGGGTTTGAACCTGCGCACTTGTGCATGCCAGGCAAGCACCACAACTGCCAAGCCACCGCTCCAGGCCCGATTAGAGTCTTCTGTAAGCTAATGAGGTCAGTGGTGGCTGGGCTCCCTAGGTAGTTCCAGAAAGCGGGGTAAGCATCAGAAAGACCAAGGTATGATTAAAGAATTAGAAATTTCAGCCCTGCCCACAACCTCTGAGGAAGAGAGAGGGGCCAAGAGTTAGAGCCTGAGTTAATCACCAATGGCAAATCATTTCATCAATCATGCTCACATAATGGAATATCTGCTAAAAATTCTAAACTAGGTGGGTAGAGAGCACCTTTCAAGTTGGTAGACTCATACATGTGTCAGGAGGGTGGCACACCTAATGGCCTGGGGACTGCAGTTCCTGCTCCTCTCTGGACCTCTGCCTCTATACCTCTGTCTGTTCATTAGAATCCTTTATTCTTTTTTTTTTTTTTAAGAGGGAGAGTGGGAGAGAGAAAAAAGACAGAATCAATTTTACTTATTATTTCATCTGGTTTTTAGTTTCTCTGACAGTTGTGTACGTGGTGCTGGGGTTCAAACCCAGGTCCTCGCACATGCCAGGCAAGTGCTCTACCACTGAGCCACCGCTCCACACCTACATTATTTTTTATAATAAACTAGTAAAGTGTTTCCTGAGTTCTTTGAGTCATTACAGCAAATTATTGAACCTTGAGGAAGCAAATGTGAGGACCCCTTAATTGGTAGCCAAGTGGAAGAAAAGAGTGGGTTCCTTGGATCCACTAATTGTGACTGGCATTTAAGGTGGGGGCAGTCTTGTGGGACTGAGCCCTTAACCTATCAGGTCTACACTAACCCTAGGCAGTCTCAGGTTGAATTAAAGTGTGGGACACCCAGTTGGTCTACAGAGAATCCTAGAATTGCTGGTGTGGAAATCCAAACATTTGGTGTTAGAAGAGGACCAGTTCTCGTTTCATCAGGTTTGGATCCCTGAAGAGCCCTGTTCCCAGTTACTCCCACTTGTGTCTGAAGAAAGTGACCAGCACATGCTGCTGGCCAGCGGGCAGTACTCAGGATGGGTGGGATGCAGTACAATCTGAGCCATCTCATTCTCCCTAGATTTCAAATCTCTACCCGAAGCTCTCCAATGCCCTACTTTTCAGTCTTCTTTTATTTAGAAAACCAGCGTTTAGGATGCATAGCTATCATCTGTAATTCTGGCAATTCAAGAGGTTAAGGGAGGAGCATTGCCAGTTCAAGGTCAGCCTCAGCAACGTAAGCAAGACCCTGTCTCAAAAAAAAAAAAACTGGGATATAGCTCAGTGGTACAGCGTACAGCACTCCTCGGTTCAATCCCCAGCAACAAAATAAAATAAATTAAACATAAATAAAAATTTAAAAAGGATGCATTGCTATTGATTGCTGTTTCCAAATCTTAGTTTGGAATAACCTAATATTTTTGTTGTTTTACTCCACCCCTCTCCATAGTCATTCCCCAGTATCCAAGGAGATTGGTTCCAGGAAGTCCCCTGAAAGACTCAAGTCCATTTTATCAAATGGTATAACTGCAGACAACCTATGCGTAGGTCTTCTGAATGTTTTACTTATTTATTTATTTATTTAGAGAGAAAGAGATAATGAGAGGGAGAGAGAGAAAGAGAGAATCAATTTTATTTAAGTTTTTCATGTGGCTTTTGTTGCTTCTCCATTTCGTGGTATATGTGGTGCTGGGATTTGAATCCACATCCTGACACATGCCAGGCAAGCGGGATAGCGCTGAGCCACCACCCCTCCAGCCCCTTTGGTATACTTTAAATCATCTCTAGATTACCTATAGTACCTAATAGAATGTAAATGCTATGTAAATAGTTGTTATGCTAGGTAACAATAGTTGTTATGTTAGGTAACAATGACTAAGAAAAAAAAATTCTGTTAAATAAGTAATTAAAAATAATAATTAAAAATAAGTAATTCTGTTATGAAGTCAAATCAGAAAGAAGCCTACAATAAGACGCCCGCATTTTCCATGTCAGGAAGGACAAATCTAGGTGGTCCAAAAGGAGAGAAGAATCCCTCTGAACACTGAGAGGTTCTGACTGTATCTATTAATCCTCAAATTCCTTACAAGGCCCTTTAGGTAACTGCTGAACTAAAAAATTGTCCAGCTTATGCAATGAGGATCAGATTCAACCTGCTGGTGTTAAATCCTTTTTACTATTTGAGATCTTACTCATTAACTGTCAAAGACACAAAAATTTACAAATTCCTGAAGACCCAGAAGGCATACTTTTGCCTTGTAAATGGCTTTGCTCTAAAGTTTCTCATTCCTTCCGCTCACAGGGAATTTGCAAAAGATCTGAGTTATCCCCTAAATGCCACCGAGGACAGGTGGGTCTCAGTTTCTATCTAAATTGCCTCCAGTAATGGGAAGTCCTCAGGAAGCTGCTCATTCTTTCATCAGCATGACTGAGGAGAAAGTTACTTGACCCTCAAGTAGCTTGCAGCAGGATTCTGCTTTCGAGGGAGGAAACCATGGAGTGATACATCCAATAGAATCGTCTTTGGAATGAGAGGTTGTGAAAACAGGCGCTGTATTAGCTCTCCCTTGACATAGGATCATAAAAATCATGAAAACTGGGCTGTGGGTTTAAGGTTAGCTTTGTGGTAAAACACTTGCCTAGCATGCATGAGGTCCTGGGTTTATCCCCATTGCTGCAAAAATAGATACAAAGATAGATATTATCTATTAAAAACCTTTTTTTTTGGTTTTTTTGTTTTTCAGGGCTGAGGACCAAACTCCGGGCCTTGCGCGTGCTAGGCAAGCGCTCTGCCACTGAGCTAAATCCCCAACCCCTCCCTTTTTTGAGTTATTGAATGCACCATGGAAAATGAAATCCCAGCAGACAGCAGCCTTACAAACAGTATCTCCCTGGGTGGGGCTCCACCCTGAAGAAGCATGCAGTGAGTCAGAGCTGGAAGACTGGACGTCAGCACCGGCCTCCTGCCCAACCCTGCCATCCTGGGAGCTGCAGGCTGCATGGCCCGCCCTCTCCTCCCTGCATTTCAACTTCACACTGAAAATGAGTTCTTACTTTTCTTGTTCTGCGTGGCAGTCAGCGTTCTTGCTCTGAAGTTCCTCTAGGGCCGACTCCCCGTCTCTGACTTTTGCCAGCAAGGCCTGATGCTCCTGGGTGGGCCAAAGGAAAGAACATCCATCATGCACAGATGCCAACAGCTTCTATGTTTGCGGTAAGACAGGAACTAAGGTTGGAATTCAGCCCCTACTGGTCCTGGGCCAGCTGCCAACGAGTAGCAGGCCAAGCTGGTTTGATGGGGCGCCCTCCCCTGTCAGGGAGAACCTTTCCCACCCTCAGCACTCAGAAACTTCCCAGCCTCACCCAGCTGCTGGGAGAAGAATCTGGCCCTGCATTATGCAAGCCCACCTGCCAGCTCCAGCAGCCAATCCTGAGGAGCAAGGTCTTAAAAAGCCCAAAAGAAGCATGGAACAGGTGCCATCTAGCACGGGCATCTAGAGTGAACCCAGCTAACGTGGAAATGGTTCAACCCTAGTTAGGGGAAACTGACAGTAGATGACAGAGAGACCTTCCCAGGCTGGCTGTGCGGCTCAGCGGTAGATGGCTCGCCCAATGCGCACGAAGCCCTAGATTCCGTCCCCAGGACCACAAAACAAACAAAAACAAAAACTTCCGATTCCTTTAAGACTAAAAGGTTTTCAAAGGGATTGGCCAAAGCTATGAAATGTGCTTTTTTTTTTTTTTTTTTTTTTTTTAAAGGAGAGCCTCAGCAACCATCTAGATCGATCCTTGGGCCCTTCCAGTCCTGCAGTCCAGGCACTGAAAAACAACACCCCAACCATTACCGTCTCCATGCCCAGCAAGCGCCTCTGCAGCTCCCCGATTTCTGCTTCTTTCTGTTCCACTCTGTCTTCTTCTCTCTGAAGGGCCACATTACTCTGTTCTGCTTCTCGCTGGTACTGGCTGAGTGTGACCTATGACACAGGATGGCCATGTATTCAGTGGTGGGGGGAAAAAGCAAACACGAATAAAAGCCTTAGAAAAGAGCCTAGGAACCTCGGTGGCCCTGGAGCTGTAAAGGGAGTGATGAGCGCATCCCCACTTTCCATCCCTGTTCAGGGAGGAATCTCACAGACCAAGTCCATCGTCAAGGCTAACTAGCACAATTCACCAAGCTCCACTTTAATGGGGCCCCTGGCTGAGTGCAGTGGTGCACGCCTGCAATCCCAGCAACTCAGGAGGCTGAGGGAGGAGGATCACAGGTTCAAGAACAGCCTCAGCAATTTAGAGACCCCTGTCTCATTGAAGTTAGGGATATAGCTCAGTGATAAAGTGTCCCTGGGTTTAATCCACAGTACCACAAAATAAAATTAAACAATATAAATAAATAATTCTTTTAAAAAAGTTGGGCATGGTGATGCATGTCTGTAATCCCAGCAATTTAGGAGGCTGAGGCAGGAGGATCACAAGTTCAAGGACAGCCTCAGCAACTTAGAGACCCCTGTCTCATTAGAGTTAGGGATGTAGCTCAGTGGTAAAGTGTGGATCTAATCCACAGTATCACGAAATAAAATTAAACAAAATAAATAAATAATTTTTTAAAAAATAGCTGGGCATGGTGATGCATGTCTTAATCCCAGTGAGTTGGGAGACTGAGGCAGGAGGATCACAAGTTTGAGGCCAGGCTCAGCAACTTAGTTAGGCCTTGTCGCAGAACAAAAAAAAAAGAAAAAGCTAGGGGTGTGGCTAGCTGGTGGTAAAGTTCTTCTGGGTTCAACCCCTGGTGCCAAAATAAACAAACAAACCAACACAAGTGCCACTTTTCAGATGGCTGACTTCAATGTCCCTATCAATCCCCCAGTGCCACCTACGCTTACCCCAGTGTTGTAGCTTTCCTACTAAATCAAAAGCAAATAATATACAAGGGCAAGATATGGCCACGTCCTTCCTTCTTTTTTTCCAACTCTTCCTCATTCTCACGCTAAGCAATATTCAAGGGCCTAAGAACAAAGGCCAGCATAGCTCCTGGAAGGGCTGGTGAGCACGGGTAGGAATCTGTCTCTCATCAGAGATGAGAAGCCAATTTGAGAAAGGCAGAAGCAGAATTTGTTAGAATGAGAAAGAAAAAACCTGCCTGTTTCCTCCCACCTGCATCTCACCAACTCCCACTTCAAGTCTGGCTTAGACATCCCTTCCGCTAGGGAGCCCTTAGAGCCTGGGGAGAAGCCCACAGAGGACATGCAGCCCTCCCATCTTTTTTTTTTTTTAAGAGAGAAGGACAGTGAGAGAGAGAGAGAGAATCAATTTTTATTGAGTTTTTCACATGGCTTTCGTTGCTCTGACACTTAGTTGTGTACGTGGGTGCTGGGTCTGAACCCTTGTACTCATGCATGCCGGGCAAGTGCTGTAATCACCGAGCCACCACTCCAGCCCCTCACCCCCAGCCCTCCCATCTTGCAGCCCTGAGCAGGTTTTGCCCTGTCTCTTGTGTGTACCTCGGAGTGACTGTCAGCTTTGTGTGACGCAGGCCTTGGGTACCATTACATTTCCAGAGTTCCGCAGAGCGACTCGCACACGGTAACAGCTCCGTAACTTTGGGAGCGGAGCCGATGCTTGCTTAGTCCAATCCTTTCCTTTTCACCAGTAAAGATCCATACACCTGGGCTGGAGCGGTGGCTCAGCAGTTTCAAAGCTTGTCTGACAAGCACAAGGACCCGGGTTCAAACCCCAGCACCACATACACAACTAAGTGTTGGAGCAACTAAGGCCATGTGAAAAACTAAATAAAGTTGTTTCTCCCTTTCTCTGTCTCTCTCTCTCTCTGTCCCTCTCTCTAAAAAAAAAAAAAAAAAAAAAAAAAAAAATCCTTACACCTATTCAAGACCTCAGCTAGGGACTGACAGCGGTCAGCTCTAAAACTCAGTTACCTTCCCATCCGTTTCACCGCCTCCCAGTTAAGCCACACGGACTCCTCATCATTTGGTAAAGAATCTGGATGAGGGGCTGGAGCGGTGGCTCGGCAGTTACGGTGCTGGCCCGGCATGCACAGGTGCACAAGTTCAAACTCCAGCACTCACATACACAATTAAGTGTCAGAGCAACAAAAGTCATATGAAAAAACTCAATAAAAATTGATTCTCTCCGTCTCTCTCTCTCACTGTCCTTCTCTCTTCAAAAAAAAAAAAAAAAAAAAAAATCTGGGTGACATCTAGAAAACATACCCATCCCTGAGAAAACAGAACATAAGCAGCCAGTTAGTCTGGCTCCTCCCTGAGTCAGGATTAGGGAGGAAAAATCGCAGAACAGCTTGGTGTGTGATAGGATGCGCCCACACTAACCCTGTCCACCGCAAATCCACTGCAAATCTGTCCTGACAGCAAGCAGCCAGCAAAACAGGAAATCCATGTTTAATGGCTGCTTACTTTCATGGTAATTGACAATCTTTTTTTTTTTTTCCTTTGCTAAAGAGAAAGGGACGGCGAGAGAGAAAGAATCAATTTTATTTACTCTTTCATGTATCTTTCGTTGCTCCAACACCTCGTTGTGTACATGGTGATGGGGTTTGAACCCGTGTCCTCACGCACACCAGGCAATTGCCATAACCACTGAGCCACCGCTCCAACCCCAATAATTGACAATTTTGCCCTTCCTAGCCCAAATTCAGAAAAGTAGACCAAAGAGACCAACCGTCTAGGACAGGTTAAGAAGGGTCCTCAAATAACCCATGTTAGTCTAAAACAGGTCGGCTCATGGGCAGGAACTTAAAAACAAAGGCCTTTCAGGATAGAGTGGTGGCTCAGCAGTTAGAACACTTGCTGGCACATGCGAGGACCCAGGTTCTAACTCCAGCACCACATACACAACTAAGTGTTGGGGCAAAAAAACTAAACAGATGAAAAAAATTTTTGTAAAAACTGATTCTCTTTCCCCCCTTCTATGCGCTCGTGCGCGTGCACACACGTATATCCTTTCATGTCAGTATTAAAAATTACACACAGGCACTGGCAGAGTGACACACACCTGTAATCTCAGGAACTCATGAGGCCGAGGCAGGAGGATTACAAGTCTGAGGCAATTTATAGTGAGACCCTGGGTCAAAAAGAAAAACATAAAAACAAAAGCAAAAATAGCCCCAGGGGATGTAACCCACTGGTAGAGTACCCCTGGGTCCAAGCCTCAGTGCCACACAAAAAGAAAAACTGCACCCAGGTTGATAGGTGTCCAGAGGACAGTGTTAACAGGGCCATGGGCCAAACCTCAAACTCCTCATCCTAGAAACATGAAGGTATTTAAAAAATAAAGAACATAGACTTCCTTTCTGTATTTGTCCCAGGAGCTCCAGCTAGCCCTGGCCCCAAAGGAACTCCTTAATTCTAAGAGTGTTCCAGGCCAGGCACGGTGGCGCACACCTGTAATCCCAGCCACTCAGGAGGCTGAGGCAGGAGGATTGTAAGTTTGACACCAGCCTCAGCAACTGAGTGAGGCTCTGAGCAATTTAGCAAGACCCTGTCTCAATTTAAATATAAAAACTGGCTGAGGATGTGGCTCAGTGGTTATGCACCTCTGGGTTCAATTCCTGATACCAAAAAAAAAGAGTGTTCCAACATAACCTGATAGTCAGAACAACCCAAGGAGCACCTCCCATTACAGGTTTGGGAAGTCTGGCATTTCAGGAGGCTGAGGCAGGAGGATTGCAAGTTTGAGGCCTGCCTCAGCAACTTAGTGAGACTCTTTCTCTAAAAAAATAAGAGGGGTTGGATATGTGGCTCAGTACTACCAAAAAAAAACATAGTATCTTCTAAATCTAAGAGCAGTTGGCTGCAGCTGTCAGGCGTCTTATGGCTTTAGGTTTATATTCTGGGGACTTTGGCTCAGGAGCAGCAGATCATTGCCCGTGGAGTCAAAATTGACAAGTATTTCTGGAATTTCCACAACTTCATGATGCTTCTCAGTGTAGAAACTTCTTTCCAAAATTCACAACCTGGGGGCCTCGAGTGGTGGCTCAGGGGTTGGAGGACTTGCCTGGCATGCTTAAGGGCCCAGGCTCGAACATCAGCACCACATTCAAAACTTAAGTGTCAGAGGAACAAAGGCCAGATGAAAAAATAAATAAAAATAAATAAAACGGATTCTATCTCATTCTCTCCCTCTCTTAAAAAAAAAAAAAATCACAGCCTGGTTGGTGCTGAAGCCTCATCCTCCCCTTCCTCTTGTTTTCCCAGAAAATGTAGGAAAGAGGAGGCCATAAAAATGCTACATAGAGGGCTTTGTCCCCTTCCCCCACTCTGGGGGAAGTCTGCTCTTTTTCCTATGCTTTACTTTCTATAATAAAACTTGTCTACTACACTTGCAAAAAAAAAAAAAAAAAAAATGCTACATAGTCAGCGAAATTATCCAAATTGTGGAATCAGTACCGGGGATTGAACCCAGGGCTTCCAGCACCCTAGGTAAGAGCTACATCCCCAGTCCTTGACTGCTTTGCTCTGAAACCACAAAGTGCTCTTAGTATTACGCTAAATCAAACTATAAACAATAGAAAAATCTGGGGCTGGAGTGGTGACTCAGCAGTTGGAGCACTTGCCTGGTAAGCATGAGGACCCGGGTTCAAACCCCAGCACCACACACACAACTAGGTGTTGGAGAAACGAAGGTCAGATGAAAAAATAAATAAAATTGATTCTATCTTTTTAAAAAGTCACAAAAAATAGGAAAATCTAAAACTGACCACTAAGGAAAAAATATATAAGTATATTTAATACACACACACACACACACACACACATATATATTGAGCCCAGCATCTCATGCATGCCAGGTGAATGCACTATCACTCAGCTACATCCTCATCCCTTTTTATTCTTTTTAAGAGAGAGGGACAGTGAGAGAGAGAAAGAGAGAAACAACTTTATTTAGTTTTTCACATGGCCTTAGTTGCTTCAACACTCAGTTGTGTACGTGGTGCTGGGGTTTGAACCCAGGTCCTCGTGCTTGCCAGGCAAGCGCCGAAACCGTTGAGCCACCGCTCCAGCCCCTATCCCTTTTTATTCTGAGACACGTTCTTCCTACAGTCTCCAACTTGGGATCCTCCAGTCTCAGCCTCCCAAATAGCTGAGATCACAGGTGTGTGCCACTGTGCTCAGCTCTCAATATCTTCTATTTCTAATAACCTTTTAGAATAATAAAGTGCCTTCACAAATAAACTACCTCACGCAATCCACATGTGAAGTGTATTTCACGATTCTTTTTTATAAGAATTGAAAAAATTTGTTTTTTGACTCCTGATTCTAAATGATGTTAAATTAGTTTGCTCAAATAAGACCTCATCCAGACTTGAGGCAATTTATCGTTCTCAGTGTCCTTTTTCCTCATCCTCAATCCCCTTCTCAAAAATTTTTTTTTTAATTCTATGAAAAAGAAGAGTTCAAACTCTTTCCACCAGCTCTTAGAATGCCTAAGCAGAATATAATCCTCACATAATATATTTTGAAATAGAAACATTTTGTTTTGGGAAGAATAATAGCAGACAACAGATGGTCACATAGATCAGTTGGGAAACTGCCCTCTCTATCTCCTTTTATATTCCAAGGATTTTCTAGAAAGTATGTAAGACCTCATATACTCTTTTTTATTTATTTTTATTAGTGCATTATAGTTTTACATAATGTTGGGATTAGTTGTCACACATTCCTAAATGCACACAATTCAGCAAACACAATTTGTTCAATATCCCCCCTCATATACTCTTTATTTTTTATTTATTAGATGGATACAGAGATACAATTCAGGGGGAAACATTATCAAACATTCAAGAACCAATGTATATATACAAAGTTATCCAAGGCTAATGGCATATCGTGGATGCCTAGCTTGGGTTCCTCCTGTTGCTGTTCCCCCCAGAAGAACCCCTGAGTTAAACGGATATCTCATGTAGGACAGAGATCTCCTTCTGAGATGATTCCCCCATATTCCCATTCTTCAGTCTCCTAGGAGTTCTTCCTACACCCTCCCCCCTGTCCCCCTCCCTATGCCTCCAAGTATCCTAGGGAGTCATCTCCCTGTTGCGTTGAGAATCATACAATTTGAAGTTATTGTTAGCTTAGCCATCTAACATACTGCTTCCCCATGTATTCTAGTTTCCACAGATGACAGATACCATTCGGCCCTTGAGTCTCTGGGATTGGGACACTTCACTTAGCATAATTCTTTCCATCTCCATCCATTTGGCTGCAAAAGCCATAATATCGTCTTCTCTAATGGCCGAGGAGTGTTCCATTGTATATATGTACCAAAGTTTTTGTATCCACTCATCGAGTGAGGGGTATCTGGGTTGGTTCCACAATCTAACTATTGTAAATCGAGCTGCTATAAACATTGATGAAGCCACATCGCTATAATATTCTGATTCTAACTCTTTTGGGAAAATGCCCAGAAGTGGGATAGCTGGGTCATAAGGTGGTTCCATCCTTAATTTTTTGCCCCCTCATATACTCTTAATAATTCAAGGGGGCTTTCATTCTCTATAGGTTTCTGGATTTTTTTGTTATTGTTGTTCTTGTTTTGTGAGATGAAATCCAGGGTACTCTACCACTGAGATTTATCATCAATTAGTTTTTTATTTTTTATTTTGAAACTGGGTCTTGCTAAGTTGCAGGGGACTGCACCCAGCTAAGATCTGACCAATGGGCCAGCAAACATTCTAAATGACAGAGAGAAATAAAGGCAGACAGGAAGTATCCAGGCCTCAGAGCACCTCCTTTCCATTGGTGGTACCCAAAGAAAGAAAAATAATGAAGTCCATGGCAAGAAAGTCACTGGCATATGCATGCAGTAGCCCATCCCTTAGGCCACCTTTTCCCCAAATCCCAGATCTCACCTCAAAAGTCACACGGTCTGTCTGGTGCTGCCGCTCAGCCTCCTGAAGCTTGGTAAGCAAGTCCTGCACAGTCCTCCTCAAGCTGTCAACATCTTCATTTATATAGGTGTCTACCTACAACCAGGGCAGGGAAGGAAGGTGAAGCCACCATGTTTGAGACTTGGGAAGAAAAGATCCCCTCCCTGACAATGGACTGGACCACTGTCACAAAAAAATCATTGTCACAGAAGGAGAGAGTAAATCTTAAACAGCCGAGAGTTCTGAGTTATTCACATGAAAACATTCTCGCTTCATACCCTGAAGAACTCAGCGTCAACGTACATGGTGGTGCATGCCTATAATCCCAGCCGCTCGGCTTGGGAGACTGAGGCAGGCAGATCGAGTTCAAGGCCAGCTTCAGCAACTTAGGAAGACCTCATCTCAAAATGAAAAATAAAAAGGACTGGGGATGTAGCTTGATGGCAAAATGCCCCTGGATTCAATCCCCAGTACCGAAATAATTAAATTTAATTTTAAAAAGGTCTGAGGACATAGTTCAGTGGTACAGTACCTGCCTAGCATGTGTGAGGCCCTGAGTTCAAACCCCAGTGTCACAAAAAGGAAAAAAAGGCCCACAGGACCTAGTAAGAATACAGTGACTGGGAAGCTGCTTTTATCCTTCAAACCGAGAACTCTACACTCTGGGGCAGAGGTATTGCTGCTTCCTCTCTGCAAGACAGGGAGAGATTTTCTGTTAATACTCCCAGGGAGCTGGTATCACAAGTGTCTGAAGTGTCCGGTGCTTTTGCGGTAGAGATGGGGGCGAGACCCTGCATGTCAGCTCTGCCCTAACCGCCAGCCCACGTTTGGGTGTGTCTGGGAGAGACACTGAGCAGTAACCTTGAGACAGCTTTTTATGTGTCCAATCAGATGCCTGAACTCCTTGGGTGCTTTTGCTCTAAACCTGCCCATCCATGGATGACTTTTTACATGCTGATCCATGCTAAGGACAGCAAAAGCTGTGGCTTTGGGCTGCTCTCTTTGTGATGGAAGATTGTTCCTGTCTTTGAGGAATTTTAGTCCAAAGGAGAACATGTCCCTGCTCTTAGCTCGACTGATGGAGGGAAGCAGGATCTACACAAAGATATCACAGATATGATTCTTTTAAGAGGTCAGTCAGGGGGGCTGGAGCGGTGGCTCAGCGGTTTCAGTGCTTGCCTGGCAAGCATGAGGACCCAGGTTCAAACCCCAGCACCATGTACACAACTGAGTGTTGGAGCAACTAAGGCCATGTGAAAAACTCAATAAAGTTGTTTAAAAAAAAAAAAAAAGAGGTCAGTCAGTTGATTTGTGTATAAAAATTACTGCGTGTGTCCTAAAATACTTGGGTGATTTGTGGCTAGCAGAGCTGCTTTTGTTTTCCCCCTGATACTAAGGATTGAACCCAGGAGCACGATAGCACTGAGCTACATCCCCAGCTCTTTTTATTTTTTGAGCTCACTAAATTTCCCAGGCTGACGATACCCTACTGCCTCAGTGTTCCCAACAGCTGGGGTTACAGGTGTGTACCACCATGCCCAGCTGCCTCCATTTCTTCTTTTTTTTTTTCTTTTAAGAGAGGACAATGAGAGAAAGAATCAATTTTATTTAATTCTTCATGTAGCTTTTATTGCTCTGACACTTCATTGTGAATGTGGTGCTGGGGTTTGAACTTGCGTCCTCTCGTTGGCCAGGCAAGCACCATAACTGCTGAGCCACTGCTCCAGTCCCTGCCTCCATTTCTTTATCTGTGGAACAGGGAGAAGTCTCCTTTCCATGCTTTGCCTTATAGGCTGCTCAAATTTAGGCAAGCTACAGGCTACGGATGTGGCTTAGTGGTACGGCATTTGTCTAGCAAGCATGAGGCCCTTGGTTCGATCCCCAGCACCACAAAAAGAGGGAGGCAAGCTGATATCCAGGAGGGCTTTGGGCTTGTGGGAAGAACAGATATCATCGGCTGCTGTTATAACTTTTTGCCAACAATATATTGGCCAAATATATTGTTCAAGGAAATGAAAAAGTCCAACCTGCAAGTCTAAAGTGAATGGCTAAAGTCACATTTCTTTTTTTTATTTTTTATTTTTTAAAGAGAGAGGGACAGTGAGAGAGACAGAGAAAGAGAGAAACAACTTTATTTAGTTTTTCACATGGCTTTAGTTGCTCCAACACTTAGTTGTGTGCGTGGTGCTGGGGTTTGAACCTGGGTCCTCGTGCTTGACAGGCAAGCACAGAAACCGCTGAGCCACCACTCCAGCCCCCTAAAGTCACATTTAAATTCTAGGGATCAGTGAGTTATCTTGTCAATTCCCCTATTCCTCAACTAAGTGGCTGGGCAGGTGAAAATTCTGTAAAAGGCTCCTGGAATAAATTCATGATGTATTTATTTCAAATAGTGCTCTCATAAAACTATTTAATGCCATGGAAAAATTTTAAGAAAATACTATTTTATTATAATGTAATATGAAGGAAAAACCCCCTGAGTTATAAAACTTTACATGTAGGAGTGAGAGCCATGCACAGGGGCATATGCCTGTAATTCCAGCAACTTGGGAGGCTGAGGCAGGAGATTCTGAGTTCAAGGTTTGCCTCGGCACCTTAGTTAGATCCTGTCTCAAACTAAGAAAAATAAATAAAAGTGGAGTGGGGTTGCAGCTTGAGAGAGTGCACCTGGTTGAATCCCTAGTACCAAAAAAGAAAAAAAAAACAGTTTTTACATGTAGGAAGGAGAAATAACAAACTAGATTTTAATATAGTAACGTAAAATTTTTTTTAAATGTATTGGGTAAAAAAGCAAAAAAAAAAAAAAAAAAAAAAAAAAAAAAAAAAAAAAAAAAAAAAAAAAAAAAAAAAAAAACCAGAAAAGAAAGATATAACACAAGTCCATAATATAAACTGAAATTGTTTTATAGCCACTGTTAATCTGATGGATATATTAGAGTGAACGAGGGAAGAAGGGAAAATACTATAAAACCAACGAGAAGCTTTGAGAGGACCCATGATGACAACGTGCCATACCTAATGAATGGGTAGATAAGATTCAACTCTGCATTGAAGGGCCCAAAACATTTCAGTCCAAAAAAATATCCTTGGGGCTAGGGTATAGCTCAGTGCTTAGCCCATGCTTAGCAAGGAGGGGTCCCTGGGTTCAATCCCCAGCACTTAAATAAATAAAAAATTCCCCCCCCTCTGGGGAGATTGATATTTTTTTCTTCTTTTAGTTTTTCTATATTTCTGAATTATCCAATTTTCTATAATCATATATGTAATCACAAAAATATAACAAACATAATTTTTTTAAAAAGGATAACCATGGAAGGAAATACCATGCAATTATTCAAAAGAACCAGGCAGATCTATATGTAACAAACATGGAAAGAAGGCTACAGTATACTTCTCATTTGAAAAAATAAAAAGGAATAATGTATTTGCCATGACTGTATTTGTTAAAAAAATATGTGATGTGCTTAATACACAGGTAGTATTTAAATATGTTAGAGTGTCTGCACAGAAAAATACTCCAGAACACTGGTTCTCAACGTTTTTCTTTTTTTTTTTAAGAGGGACAGTGAGAGAGAGAGAGAGAGAGAGAGAAAATCAATTTTATTTAGTTTTTCAAGTGGCTTTTGTTGTTCCGACACTTCATTGTGTACATGGTGCTGGGGCTCAAACCCACGTCCTTGTGCATGCCAGGCAAGCGCCATAATGGCTGAGCTCACTCCAGCCCCACTGGTTTTCAACTTTGGCTGAAGTTTAGAATCACTTGAAGAGCTTTTAAATGTCCTGCTGCCCAGTCCACAACTCAGAATAACCATATTACTACATCTAGGGATGGGATCCAAGTATCATCTCCTTTAAGGTTCCCGAGGATGTTCCAATTGTGCTAGAAAGATCCACCCAATAGGTCAACAGTGAAAACTTCCAAGCAGTAGGTTTAGGGAAGGGGAATTTCCACTTTTGTTCTTTATTTGAATCAATTTTCTTCCTTTTCCTTTTCCTCCCTTCCCCTCCTTCCCTCCCTCCCTCCTTCCTTTCTTGCTTTCCCTCCCTCCCTCCTTCCCTTCCTTTTTTACACTTGGGATTGAACCCAGGGGTGCTTTTACCACTAAGCCACATCACCAGCCCTTTTTCTTTGTTTCTCTGACGCAGTCTTACATATTGGAGGGAATCGTTGTTACATATTCATGCACACATGGATACTGGACAAAGTAAATTAAGGCTGATCCTAGTCCAGGATCTCCCCCCTCTTCATCTATTCCCTGATCTCATGTATTCTCTGTAATACCCCATGCTATAGACAGAAATGAGCATATACACATGTATATTAATTTTTGAAATTTCTGAGATTCTCTGCCTGCCTGTGAATAGTTTGACTTCTCATGGGAGTCCAGTGTTCCCAGCCGAACTGATAACTCCTCTTTTCCCTCTCTCTCCTCCCTCCCTCCCTCCCTTCTTCCACCACTTTCATAGTTATGGTTCCCCTAGCTTATGTGAAATTTCAATTTTGGTGGGTCTATTAATTTAACTTAGCTTTCATCCTATCTTAGGTTTTACTCTAGCTTCCACATATCAGAGAAAACATTCAGCTCATATGTCTCTGTTATCCCCAGCCTTTTTTAATTTTTAGACAGGATCTCACTAGCTGAGGCTGGCCTCAAATTAGCTATCCTCAGCCTTCCAAGTTGCTGGGATTACATGTATGTGCCACTGTCCCCTGCCCTCTATTTGAATTTTTTTTTTTTTTTAAGAAAGAGGGAGAGTGAGAGAGAGAGAAAGAGAGAAGCAATTCTACTCAGTTTTTCATATGGATTTTGTTGCTCCGAGACTCTGTTCTGTACATGGTGCTGGGGTTTGAACTCATGTACTAGTGGATGCTGGGGAAGAGCCGTAACTCCTGAACCACCACTCCAGCCCCTCTATTTGAATTTTTACACCAAATATTACTCTTGTATTTAGAGAGAGACACAGAGACAGACAGACAGACAGACAGAAAAAGCAATCAAGCAAGGGATCAGGGAGCAGGAGCTCCTGCCCCTCTCTAAGCAGCAGCCACTAAGGTGGGTCCCCTCTGCTACTTACTTCAGGTGGGCTTCTGTACAGGCTTGTGGGATCCTGACTAAAGCCATTTGGCTTTTCTAGCACCACCTATCCAAAGAAAAATAAAATTGGTAGTTAAGACAATTTAACTAACCAAGCAACTCTGAAACATTTTATTCCTAAAACCTCAAATCTGAGAAGGGCGAGAAAGGAGGAAAGGAAGTAAAAAGGGAAGAGGGAGAGAGGAGGCAGGAAGCAAAAGGAGACAAGAAGAAAGCACAGGAAAGGTGAGAAGGTGGGAAGAAGGCACGAGAAGGTGGGAAGAAGGCACGAGAAAGGACAGCAGAGAAGGAAGAGAATAAGGGAGGGAGGAAGAAATAAAGAAAAAGACTTCCAGAATTCCACGGGAAAACAGAAACCAGAGGTGGGGTGGAAAATGGCTTTGAAAAACTCCCTAAGGGGAATATCTCAACCTAGTGGGGAGAAAGAAACCTCGGGGTAAAACCTTTCAGCATACTGGAAAATACGTGAGGCCTATACCTCCTAGGAACACAAGCAGGCATCTGCTTCCTTTGCCTGCGAGGCTACGGATGAGGTTTGACAAAGCATAAATCAAATGGGGGAGTAGGTTTGCTATAATTCTTTCTAACCCAAAGTTTTGTTTGTTTGTTTCTTTGCTTTTTAGGAGAGAGGCACAGTGAGAGAGAGAGAGAAAGAGAGAATCAATCTTATTTAGTTTTCCATGCAGCTTTTGTTGATCCGATGCTTATTGTGTACATGGTGCTGGGGTCCGAACTCGTGTCCCTGCGCATGCAAGACAAGTGCCGTAACCGCTGAGCCACCACTCCAGCCCCCTCCATGCAGCTTTTTTTTTTTTTTTTTTGAGAAAGGGACAGTGAGAGAGAGAGAAAGAGAGAAACAATTTTTTATTCCTTCATGTGGCCTTCATTGCTCCAAGACTTCGTTGGGTATGTGGTGCTGGGGTTTGAACTTGCGTACTCGCACATGCCAGGCAAGCACTGCAACTGCCCAGCCACCACTCCAGCTCCTCCATGCAGCTTTGTTGATCTGACACTTCATTGTGTACGTGGTGCTGGAGTTTGAACCTGCATCCTCACGATTGTCAGGCAAGTGCCATAACCACTGAGCAACTGCTCCAGCCCCTCTAACCTAAAGTTTGATCATTCATCATATAACTGCTGGTTTGTACAGAAACGGGGTCTGGGTTTTGGGTCAGTGTCTGAGTCCAGGAGGTTTTTCTACCACCTGACGAAGCACCTCCTACCAGGCACTGAAAGTCCTACTTTCAGTCATATCAAAATAAATCAGGCCATGTCCACCACATAAACCTGGTGCATGCCCAAGACACAGAGGAGCTGTCCTGGCTCCAATCATCAGGCTACTCTTCCCTTGGAGGGCAGGAGTGGGGCAGCTGCGGAAAGACGCCCCTGCCCACACCAAAATATAAAGAAGACACAACTCAGAATCTAAAGCAGGATGAGAGTGAAGTCAAGAAGCAATGCTCTACTATCCTGAAGATATTCTGATCCTAGTATTTTGGAAAAGTTGAAATGCAGGATTCCAGATTATCCATCCCAGGACAGACCTATCCAATCTTTTTGGTCCAACATTTATTGATATCTTTTGCATCCCACACTTGGGGCCAGTGTAAGGATAAAGGGACAGGGTAGCGAACCTCTAACCTCAAGGGGTTTCCCATCACAGATAAACCACAGGTTAGGACCAAGATCTCAGTTTACACGGACAGGTATCACTCAAATTCATCAAGATAAACTTACGAGAAGTCTAGATTTATAGTTGATTGCTTTATAAGATTCTGTATTACTAGATGATTGATTATAGAGTCCATTGATAAGCAGTTTTGCCAATAACATAATAATTTCATTTATATAAATTCAATTTTGTGCAGGGTTTAAGGAACAGGTATGCTTATAGGCTGATAAATGTAAATGCTGGGAGCCCTAACTCGACCATGAGCTTCAGCATCCCCCACATCCTCTCCTGTCCCGGCTGTGGTGCTGGATTCAAAACCATGCTCTAGTACCTGTATCTCCTGTGGATGAAGAGAGTCTCCTGGATCCCTGTCAAGCTTGCTACTTATATCCTCCCGGAGCTTCTGCAGGCAGTTCCTGGCCTGGAAGGAGAGGACAAGAAACTTGAGCTTCAGGGTAGGAACAGAAAGCAATCTTTGTGCCCCATCCCAAGCCCACACCACTATGAGTCTGGCAGAGTTCTCAGAACTGGCAGTGGGATGGAGGTCACGTGGGGTGATGGCCCAGTCCCTCCTATGTAAGCAACAAAATAAAGGAACCCTTGCCTTATTAATGTTAACATTCTAATTAGGAAGATGGACAATAAAAAACACAAATCAATAAAAAATGCAAATCAAAAAAATGTATAGTATGTTTTATGGTGGTTAAGTGCCAAGGAGACTCATAAGCCAGGAATGGGCCGGGAAATGCCAGGGAAGGTAACTGAGAATATTAAACAGACTGGCAGTGGGAGATTGCTAGGCACATGGTATTTAACAAGTACAGACTAATGGATTGGTGCCAAAGGATTAAAAATGATAGGGGTCACAGGCAGAGCATGGTGACACTTCAGCAATACAAAGTGAACTGAAGGGGAAATAAAGTCCCCATATAAACAAGAAGCCCCCAAAATGTAAGACATAGAGAAATGACACAGGCACGCCCAGAGGGAAGGGGTACCCACCTCCTGGATGTACTGCACCTCACTCTTCAGCTGGTTAATATTCTTTTCATGGATCATCTTGTCTCCAGACTTCCCTTTCAAGTATACCTGAAATAAGGGAGACACCACTATTCAGTTAAGAAACCTTGAGTTAAGCTGGGTGAGGCAGGAATATCACAGTGAGAGAGACACAGAAAGAAGCAATTTTTATTTAGTTTTTCATGTGGCTTTTGTTCCTCTGACACTTTGTTGTGTACGTGGTGCTGGGATTCGAACTTGTGTACTCGAGGAAGCGCTGAAACCACCGAACCACCACTCCAGCCCAAGATCACAAGTTTGAGGCTAGCCTTAGCAACTTAGTGAGGCCCTGTCTCAAAATAAAAAAATAAAACGGGCTGAGGATGTAGCTCAATGGTTAAGAACAACTACGTTCAATCCCTAGTACCAAAAAAAAAAAAAAAAGAAGAAGAAGAAGAAGAAGAAGAAAGAAACCTCAAATTAAATTAATTCCACATCCTGCTATACTGGTAGAGGGAGAGTAAATTTTTACCATCAATTTGCTGGTTAGCAATTTAGTGATTCAAAACAGAAGAGATAAAAATATATTTACTGGTACAAATATTAAAACCACTTCTGGAAATTTACCCTAATGCAAAAAATTAGTTAAATGACATATAACTATATGGACATAAACTCTCATTGTGTGTGTGCGCGTGCCTGTGTGCATGCAAATTCACATAACAGGGTCTGGAAGAAAGTGTACCCAACTATTCACCGTGGTTCTTTCTGTGGAAGAGGGGTACAAAAGGGGATTTAAATACTTTGATCTGGTCATGCACAGTGGCACACATCTGTAATCCCAGGAACTCATGAAGTTGAGGCAGAAGGATAGTAAGTTCAAAGCCAGCCTCAGCAACTAAGCAAGACCCTAAGCAACTTAATGAGACCCTGTCTCAAAATAAAAACGAAAAAGGGCAGAGGATGTGGCTCAATGACTGTCACAAAAAATAATTGATTCAGGCATGGTATGCTCTGAATCTTTTACAGTCGAGACTATATAGAAAAGACACTCAATATTTCTGTATTACTTGCATTATAAAATACATACACAATTTAATAACCTATGTTCTGAGAAATACTGTGCATAGTTATATAAGAATGGATACAGACAAAATGCCCAACAATAGGTGATTGATTGAATTATGCTCCTTAACAGAATACCATGCAGCCATTAAAATGTGGACAGGGGAGATGACAGAACAGTGTAATAATATCATTTCATTGTTTAAAAAAATTCACATGCATGGGAAAATGTTTGGGAGGATACACAGTAAGATGCTAGCAATGGCTACATTGACCAAATTATGAAGTAGTTTTGCTTTCCTCAAGAGGCATACAATGACTTTGAGAAAAAGAAATTAAAGAAGTAATTAAAAACATTTGGACAGGAAAGAAAGAAATAAAATTATCTCTATTTGTAGAAGATATAACCTATATAGAAAATCCTAAGGGACAATAAAGCCATAGAATGAGTTCAGTGAAGGATACTACATCAATGTATCCAAATCAGTGATATTTCTATACACCAATAATCAACAAAACTAAGAAAACATTTCCATTTATAATAGCATTGAAAAGGAAAACAACTTACAAATAAATTTAACAAAAGAAGTTCAAGACTTGTTTTCTGAAAACTATAAACCACTGTTGGAAGAAATCAAAGATTTAAAAAAAAGGAACATCCCCTTCTCATGGATTGTAAAACTCAATATTTAAGACGGCAGTACTCTCCAAACTGACCTACACCATAATTCTTATCAAAATTCAAACTAGTGGGCTGGAGCAGTAACTCAGTGGAATCGCATGAGGACCCGGGTTCAAACCCCAGCACCACATACACAACTAAGTGTCTGAGGAACAAAGGCCAGATGGAAAAAATAAATAAAAAAATTGATTCTCTTTCTTTCTCTCTCTTAAATAAAAAAGAAAGAAAGAAAGAACTTAAGACTGATAGATTACTGAGTGGTAAAAATAGGGAACAATTTTTCAAAAGGGTGCAGTGTTGGGCTGGAGCGGTGGCTCAGTGGTAGAGCGCTTGACTGGCATGTGTGAAGACTCAGGTTCAAACCCCAGCAGCACATACATAGCCAGATGTCAGAGCAATGAAGGCCAAAGGCCAAATGAAAACTAAATAAAAAACTGGTTCTCTTTCTCTGTCTCTCTTAAAAAAGAAGAAGAGGAAGAGGAAGAGGAGGAGGAGGAGGAGGAGGAGGAGGAGGAGGAGGAAGCAGCAGCAGCTCAACATTATTAGTCATGATGAAAATGCAAATTAAAACCACACCGAGATACCACTTCACATTCACTAGGATGGCTATCATCTAAAGGACAGATAATAACAAGTGTTGACCAGGATGTAGGGAAAGTAGAGATCTCAAGTTGGAAAAGTTGGAAATGTAAAATGGGACAGCTTCATTGGAAAAAGGTCTGGAAGTTCCTCAAAACGTTAAATATAGTTACCACAGGACCTCGCAATTTCACTCCTTAGGATATACCCAGAGGCTGGAGCGGTGGCTCAGTGGTTATGGCGCTTGCCCTGCAAATCCCAGTACCATGCACACAAATGAAGTCTTGGAGCAACAAAAGCTGCATGAAAAACTAAATAAAAGTGCTTCTCTCTCCCTCTCTCATTCTCATTCTCTCTCTTTAAAAAAAAAAAGTAAGTACCATAGGGGGCTGGAGCAGTGGCTCAGCAGTTACAGTACTTGCCTGGCATGCAGGAGGACCCAGGTTCAAACCCCAGCACCACACACACACACCTGTCTCCAAACCTCCAGCAGAAAACATATGTTCACATAAAAATCTGTACGTGAGAATTTATACCAGCATTACTCGTAAAAGCCAGAAAGTAGAAACAACCCAAATATCTACCAATATATGGCTGGATAATATTCCATACAATGAGTAAGTACCAAAACATGCTACAACATGGATGAACCTTGAAAATATGCTAGGTGAAAGAAGCCAGAAGGTCATGTATTGTATGGTTCCATTTATACAAAACACCTGGAATAGGCAAATCCAGAGAGACAGAAAGTGGACTAGCGGTTGACAGGAGCTAGAATAGCTGACGATGTTCTGGAATTAACAATGGTGATGGTTATACAACTCTGTGAACATACTAAAAACCATTGACCTGTATACTTTAACTGAGTCAATTGTATGGTAATGAGTTATATTTCAAAAAGCTATTTTTCCAGGCACAGTGGCACTTGCCTGTAATCGCAGTGACTTGGGAGGCTGAGACAGGAAGATTGTGAGTTCAAAGCTAGCCTCAGCAACTTAGTGAGGCCCTGAGCAACTTAGCAAGCCTCTGTCTCAAAATAAAATATAAAAAGGGCTGGGGATGTGGCTAAGTGGTTATGCAACCCTGGGTTCAATCTCTGATACAAGAAAAAGAAAAAGAAAAAAAGCTATTTTTAAAAAGAAATAACAAAAATCATTTTAATTTTTTTTTTCTTTCTGGTACTGGGGATTGAACTGAGCTACATCCCTAGCCCTTTTTAATTTTTTATTTTGAGACAGTCTCACTAAGTGGCTTATGATCCTCCTGCCTCAGCCTCCTAGTAGCTGGGATTACAGATGTGTACCACTTCACCAGGTAAATTACAGTGTTTTGTTTTATTTTATTTTATTTTTGGTACAGGGATGGGACCCAGGGGCCCTCTACCACTGAGCTACATCCCAGCTTTCTATTTTTGAGACAGGGTCTCATGACCTTGCTCAAGCTGGCTTTGAAATTGCTATCTTCCTGTCTCAACTTCCAAGTTGCTAGGATTACAGGCATGTGCTACCATCTCCAGTCAAATTGCTTTAATTTTTAAAAGTAAGTACCATAGGGCTGGAGCGGTGGCTCAGTGGTTATGGCGCTTGCCCTGCAAATCCCAGTACCATGCACACAAATGAAGTCTTGGAGCAACAAAAGCTGCATGAAAAACTAAATAAAAGTGCTTCTCTCTCCCTCTCTCATTCTCATTCTCTCTCTCTTTAAAAAAAAAAAGTAAGTACCATAGGGGGCTGGAGCAGTGGCTCAGCAGTTACAGTACTTGCCTGGCATGCAGGAGGACCCAGGTTCAAACCCCAGCACCACACACACACACCTGTCTCCAAACCTCCAGCAGCAAAAATGACAGGTACCTGGAAAAATCATCCTGCCCATCCCCAAGCCCCAGGCCAGGCCACACCAAAGTCATCACAAGCAGACTGTGGTCTCCCAGAGTTAATTAAGATCTGTCCAAGAGATGACCGAGAATGAGCATCTCAGGTCTGGTTCCTTCCAGTCAAACCACAAGCACCCTTTGGCAATGTTCAGCTGCTTCCGTGCATGTGCCTGTGAGGAGGAGATAAGAGGGAGGTGAGTTAAGCTTACCTTAATAATCTCTTCGTGTCCATCATTGGACTCCACCAGCTCTGAGGCGAGAGAATGACCAGCTGAACGGCCGGACACCATGGCATAGGTCTTCCTGCCCGCCTGCCAGAGAGACACACACAGAAAAGTGGCTCAGAAACCACACGAAAAGCCCCGAACACCTACTCCTCGACCACCACAGAGAACTGCTCATCAAAAGACTCAAAGCATTAGTCTGCTTTTCCCATCCAAAAATTCATTTCAGAACCTCTAAAGGAAGCCACACAGCAGCAAGAATACTGGAAGGAGAATATTAGTAGAAATCGCAGGTTAATTTCAATTTTAGTGGGGATGACCCCACCCGCAAAGCAGTGCACATTGCTGAGCTCAGCTGGATGCGTGGGAAAGGAGATGCTCCCACACTTGCAGCAGCAGAGGTGGCTCCAGGCAGCAGTGGGGTGAGGGGTCAGCAGCGAGGAAGAAGAACTGGCTGAGGGGACGGGGCCTCGACCCACCGCAACCTCAATACCTTCTGGGCTATGTGCTCAAGTTCATCTCCTGTCAGTTCCCTCTGAAGAGTCAGTCTGAGAACGTCCACGCTGCCCTAATAATGACAATGACAGCAACAATAACTCCTTACCTTCACAGTCCACAGGTGGGCGTTAGCCAACACTGTGGAGGGGGCCTTAGAAGCTATCGCTAATTCACAGGTGAAGACTGTGGCCCAGAGAAGTGGCGTTAGCTTGCCCCAGGGCAGTCACTCCCGGGTGCTGGCAAGTCTCTGGGGCCTCTCAAAGTCCTGTTTCTATCACACCAGACACCATACAGCACAATGCTCCAAACAGCTCCAGTGGGCCCACTGTGCTTCTTGCATTACAGGGAGCATGCTATGGGACTGCTCGCCTTCCCCCAGTCATGGGGAGGTCATCCCTGGACTGTCCAGAGGGAGCACTCAAATGTCAGCTTCTTCCCACTTCCTGGAACGAATCCCAAACTGCGCAACCCTGGCAAGGTAGCTTTTACAAAAACCCTTCATTCCTAACAAATAAAAGCTAGATCCTCAGTTGGATCCACACGAAGCTCTCCAGTCTGGGTCAGTTTATCTCTCCTGTGGTCCCTCGTTGCTCCCCGCTGGCCAACACGTCCGCTACTTTCCAACCTCAGTGTCTTTGTTACCATCATTTCCTTTGCCTAGAATATTCTTCAAGCCCCTCAGAGCTCATGTTCAAAGGCCACATCTTCCCTGACTCTACCCTGCATTCTCTGAGAAAGGCATCCTATCCTTCCCTCCCAAACTCCCTAAGCACTACAAGGCCTTCTATGGCATCTGTCTCTCCGTTACCTGTGTCCCGTGAAGAAGGGCTCCTTCTACTACTAACTCCCAGACAGCTGCTGTCTGCCACAGCCCTTGGGACAGGTAAAGTATCCTCTGAGTACACAGCGAATGCTCTGTGACTTTCCAGAGAACAGAAGGAAAGAAAGAGGAGGAAATGATTTCAAAACAGGCAGAGTGGCTGCCAATTCTTCTTCCTCAGGATACCACGGGCACACACTGATCTCCTCATACCTGGAAGCAGCTGAAAAAAGCCAGGGTAGGGCATCTTTCCTTTAGAACAAAGGAGTTGTTAGCCAATGAAAATCATCAAGTCTGGTTGGTTTCCCGAACCCAGGCATTCCAATTGAAGAGCATAGACTCGTCGGCTGGGTGGAGATCCCGAGACTGTCCCATCCATTCATGTCGTCAGAGTCCCAGATGGAACACAGAAAGGAATGAGTTGAAAAAGTACTCAAAGGGGGGCTGGAGCAGTGGCTCAGCAGTTATGGGGCTTGCCCAGCATGAGCGAGTACGTGAGTTCAAACCACAGCACCACGTACACAACAAAGTTTCAGAGCAACAAAAGCCACATGAAAAAACTAAATAAAATTGATTCTAAAAAAGACAAATGAAAAAAAGAACAAATACTCAAAGGAACACTGGTGGAAAATTTTCCTTCCGAAATCTGGCAAAGAGGCCAAGCAAACCCCAAAGAGAATAACCGTGAAATTCATGTCACGATACATCATAATTAAGCTTCTGAAAACTAAAGACACATTTTTAAAAACCTTAAAAGTAGCCACGGGGCTGGAGCAGTGGCTCAGCAGTTACGGTGCTTGCCTTGCTTACGCAAGTACGCAGGTTCAAACCCCAGCACCAAGTACACAATGAAGTGTCTAAGCAACGAAAGTCTATGAAAAACTAAATAAAATTGATTCTTTCTCTCTCTCTCTCTCTCACTGTTGCTGTCTTTAAAACAAAAACATTAGCTGGAGTCCTTGCTTCTGCAGCACATATACTAAATTGGAACAGTACAGAGAAGATTAGCATGACCTCTGCACAAGGATAACACACAAATACATGAGGCTTTCCATGTTTAAAAAAAGCAGCAAGAAGAACTTATCTATAAGGCAGAACAATTTTTGGGGGGTACCAGGGATTGAACCCAGGGGTGCTTAATCACTGAGCCACATTCCCAAACCTTTAAGTTTTTATTTTGAGACAGGATCACTCTAAGTTGCTTAAGGCCTTGCTAAGTGGCTGAGGCTGGCTCTGAACTTGAGATCCTCTTGCCTTAGCCTCCTGAGTCACTAGGATTACAGGCGTGCGCCACCACACCCAGCAGAGCAAAACAATTTCAATAACAGTAGATTTCTCATTAGAAATGACAGAGATTGGGGCTGGAGTGGTAGCTCAATAGTTACAGCGCTTGCCTGGCAGGCGTGAGGATGCAGGTTCGAACCTCAGCACCCCACATACACAATGAAGTGTTAGAGCAACGAAAGTCACATGAAAAACTAATAAAAAAAATTGATTCTCTCTCACTCTTTCTCTCTCCCCCATTGTCCCTCCCTTTAGACAGATATTGCCTTTTGGCCAGAATCGCCATCTTCCAGGAATTGGCCAAAATGATGAACACAGAGGGGAAAAAGGAGAGGTTCTCTAGGTTCTCTAGGCCTTTTACAAAATATGGAATTGTGGGGCTGGAGCCGTGGCTCAGCAGTTACGCCACTTGCCTGGCACGTGCAAGGATGAGGGTTCGAGCCCCGGCACCACAAAGTGTCAGAGCAACAAAAGCCACATGAAAAACTAAATAAAATTGATCCCCTCTTTCTCTCTCTATGTCCCTCTCTTTACCAAAAAAAAAAAAAAAAATGGAGTTGTTACTTTGGCTACATATATGTGAATCTATAAGGGTGATTGGGTACTGTTCAAAAAGGAATGCCCCACAAATGCTATCATGGCAAAACTGGGAGAGTCTACAATGCTACCCAGACTGCTGTTGGCACTGTTGTAAACAAACGAGTTAAGGGCAAGATTCTTGCCAAGAGAATTAATGTGCGTATCGAGCATATTAAGCACTCTAAGAGCTGAGACAGCTTCCTGAAACGCGTGAAGGAAAATGATCAGAAAAAGAAGGAAGCCAAAGAGAAAGGAACCTGGGTTCAGCTGAAGCACCAGCCTGCTCCACCCAGAGAAGCAATGGAAAGGGGCCTGAGCTGCTGGAACCTGTTCCCTGTGAATTCATGACATAGTAAAAATAAAAATAAAATAAAGGACTGTGAACTATAAAAATATTTTTCTTTAAAAAAAAAAAAAAAGAGGGGCTGGAGCGGTGGCCCTGCAGTTACGGTGCTTGCCCGGCATGCGCGAATACATGGGTTCAAACCCCAGCAACCCACGTACACAACTAAGTGTCAGAGCAACGAGAGCCATGTGAAAAACTCAGTAAAATTGATTCTCTCTGTCTCTGTCTGTCTGTCTCTCTCACTGTCCTCTTTAAAAAAATCTTAAAAAAAAAGAAAGAAAAAAAATGACAGATGGGGCTGGAGTGGTGGCTCAGTGGTTATAGCACTTGCCTGGCATTAGTGAGGATGCAGGTTTGAACCCCAGCACCACATACACAATGAAGTGTCGGAGCAAAGAAAGCCACATGAAAAACTAAATAAAATTGATTCCTTTTTTTTTCTCTCTCTCTCACTGTCCTTCTCTCTCTCTTAAAAAAAAGAAAAGAAAAAATAAATGACAGAGATTAGGGCTAGAGCACTGGCTCAGCAGTTAGAGCATCTACCTGGCATGTGAGGACCTGGGTTTGAGGCCTAGCACCACATACACAATTAAGAGTTTGGAGAAACAAAGACCAGATGAAAAAATAAATAAAATTAATTCTCTCTCACTCTCTCTTAAAAAAAAAATGACAGAGATTAGAAGAGAGTGGAATGATACTTTTCAAGTGTTGAAAGAGTTGTTAATTCAAAATCCTTTTCCCAGGGAGAATATTCTTCAGGAAGGAGCAGTAAATCAAGACATGCATAGGTGAAGTAAAATTTAAGAGACTTTCCCATCAACAGACCTACACTAAAAGAATGGCTTAAAACATTTTCTAGGGGTTGGGGATTCAGTTCAGCGGCAGAGCGTTTGCCTAGCATGCGCCAGGCCCCAAGTTTGGTCCTCAGCCCTGAAAAAAAAAAAAAGAAAACATTTTCTAAACAGAGTAAATAGTAAAAAGGAAACTGGAACACTGGAAACAAGGAAACAGGATAGAAAAAAATACTGATACATACAATAGGATTTCATTCTTCTCTAAGGTTTTCCAAGTTACGCCAGATGATTTTTTTTTTTAAGAGAGAGAGAGGGAGAGAGAAAGAGAATCAATTTCATTTAGTTTTTCATCTGGTTTCTGTTGCTCCGACATTGTGTATGTGGTGCTGGAGTTTGAACCTGGGACCCCATGTATGCCAGGCAAGCGCTCCAGCCGCTGAGCCACCGCTCCAGCCCCTATGTCTGACGATTAAAGCTAAAATTATAACACTATCTGATGTGGCTGTAAAGAGGAAATATTTAAATTAATATCATAAACGGGAGAGGATAAAGAGATCTTAAGGAAAGAAAGGGCTTTTTTTCATTCTAACTGGCAAAATACCACCACCAGCAGATTGTGAGAAATTGTGTATAAAAAAATGTAACACTAGAACAACCACCAACTCAAAATGGAATCCTAAAAAACGTTCAAGTAACGAGAAGGCAGGAAAAGAGAAAAGAAATACAAAAAGAAAACGGCAAACTTACCATATCAATAATTACATTAGATTAAGTGGTCGAAATACCAGTTAAAACTGACCCCTTCTTGTCACGAAAAAGATAACTTTGTGAAACACATGCTAATCAGCTAGATTCATTCACTCCACAAGGTATATACACGTCAAATACGCTACCCACAGCAAATGTACACGTTATCTGTTCATTTACGAGAAACAAAATAAATGACCCAATAAATGTTATCTGCAAGAAACATACTTCAAATATAAAGATACAGGCACGCCGAAAGTAAACGGATGTGAAAAGAGGTGCCATGTAAACACTGACCAGAGTGAAGCAGGAGTGGCTTTGCTAATTTAGAACAAGGAAAATTACAAAGGACAGCAACAGACATTATATGTGATAAAAGGGTCACTTACAGAGAAAACATACCAATCCCAAACGGTTATGCACCAAACAGCAAAGCTTGAGTCGGTGTATTGGCACATGCCCAAAACACCAGCTATTCAGGAGGCCGAGGTGGGGGGATGGCAAGTTTAAGGCCAGTTTGGGCCATTTAGTTAAGACCCTGTTTCAAAATGAAAAATAAAAAGGTTTGGGGGGTGTAGCTCAATAGTAGAGTGCCCTGGGTTCCATCCCCAGTACCATTAAAAAAAACTGATAGAAATGAAAGAATATGTAATTTCACAATTATAAATGGAGCTTTAACATACATCTCTTAAGAACTGACAGAACAATTAAATAAAAAATCAGCAAGTGGGGCTTGAGCGGTGGCTCGGCGGTTACTTGGCTGGAATGCATGAGTCCACGAGTTCAAACCCCAGCACCATGTACACCACAAAGTCTTGGAGCAACGAAAGCCACGTGAAAAACTAAATAAAACTGATTCTCTGTGTGTCCTTCTTTTTTTTTTTTTAAATGAAAGAGGGACAGTGAGAGAGAGAGATACAGAGAGAATCAATTTTATTTAGTTTTCATGTGGCTTTCGTTGCTCTGACACTTTGTGGTGTGCATGGTGCTGGGATTTGAACTCATGTCCTTACGCATGCCAGGCAAGCACCGTAACCACTGAGCCACCGCTCCAGCCCTCTCTCTGTTCCTCTGAAAAAAAAAAAATCAGTAAGAATATAGAAGAGCTCTAGTGGGGCCCAGTGGCACACACCAGTAACTAAGGAACCTGTGGCAGGAAGGTCATAAATTCAAGGTCAGTCTGGGCAACCTTAGCAAGACCCTGTCTCAAAATAAAAAATAAAAAGAGCTGGAGAGGGACTAGAGCTCAGCCCAGCAGTTACTGCACTTGACTGGCACGTGCAGGGACGCAGGTTCCGAACCCCGGCACCACAAACACAACAAAGTGTCAGAGCAACAAAAGCCACATGAAAAACTAAATAAAATTAATTCTTTCATTGTCCCTCTTTCTCTTAAAAAAAAAAGAGAGACAGAGAGAGTTGGAGATATAGCTCAGTGGTAAAGTGTCTCCCTGGGTTCAATCCCTAGTAACTAGAAAAAAGAAGGGAAAGAAAGGAATGAAAGAAAAAGAAAAAACCCTGAAAACAATTTAGATGCCTTCCATGAGTGAATGATTAAACTAACTCTTGTATAGGCAATGATCGCCATGGAATTATGATGAGTGGAAAAATAATCACAAAATGTCCCATACTAATGATTCTATTTATGTAACATTCTTTAAATGACAAAATTATAAAAATGGAGAACAGATTAAAGGTTGCCGGGAGTTAAGGAAAGGATGGAGGCAGGAAGGAAGTGGATGTGACTCTAAAAGGGAATAGGAAGGATGCTTGTTTTGTACCTTGACTGTATCAATGTCGACGTCTGTGCCACACTAGGGGGAAACTGAGCAACGGGTGCAGGGGATTGCATACATATGTAGAATTATATTTTTTAAAAAAGCAATTTCCTGGGGCTGGAGAGGTGGCTCAGCAGTTACAGCACTTGCATGCAGCACATGGCATGCATGAGGACGCGAGTTCAAATCCCAGACCATGTACATAGCGAAGTGTCAGAGCAACAAAGGCCACATGAAAAACTAAATAAAACTGATTCTCTCTCTCTTTGTCACTCTCTCTATTTAAAAAAAAAAATCCTTCCACCTAGAAAAACCCCCATTGGCGTATTCTGTGTGTGTGTGTGTGTGTGTGTGTGTGTGTGTGTATTTTACTTTTGGTAATGGAAATTGAACCCAGGGTCTCACACATAGTAGGCAAGCACTCTGCCACTGTACCACATTCCCAGCCCAAGGGAATTTTATTTATTTTGACAGAACAACATGTTATACAATAGTATTTATATCACCTTTCTCCTCTCCAGAAAAGGAACAGAATTTGAACAGTTACCCACCCTCTCCTCCCCTTGCCTCCTTAGAGAATTCTGCTTGCCTGTCCCCTCTCTGAGGGTCCTGCACAGGTGCAGAGCCTGCAAGGTGCACCTACTGCACCCTACATAGCCTATGCTATAACCCTGACCCCATTCTTTTATAACTACTTATTTTTTTCGCTGCTCCCAAAAATCACAAGCTCCTTAAAAGACATGGGTAGCTAATTTAGCACAGTGAACGGCCTAAAGTAGCTACCCAAAAGATGCATGTTAAGCTGGGGATATAGCTCAGTAACAGAGTGCTTGCCTAGCAAGGGTGGGAGGCCCTGAGTTTGAGCTCCAACACTGAAGAAAAAAGAAAAAAGAAAAAAAAGATAAGCAGTATATGAATTCCAGGTGACACAAACAGGGTTCTTCCCAATTTCCTACTTTGTTCTGAGAAATTCAGACTTTTCAGTTTGGAGAAGCAGTATGCAATACTGGAACAAGCAGACACAGAGGGCGGCACGGGGAAGTCAAGAAAAAATGAGCAAAGCCCAAAAAAAGGCAATTCTAAGAAATTTAAATGGCTATTGGATATATGAAAGATGTTCCACCTCACCAGTAATCAGGGAAATGCAAATTAAAATGATAATACTCAAATCCCTGGGTTTGATGCCTAGAACCAAAAAAAGAAAAAAGATAATACAGAGGAATTTTACTAAATTCATTAGTGTTACCAACAATATATATGCAAGTATGGTCAAATAGAACCTCCTGCAATAAAAAAAATTCTAGGGGCTGGAGCGGTGGCTCAGCAGTTGCAGTGCTTGCCTGGCATGTGCGAGTACAAGAGTTCAAACCCTAGCACCACGTACACAAAAAAGTGTCCAAGGAATGAAAGTCACATGAAAAACTAAAATTGTTTCTCTCCTTCTCCCTCTCTCTCTCTCTCTCTCACTGTACTGTACCTCTCTCTTAAAAAAAAAAAATTCTAGAAACAACCCAGATGGCCTACTGACAAGAAAATGAATTTATTAACTAACTCTGGTGTATTAATGCAGTTAAGTTATTATTCAGCTTTGAGAATAAACGAACTCTAACAACGTGCATCAACATGAATAAATCTCAAAATTAATGTTTTTTTTTTTAAAGAGAGAGAAAGAGGGACAGTGAGAGAGACAGAGAAAGAGAGAAACAACTTTATTTAGTTATTCACATGGCCTTAGTTGCTCCAACACTTAGTTGTGTATGTGGTGCTGGGGTTTGAACCCAGGTCCTCGTGCTTGCCAGGCAGCGCCGAAATCACTGAGCCACAGCTCCAGCCCCTCAAAATTAATGTTAAGTAAAAAAGCAACCTATAGAATATATATGATAGGAATGTAGAATTCAAAACAAGCCAAACTAGACCATGCATCATTTGAGCATGTCATATAACAAAAAACAAGGAAATCAGCAAAATATTAAAGACAGTGATCACTTCTGTGTAAGGAGAGGGTTGCCAGGGCTGCATGGCACACACCTGTAACCCCAGCAATTCAGGAGAATGAGGCAGGATGATCGCAAGTTCAAGGCCAGTCTCAGCAACCTAGCAAGACCCACTCTCAAAATAAAAAATAAAAAGGACTGGGGATGTAGCCGCTTTTGCTCAGCGGCAAAGCACCCTTAAGTTCAATTCCCAGTACTAGAAAAAAATAAAATATTGCTTCTCAGTTAAGTACATATGTACATGTTCGTAGTATCAGTAATTGCCAAGTCCTATGCATAGCAATTACTATGTGTTTAGGCCCTGTTCAAAGGGCTTCATAGTTATTAACTCATTTAATCCTCACAAAAAATAGTACATAGTAGATATTATTATCAACATCCCCATTTTATAGATTAAAAAATTCAGGCACAGAAATATCCTATCCAAGGTGAACTAGTGAGAGCCAGTGTTCAAATCCAGGTCCTAACCACCACAGCATATGGCATTTCTTTGCAGATCGTTTCTTTCCCACATAGGAAAAGCATAGATTTCATACACGCTAAAGAAAGGCAGGTGAGTAAAAGCTTGTTGAATACACTTCTACAGTATATTAGACTTTAGCAACAAAAAATAGCTTTGCCCCATACTACTATAATAAAACAAATGAAGTCAAGGAAGGTAAAAGTACTCAATTTGGAGTCAGAGGTAGGGTGTGCGGTCCCAACTGATGTCCATTAATCCTTGAGCAAAACAATCTCTCCGGGCTTCAGTTTCTATCTGTCAAGTGCAGGCGGTCATGTTGACATTTTAGGTGGGACAGGTAGATGCAGAAGAACAATGTGAAAGTGTTTTACAAACCATAAATCACTTCACGAAGGTGAGACGGCATTACGTTTCCAAGTAGCACTGGAGAGCCTGCCAGTGAAGGAGGGAGCCAGTGAAGGAGGGAGGTGAAACAAATTGTCTACATGGAGTTGGTGAAAACTTTAGGGATCTCTCTGGCACCTCACCCTCCAGAATCAGAAAATGTTGTCTCATCTATGAAGACAGAGACCTCTCACTCTGCAACCCCAACCCAGAGCCAAGGAGGGGAAACCCGGAGCTCCTCTCTGCCTGGTGTGGTCCAGTTGCTCTCTGAAGCTGAGTGACCTCAGATCCATGAACAGGCTCCAGGGAGCTTGAGGAAACTCCCCAAAAATGTTTGGCAGGGGAGACCCTACCGGGGACTCTGTGAGCAGCAAGGTTGTAGTGGAACCTTCTTCTCTAGGGAAAAGCTACACTAATCACAAGGTAGGCAGCCTTTAACCTCATAAACATTCTTGGGGAGAAGCCCAGCAACCTCCAAATTACAGGCAGCCTCTCCACTCTGTTCAAACAAATCTGCAGCGGTGACTCACGCCTCAAAGCAGGAGGAGGGCAAACACATAGCTGAGGGCTCAGAGATCAAGACACTCACCCAGAAAGAAGATAAACAGGGAGGCTCCAAGGAGATCAACAGGCAGGCCCCAGGGGTTCTCACACCATGGCCTCATGAGAGTGGGAAAAAAATCTATGGGGAAAACCATGTTTCCCTAGGCCCACTCCCCAGGGTAAATGGGAGGTGAAATGAGAAAAAGAGATTTGGGGTGGCCCAAATGGGACAGCCCTTCTCACTACCTGGAGCCCTACATTGGGGCCTGGTGTGTATATATGTAGAGGGAGGTAGGCTCCTGATTCCCAACTCTGTAGGGGACACTCTATTGCTGAGTCAGTTTCTCCCCAGGACACCTGCCTAGTACCCAGCCAGCCTGGAATGAACTGGTAAAATCCTAGGGGATCCCTCCCCCGCAAAGGGTTGGCACAAGTGACTTTGCCTCTCTGTTCTCTGAGCACCTTGCTTTGTGATTTTAGTTTGTGTGCCCAGACCCTAGGAAACCATCGATTGCCCTTTCCTTCCTTCATATACCCGTTCCAATCCTAACTTATCCCATCTTCTCCTCTCTCCTCTTCTCTTCCTGCCTCTGCTGACCAGGCTTACATTTGGGCCACCGACCTTCCCCAACTGAACCTGCCCACCCCTAGGAAACAAAGGTATTACACAAGACTGCACTGTGACCCAAAGAGGCAGGTTCCATAATTACCAGCAGGCGAGGAAGCCCATCCCACCTGCTCTGAGCACACGTGTCTGGAACCGAAACCATTAGGTGCACACCTCCCTCCGCCCTGGAGAAATATGGGCAATGTTGGTGCCAAATGCCTAGCGATTAGGAAACCATCCTCTCCCAAGTCTGGCCCTCCCTCAACAGGCAAAAGCCCAGAATTCCCCAAATTCCTGGTAGGCTTTGAGAGATCAGCCACAGTGTTCCTAAAAGTAAAAAAAAAAAAAATACAGGAGCCGGAATAGTGTGAGGAGAAATTTATGGCAAGTGAGTCTGGCAAGTCTCACAACTTAAAGAAACAGTCATCAAACAAAAGGTTCCTCTACCCAGAAGTTTCTTCCCCACCCAGGTATCACAGAGCCAGGACCTTCATCATGTGAGAATTCATTCATTCCTTTAGAGCATGCACCAAGGACTCCAGATCAACCTTCTTTTAAAAATGCAAATACCGAGATCTAGCAATTCCACTCCCACGTCTTTTTTTTTTTTTTTCCCTCCAGGGCTGAGGGGCAAACTTGGGGCCTTGTGCATGCTAGGCAAGCGCTCTGCCACTGAGCTAAATCCCCAACCCCTCCCAGGTAGTTCTTGACAAGGGAAATAAAAGCATTTGTCCACATAAAAGTTTGTACCAACAAAGGTCACACGGCGGCATTGTTCATAGTAGCCAAAAAGAAGAAACAACCAGAATGTTGCTACAATGTGGATGAGCTGCAAAACAGCATGCTAACTGAAAGAAGGCAGTCAGGAAGGACCACATACATGATTAAATGTATATGGAGTGTCCAGAACACCAAATTCATGGAGAAAGAAAGCAGACTGGTAGTGGCCTGGGGCTAGGGGGAAGGAGGGAATGATTGCTAATGGAACAAGATTTCTTCATGGGGATGGAGTGACAGCTCAGCGGTTGGAGCACTTGCCTGGCATGCATGTGCCAGGACACACATTCAAACCCCAGCACCACATACACAACAAAGTATCTGAGAAACAAAGGCCAAATGGAAAAATAAAATTGCTTCTTTCTCTCCCTTTCTTTAAAGAAAGAAAAATATTTATGAAATGAAAAGTTCTAAAATTTATTTGTTAAAAATTGATTTATTGATGACTTCACAATTCTGTGAATGTAAGAATACTAACTGGGCATGGTGGCATATGCCTGTAATCTCAGTGACTGGAGAGGCCGAGACAAGAGGATCACAAGTTTGAGGCCAGTCTCAACAACTTAGTGAGGTCCTTAGAAACTTAGACCCTGTCTCCAAATAAAAAATAAAAAGGGCTAGTGGTTAAGGGCCTCTGGGTTCGATCCCAGGTACAAAAAAAAAACCTAAACTGTATACTTTAAATGGGCAAATCATATAAAAATAGATGAAGCATATGGTAAGCCTTCAATAAATCACAGTTCTAGTTTTTAAAAAAGTGGAAAGACTTGGCATTAAACTATTTTAGCTTCTGAGGTCTTACAGGAATGTCACCCATTCCATGGCAAAGACAAGAGTTCATATTACAGGTGATGACTTCCAAATCTACCATGGTATTGAGAGACTTTCTGGCTGAGATCAATCAAACAAAACAAAACACTAGAGAGGATTTTAAAAATGCAAATGTTCTAAGGAAGGTAACACCAGCAGGTTACTTAAAGAGAATCACCTAATCAGAGAGCCAGAACAGCAGAGGACATCAGCTGCCTTGGCTATGAGGTCAGAAAGAGGAGAAAAGGGGTCCAGAGAGGGATGCTAACATATGAACCCGAAGTATTGCCCCTTTTAAAACTAGTCCTGGCTAAGTTAGGACTTAGCAAAGACCACTCAGGCTTTTTCCCTGGGTCTGTCCATAGGCCCTCTCTCTCCCTTGGGACCCTCCACTGACAGAGGGACCTAGATGATCAAGGAAAGGGAAAGGAACAGATAAGAATAAACAAATGTCAACATACTGAGGAGCAGACCTTGACTGAGTCCAGGAGTTCCCAGACTCTTCCTCCACCCTTTGGAGGGCGCTTGAAGGAGGTTAAAACAATTCAGAAGTAAATAGAAACAAACGCTAACACCTGGGCACTCACCATGTGCCAGGAAGTGTGCTTAAAGTTTCATATGTATTATCGTACTTAATTCTCACAACCACCTTATGAGGAGGGTGTAATCTGCTTTACAGATGAGGAAATTGAGAATGAAGAAATCAATTCACCAAAGTAATCTTGGGCAAAGCAAACATCAGAGCCCTGGTATAGCCCACCCTGGATTCCTAGGGTCATGCTCTTAATCACAGTGCTATTAACAGAAATCATAGTTTAGCTAAAAATTGTAATATAATTACAATTGGGATCATGGGAAAGGAGCATATAAAGGGTGAGAGTATAAGCCTTTGCATAAGTCCTACAACTGGTGCTCAGAAGATGTCTAAGACTGATAAATCAAAAAATATCACTATAAGCTTATAAGCACATTATTTAGAAACACAGAGGCAAACACCAGACAAAACAGCTAAACAATTTCATAGAACAAAACTTGAATTTGAGGACTATTACGCTGTTTAAAAGCCATTTGGGGGGGCTGGAGCAGTGGCTCAGCGGTTTCGGCGCTTGCCTGGCAAGCACGAGGACCCGAGTTCAAACCCCAGCACCACCTACACAACTAAGTGTTGGAGCAACTAAGGCCATGTGGAAAACTCAATAAAGTTGTTTCTCTCTTTCTCTGTCTCTCTCATTGTCTCTCTCTCTTTAAAAAAAAAAAAAAAGCCATTTGGAGGACTTGGAGCAGTGGCACAATGGTTACAGCACTTGCCGGGCATGCCCAAAGAGGAGGGTTCGAACCCCAGCACCACGTATACAACAGTGTCGGAGCAACAAAAGCCACATGGAAAACTAAACAAAGTTGATTTTCTCTCTCTCACTGTCCCTCTCTGTCTTTAAAAAAACACACACACAGCCAGTTGGTGTTAAATTTTTTTAAATCATGCACATATATTCTTTCAATAAAAAATAAATAAAAGGGGCTGGAGCAGTAGCTCAGCGGTTATGGTGCTTGCCTGGCTTGGGTGAGGACGGGAGTTCAAACCCCAGCACCATGTATACAATCAAGTGTTGGAGCAACAAAAGCTACATGAACAACTAAACAAAACTGATTCTCTCTTTAACAATCAATCAATCAATAAATAAATGGAAGAAAATCATAGTTCATCAATGCCGAAATCTAACATCAAGAACAGCTTTCTTCTATCACAGTTTCCATTCTCCTACACTGGTAACACATAGGTTTTTGCTTTGCAGAATCTCACCTCTTCACTGGGTAATCTTCTGTGCCTGTCAATTAAAAACCCCGGTCCCCTACCCGAGTTAAGAAGGGCCACAGGAGACAATGGCACCCTCTCCCTAGAATCTTGAGCAGAATGGCAAAAAGACCTAAAACAGTTGGAACCAATGCATTCAAAAGTAGACAATCTCCCTTAGTTCCTCCCACCTACCAAGGCCCCAGGACTAAAGTCCAAATGACTTTTTCAGTTTTCCCTTAAATTCCATACACTGCCCCATTGCCTTCTAATAAACTCCTCTTCTGTTTAAGTTAGCAAGAGTTACTTTCCATTGCTTAACCAAAGGAAGTTAAAGGAAATGTCTAAATAAAAATGAGTTTGAGGCTTACTTTGTACCTTTATATATCAATATAACATACCAAAGTGGTTTGCAAACTTTTTTTGACCTAAAAATAAATTTTACATCAATATCCAGTAAACATACATATGTAAAATGCACATATATATAACAAAAGTTTTGCCAAAAAGTCTACTCTTACTTACACTTTGAGAGTGTTAATGCTACTTCTTTTTTTAATGCTGGTTCTAGCCCACTATGTCAAAACCACTAGTCGTTATGATCTACAGTTTTGGAACACATTGGTTTCTTGTACATGTTGCATCTGCAACCAACAATAAAAACAACACAGCTGGGCACAGTGGCACAAGCCTGTAATCCCAGCAACTTGGGAGGCTGAAGCAGGAAGACCACAAAGTTCAAGGCCAGCCTCAACAATTTAGCTAGGTCCTAAGTAACTAAGTGAGACCTTGCCCCAAAATGAAAAAAATAAAAAGGGCTGGGGATGCAGCACTCCTGGGTTAAATCCCTGGCACCAAAAAAAAAAAAAAAAAAAGAGACATAGTGTATTAGCAATATTCCCATGTCCATGTATAGGACACTGGACACTAAGGCACATGACTTGGTTCATAAAGAAACACCAAGAGGCCAGGGTTCTGATTTCCACTAGAACACTCCAATCAACTGCCTACACCGCCAACTCCAGAAAAAAGCATCTGTTCATTTATAGATTCACTCACTTACCTTGCACAGACACTGAGTACTCACTCAATGGTATGAACAGATGACAGTTTCCTAGGGGCTGTTCAGAGCTATAAATTCTATCTGCAGGCTGGCTCAGAGAAGAGGAATCCAGGACAATCAATTCCTGTCTCCTGACTGATTGTTTACCATCCACCTCCTTAAGAGCCCAGGAATGTCTTCAAGAACAGACCCAATGGTTATTTCATTCCCAGCTTTTGTGTAAAATAAGTCTCAAATTCAAGCTAGAAAGAAGGAATAAAAGGAAAGTTCTGTTTTCTTGCTCTAGAAGTCTCTGGTTAGCTTCAAACTCATCTATGTCCAGATCCCTTGCTCACCATTTTCCTACCTATTCTTTCTTTCTTTCTTTCTTTCTTTCTTTAAAGAGAAAGGGACAGTGAGAGAGACAGAGAAAGAAGAAACAACTTTATTTAGTTTTTCACCTGGCTTTAGTTACTCCAACACTTAGTTCTGTACGTGGTGCTGGGGTTTGAACCGGGGTCCTTGTGCTTGCCAGGCAAGCACCGAAACCACTGAGCCACCGCTCCAGCCCCCCTACCTATTCTTTCTACCCCCACAAAACAAGCAGCAAAAAAAATCAAGGGATAGCAGAGGGTGACAATTCATTCTCAGTACTGCCAATGTCAGTCTTAGACTTTTTTATGGATCTCTTTTCTACAGCAAGCAAAAAGAAGTCCAAACACCCTCTCCCTTATCTTACATCCTTTTTCTTGTCTCAACCATTCCAAAACAGTAAGAGCGTGAAGCAGTGCTTTGGGCTGGACACAACAAGGGATGACTTATTTTCCATCTCTTCAGTGTCCTATAGCTCAAGAAGCCTAGGGTTTGGAGGACTGGGGTTGGACAGTAGCAAGATTTCCAATGTGGCAGAAACATTTATGAGGCTAAGCAGAAATAGCAAGGGAACTGTGAACAGAATTAAAAGATCATCTATACCCTACACTTCAAATGAGCATCCATTCTACAAATATTCTTTGAAGAGGAGCCATAATTCAGGGGCAGTTGGGTTAGCTCTACCTCGGGGAAATGCTGGGACAGGCAGAGGCAGGATCATCAGATGGGGAGCGGGGATGGGGGGTGGCACAAACTCTCCATCACCTTGACTTCCATTTCTCGCTTGGCCACAATAGCTTAGAAATTGATGACAGTATATACATCTGTGCTAGGTTATGTTCCCCAGCACAGCCTAGAAATACTCAGCCACAAATTATCCTCCTTTGCCTCTGACGAGGAAAAATCAGATGATCAGCTTGGGGTGGAGGGGAGAGGCACTGACACTAACATGCAGGGAATGAGAGAAGCAGGGCAGACTGGCTTCGACTGGAGAACGACCTCCATCTCCCTCTTGTGGATCACTTCCCTTTCCTTCACAGCCCAGGTTCTGCATCCCATCATCCACTTGCCCTGGGCTTGACGGTTGGAGACGGAAGCAAAACAAAAAAAAAAAAAAAATCGTCCCAGGAACCTTATCAGTAGGTTGACTGGGGGAGGGGAGCAGGAGAAATGCAAGGGGAGAAAAGGAGCAATCCAAGAAAAGAGATGACCACCAGGGGGAAAGCTCCATCCCTTTTAGCGAAAGGTAAAGTCCCTAGCCAATCTCAGAGTAATGTGATTCCTATCGTCCCCATCCCTCATTCCAAGCCCTAGAATTTCACCCTCTACCCCTTTTTCTTGATACTGATCATCCAAAGTACCATAAAATTCTTTGAAGTTCCTCTGAGGTCACCAGAACCCATAGAAAAGCCTACACTCCACCTTGACCGGACGCAGAGTTCAAAACAGCGTTAAGGATCCAGACCCGGGAGTTCATTCTCCTACGACCCAATCTAGCTGCCCACAGGACGCCTGAGTAATGCACACTGAGACCCGCGGCCCAAACAAGGGCTCACTCGTGCCAAGTCCAGGCAGAAGCCGCAGTGTTCTCCCAAAGGAATGGGTCACCTCCAGTCTTCGAGACTCAAATGCCTTCATCCCGCGCCACTGCTCCGCCACAGGACAAAGGAAAAGAGAGAAACGCTCGCGAAGGGCTGACCGCACCAAGTCGGGCACCAGGTGATGTCAGCGAACTCGGAGCCAGGGCACGGGAGGGGCGGAATTGGAAACCAAGAATACCAAGTGGGAAAGGCGGTTTGGGAGCTTTTTCTTACCACCGTCTGGCCCTCCGGGTGCATGTCCACCAGGGTACACCAGTCCCGCGTCCCGTTCATCGTCTTCCCGCAGGGATAGCCGCACCCCTCTTCCACCTCCCACCCCTCTCCCCAGCCGTCCGACTTCTCCGCGGGCGCCCGCGGAACCACCCGCTTGTATAGGCGCGTCAGGGGCGGGCTGAAGATAAGCCACGCCTTAGAACGCTGCTCACCAATGAGCGAGCGAAAGAGCGAGGCGGTCGAGTCCTGGACGCGCGGGTCAGCGCGCGCTCAGATTTACATAAAGGTGGGGCTTGGAAGTAACCTGGGGCTACTTAACTGAACAGTTGTCTAGGGTACGCGGTTTACCTTCAAGTTCTTGGTTAGTCTTGTCTCCTTTCAACTCTCCAAGATCAGTGTTGGTCAGAGGGAATCACCCTGTGCGTCCTATAGAGAATGAGGAGTTGGAATTGAACATCCTTCGCATATTCTCCACTGCGGTAAAAAGATAGGCACCCAGCAAGGTGGCGCAGGCCTGTAATCCCAGCGACTAGGGAAGCAGGAGGATGGAAAGTCTTAAACCAGACTCTGAAACTTAGCAAGACCCTCAGCAACTTAGGGAGACCCTGTCTGAAAATTAAAAAGGACTAGGGTGGGCTAGGGTGGTGGCTCAGCGGTTAGGGCACTTGCCTGGCATGCATGAGGACGCGGGTTTGAACCCCAGCACCACATACACAACGAAGTGTCGGGGCAAGGAAAGCTGCATGAAAAACTAAAATTCTCTCATTGTCCCTCTTTAAAAAAGGCGGGGAGGGGGAGGACTAGAGATATAGCTCAATAATAAAGCGCGCCCCTGAGTTCAACGTGGGGAGGCGGGGAACAACAGCAGAGCAGGCACCAAGGGCCAGCTCACTCAGACTAGCCTAAGCTAGTCTGACAGGTGCCTTTCCTGGCAAGATGCCCAGGCCAAAGTTAAAGCCAGCTGGGCTCTGGGTGGGGCTTGTTTTGCAGAAGCGATTAAACTAAAGCTACCTTTATATGGTGGGGAGAGGCGGGACACATTGCCTTAAAAGGAGTGTATTCTAGGGAGAGGATGTGTCTCACCTTCTTCAGTGGCATTTGCTACCCAAGCCTAGTCTGGGATCTTGAAGGCTTTAGGAGACGGGGCTGGCCCAGCAGGACCCTGGAGTTTCTTCCCAGCCCAGTTGTTCTAAGCTCTCAGCAGATGGCTTGTCTATGGTCCACATGGACAGTAGGTGGAATCACTCAGGAGAGTGGGAGTCTGGCCCACTCTTAAGTGGGAAGTACCCTATCTGTCTTTGGTGAATGGCAAGCTCCCTCTTTGAGCAACACAAGGGCAGGGATGGCAGAAATGTCTCCACCTCCCAGGTAAGTTCCCATGCCAGTTAGTAATGGATGGAGCTTTTGTGCCTGGGAGGTGAATACTGGGGGTACCCCTGGCACCCTTTAATAAAACCCAGTTCTGATCTATTCCTCTTTAACCCTCAAACATGACATTTTTTGGCCTTGCTACTCCCAGAAAGTGGTACAGAAGAGAATAGGGCTGCTGTAATAAACACTTCCAGGTTTCCTAGATACATATGTAAATATGTAAAATACTGAAAAGTTTGAAGAAAACTCCATCTTTAGCCTCTAAATGACCTAAAATGACTTCTTCATACAACTTAGATCTCCAAATAAGCCAGGAAAAAGACAAGGATTTCAATATATAATCTTAATATTTAATTTAAAAATAAAACCAAGGCTGAATTGGATTGGGAGAGAATGTCTGATTTGCAGAAGAATATAGGAATTTTTTTTTAATCATGAAATTACAGGTCATTGGTAAGAACAATCTTCTTCCACAGGCTCCTGCAGGCTTCCTACAGAACCTGCTTTGGAAATAAGAGAGGTGAATCATCCCCCTTACCTCCTCCCCACCAGGGATTGGCTCTCCCCAAAATCCAGAGGAGGAATAAATTCCCCATTGCCTCATCCCATCTGTACCAAGAATCTGCTTCTAAGCCCAGATGAAATCCTGAATAAGGGCCCAGTTCTTGAGAAAATGAGGGTCCCTTGGTTCCCTATTGAGATTGGACACATCTAGTCAGAGAAACCACAAGGCAAGCCACAGGGACTGAGACCTCGGCTTTTGGAACTTGTATGCACAGTTGTCAGGGTTTCCATGTGCAACCACCTTATAATTACCATAGTCACTGAGGAGGGAAAGAAGGATGGAAACCCTGAGCAGAACCAGACCCCTCCCATCTTGTTATGACTCTACCAAGTCCCTTATCCAGGGCTCCATCAGCACAGCAGCCAGTAGTTCTTGGCCAGTTACTGGGGAAGCAGCACAGGCTGAGGATCCCAGTTAGGGAAAGGTTGGGTTTTGGAGAGGTATGAATGTGCAGGTACAAAAGGCAAGAAGAGCATCCTATCTCCTCGCCTTGGCTAAGGCACTGAGAAGAAAGAAACAAGGTAGGAATGGTGAAGACGGAAAGAAGAGGGTAAAAAGGGTCCCCTGGACACACTGGCTTGAAGAACACAAAAATACAAATTGTAAGGGTTTGGGACAACCACATGGGCCCCATGACTGTGCAAAGAGAAGCATCTGAGAAGTGGGTAGAGTCACGCCTGCGTGTTCATTACCCATATTCCCCTTACCCTGCTCCAGAGTGGGAGGAAAATCGGTTGCAGGAATCCAAGGGAGCAGAATAGCATCGGATATTTCCCTGAGCCATAGGGTTAAGGGCTAAAGAAATAAAGCTTTGTACATGGCAATTTCTATCATTTCCTTTCCTTCTCAGTCCCCTCAGTCTATATGCTGGACTATCCTTCCACTTTAAAGGAGATGAAGGAGGAGTCAGCACCTAACAGAAGGACTTTGCAGGCCTAAAATAGTCACTCCTCCAGTGGAAAGGCCAAGTTCATCCATCAGCTATCGCTGATGTCCTTTTTTATCACCATCACTTGGACCCATCTCTGTCTTAGGTTTGAATAATTGGGTCAAGGCAGGCAGGCAGGCAGGCAGGCAGGCAGGCAGGGCAGAGGGCTGGCTGGGTTAGGCTTCAGGCCTGCTTCTGGACCCTTTGAAGCCCATGAGTTAACAGGAGCTGGTCTGCAGGTTGCTCTCCGTAAGCAGTGATGCAATGGATGAAGGGTCGTAGACACTGTCAAATTCCTCATCTGAGCTCAGTTCCTCATGTTTGAGGGTCGACTCAGCAGCTGAACGGGAAGCTTTGCGCCTGAGTTAGAAAGAATACTGGTAAGGGAGGGGGACTAGATTGAGATAGCCCCTCGTTCTAAGCTAAGGAAAACTAATTCTTCTGGGGCCTAAAGCCACTCACACAATCCCTTACTAATCAGAGATCTGGGGAGATGGGATACAGGATGGGAGCTAAGATACTAAGAAATAACCACAGTGCTTCCAGCCAGAGTAACTAACTACACAGTTCCAGCTTAAAGACTCTCCTTATCCAGCTTAGAAGAGGCATTCCCTTCCTGCTGTGCTGCCCTCATGGAGCAGGGGGCAGAGGGCAGCCCATACCAGGAGTCTTTCTCCAGGGACTTGATGCGGGCCTGGAGTTGCTCATTGACCTCATGCTGCTCCTCCAGCTCACGCTGTGCCTTCTTCCTCAGGCCATCTAGTCGCTCAATTTCTTCTTCTGCTTCATCCACTTGCCGCTTCAGAGCCTTCACCCTCAGGCTCAGCTGAGCAGGATATCAAGTCCCCACATTAGAAAAGCACCTGCTACCATGGCCTAGAACCTCCCCTGGAACAATCTTGACAAGGGATAATTGCCCCTGGAAAAGTATGACCATAGGCAAGTTCCCTAGCCTCAGAAGTTGTCCCTGGGGATTAAATCAATTAATTCATGCACAACACTTAGAAAAAGAAACAGCTTTCAATACATATGCCGCCTATGGCTGCTCTAGTCTCTCAGTGGAATCTCTCCATCCGTATGCAAGGAAAGTCTAGGTTTGAAAGACCTATAGGAGATGGAAGCGTCCCTTGTCCTTCAATCAAACACATAATACATACTTTCCCACGAAAGCTTGGCCCCAGGGTACTGTGTCCTTACCTGGTCTTTCTGGTCATTGACGTGCTGCCGCTCATCATCAATCTGGATGGACAACTCTTTAACTTTCCGCTCCAGTTTTCGGTTGGTAGACTGCAGAACAGACTTCTCCCTAGTGGGGAGACAGAAGGATGTCTACAGCTGTCACCATTTCTAAAAGAATCCTTACTTGGTGTCTTACTGACTGCAAGGACTTCTCTCCATCATGAGCCCCATCAACAGACTAGGGAGGATTCAAGGGAGATCCAAAGAACTAAACAGATAGAGGTTGGAGGCTGGAGTGGTGGCTCAGCAGTATCGCACTTGCTGACATGTGTGAGGACCCAACCCAGGTTTGAACCTCAGTACCACATACATGACTAAGTATCAGAGTGATGAAAACCAAATGGAAAACTAAATAAAACTGATTCATTCTCTCTGTCCCTCTCTAAGGAAAAAAAAAAAGATAGAGGTCATTCATATCTCAAAATTACAACTCTCTCTGCTCTGTTATCAGGAGAAAGGGGGCTCCCTGAAAATCAAGTCAAATTGGCCAAACCTGAGATAGAAGATGGGAGAAGGCCCAGAGCAGAAAAACCAAAGGGAGAAAGGGAGGGAGGAAGGACAGGCTCATATCACCTCTCTTCAGCTTGTAGCCGCTCCTGCAACAACTGATTCTGTGACTCAAGCTGAGAGAGACTGGCACTGGGCTTCTGGAAGCCTTCTGAGCTGGCCAACCGGGTCTTCAGCTCCTTGTTCTGAAATGGACAGGAAGCCCCCACTTGATCATACTACCTACCCCCTGGAGTCTATCCTCAACACTCCTGCTCCTTTTTACCTGTCTCTCCAAGGAGATTTTGTCACACTCCAAGTCCTGCCGAGCAGACCTTTCCTGCATGAGCTCTGCTCTCAGCTGATCCACCTAGGGGGACGAGTGAAAGGCACTAGAATTGAGGAGGGCTAAGGATGAACCAGCAAGCTAAACCGAGTGGGGCAGAGCCCTGGACGATGGCCTACTGAACCCCCAAATGCACAAGCAACTAAGTAATCATAGTCTATTCAAGTGAGAGGAGACACAGAATTGAAATAGGGCTTCCAGCCCTGACTCAAGTTAGAGTAACCCAGGCCAGCAGGATTCCTTCCTCCACTCAAATTCCTGGCTTCATTCCACTTGAGGAAACCAGCCAACCCTTCCCAAAGTGGAAGACACCCTGAAGTAGAACTAGCCATGCACAAATCCTGCTGCCAGAACTCTCCAAATTGTGAAAGATAGGAGGGTAGAATTGTTTTTGAGAAGGCCAAGAGCTTACATAGTCAGGAATAGACACAGTGAGTGGTAAGGAAGGCGTTACCTGGTCCCTGCCACGCGTCACACGGTCTGTTAGGAGCTCCACAGTGTTTTTCTCCTCATCTAACTCTGCTTCCAGCCGTGAGACTTTTTCCTAAGGCAGGAGGACAAAAGGTCACTTCTTCCCCAAATGTTAGGCAATGAACTACCAGACACAGATCAGCGCCCTGTCAAACTCCAGCCTTCATGGCCTTTCCCCTTTTGCACATTCTCAGGAGCCTTTAGGTCCCTGCCCCTGCCCAGAGCCACCACAGAGCTGGCGCCCTCTTCTGACCACATATGGCATGGGGGGCACCCTGTGACCATGGCAGGAAGGCAAACTCCAGTATCCAATTCTTCATTGAAGAACCCTATTTCCCTTTTGGGAAAACTGAGAGAGAAATCCAACTACCTGAACCAAGGCCAACATAGGCTCAGAAACCAAAGCACCAGTACATATTTGGAGAGCAAACTTAAGCCAGACAGTACCATGTAGAGGCCAAGAATATTGACTTGAGACTAGACAGCCTAGTTTGAGAATCATATCTACCACTTCCTAGCAGTCGACCCTCTCTGGGTCTCAATATTTCTGCAAGACTACCTACCTCATAGGGTTATTCTGAGGATACAATGAGTCTTAAGTGCTTGGTACACAGCACAATATATATTTGCTGCTGCTGCTGTATTATTATTGTCAAATACAGCAATTTTTTTTTTTTTTTTGGTACTGGGGATTGAACCCAGAGGCATTTAACCACTGAGCCCGACCCCTTTTTATTTTGAGGTCTCGCTAAGTTGCTTAGGGCCTCATTAAGTTGCTAAAACTGCCTTTGAACTTAGGATCCTCCTGCCTCAGCCTCCCAAGTTGCTCAGATTACAGGCATGCGCCACTACACCCAGCTCAAATATAACAGATTGAATGCCACTGTTACTCTAAAGGGGGGATACCACTGCTTGGCTCAGTTAACTATTGCTATGCAGAACTCATGTCTAGGAGCTCAGTATTACATTCTTTAAGTATAATAGAAGCCAAAAATCCAAATTCTTATATGACATCTATAAATTTCTAAACACTGGAGGCTTGAGCAGTGGCTCAGAAATTATAGTGCTTCCCTGGCATGAGCGAGGACAAGGGTTTAAACCCCAGCACAAGGAAATGTTGGAGTAAGGAAAGCCACATGTGAAAAACTAAATAAAAATTCATTCTCTCTTTCTCTCACTGTCCCTCTTTCTTTAAAAGAGAAAAAATTTAGGGGCTGGAGTGGTGGCTCAGTGGTTATGGCGCTTGCCTAGCACGCGCGAGGACATGAGTTAGAAACCCAACACCACATACACAACAACGTGTCGGAGCAACAAAAGCCACATGAAAAACTAAATAAAATTTGATTCTCTTTTTCTCTCATTATCCCTCTCTCTCTTTAAAAAAAAAATTAACTTTCTAAACATTGGCATTTAAACATTGCTTAAGACACTGAAGCCCAACAAAACGAGTCAACTGTGGGCTGCCAATTTCAATCTCTAGGACAAAGAGACACAGTACCCTGGTTCCTTTCCCCAGAGGGTCCACCTGTGCCAGGACCCAGAACCCCCACCTCCCCCTTGTCCCCCAACAAGCCTCCCCCAGTATCCTCACTTCAAGGATCTTTAGTTGCCTGGTCCTGTCATCCTGGGAGCGCCTCTTGTTCTCTGCCTCTTGCTCCAGCCCCTGCAGTCGCTGGGCCAGCAGGTCTTTGTCCAGTCGGGCAGTGTCTCGCTCAGCCTGGGATGCCTGCAGGGCCTGCCTCAGCCTCTGAGTCTTCCAAAGGGAAAAAAGCAACATTGCAGTGTTGTGTGAAGGTGGGAATTGAGGGGTGGGAGCAGTCTACCCACTAGGGTAGACTTCATCATTGATCATTGACATTCTTTTTTTTTTTTTTAAAAGAGAGGACAGTGAGAGAGTGAGAGAGAGAGAGAGAACATCAATTTTTGAGTTTTTCACATGGCTTTTTCATTGCTCCAACACTTAGTTATGTATGTGGGTGCTAGAGTTTGAACCCATGTACTCCTGCATGCCAGGCAAGCGCCATAATCACCAAGCCACTGCTCCAGCCCCCATCACTGACATTCTTTAGAATTGCTAGCACTTGGTGATAATAAAAAGCGGAATGAATTTTAGTCCATTTTCTTTATTGTTTCAAAAGTCTGCATGCAAATTGGAATCACTTAAGGTTTTTGAAGTATGTGGTTTTGTTGTTGTGTGTGTGTGAGAGAGAATGTGTGTGTGTGTGTGTGTGTGTGTGTCTGTCTGTCTGTCTGTCTGTCTTACAGCATGGGTTGGTCTCAAATTCCTGGGATCAAGGGATCCTTCTGCCTCAGCCTCCCAAGTAGCTGGGTCTACAGGTACATGCTACCACACCTGGCTGAGTTTTTAAAAATACTGATCTTGGGTCCCACCCCTAGAGATTATGATTTAAGTAGTATGGGATATACTTTGGACATCGAAATTTTTAAAAATCTTCCCAGGTGACTAATGTGTAGCACAGTTTAAAAACCACTGCTGGGGGCTGGAGTGGTGGCTCAGTGGTTACGGAGCTTGCCTTGCATGCATGAGTACGTGAGTTCAAACCCCAGCACACACGTACACAACAAAGTCTCGGAGTAACTAAGGCCACATGAAAAACTAAATAAAGTTGATTCTCTCTTTCTCTCTCTCTCTCACTGTCCCTCTCTCTTTAAAAAAAAAAAAAAAAAAAGAAAACCACTGCTGTACAAACAATGCATTTCCTGTTGTCTGTGCCTGGAGGAGACAACTCCCTCTACCATTCCCACTTTCACATGTCATTGCGAGTGCTTACACCTGAACCACAATGCCAGGAACCCCGGCCATAGGGTCATTTCAGAGGCAGTGACCTACAAACCTAAGGACACTGGACCATTCCCTCCCGTCTTTAGGCTCTTACCTCATCCTGAAGCCGGCTCAGCCCCCCAGAGGTCTTTTCGGCCTCACTGGCCCAATCCTTCGCCTGGCGCTGGGCATCTGCCACTTCCCTCCGGGCCTTTTCCTTATAATCTTCCAGCTGGGCCTGGAGCTGCTGCAGGGCTTGCTTAGAGTCATCCCCAATCTGCTCCAGCTACAATGCAGAGAAAAGAGTTTTAGCATAGCACCTCTTCAGTAGAAACTGTCTCTTCTCCAGGTCCGGCTCACAAGCCTCCCAAGAGCCTTGCAGCCCTCTCTTGCTCTTTTCCAGGCCTAGGTCCCTACCATGGACGGTAATGATATGCAGATGCTTGGGGTTCGAATTCTGGTTCTACCACTGTGACCAATGACAAGCTACTTGTCCTTTCTGGTTCTGTTTCCCATGTATAAAATAGGATAATAATAGTACCTACGTTGCAGAGTTGTTGGGAGAACTATATTAGTTAATTACACAGAGTACTTACAAAAGTGTCTCATACGAAGTAAACCTTCAGTGCCCATTTCTCAGCAAACCCAAGCTGCCAATGATTATAAGGTGTAACACAAAGAAAATCTGCCAGTTGAATAGGACATGCCAATTTCAAACCAATTTCATAAATGATGAAATGTGCACTTTTTAAAATTGACAAATGATAAAAATGTGCACTTTAGAACTGATGTAATAGATTGGGTGTTCAGTCTTGTTTTATAAAGTAAAAAATTACAAGAGGAACCTTACCAGCAAAAAGCAATTTATTTCCCTGTTTCCCTTTCTCCTTTTTCTTCACCCAATTTAAACTCTATTCATGAAGATTCCTGAATTTGGATCGTACAGACTTCTGAAGTAGAATTCCAGGAAATATTCCCCATGAATGAAGGCTAAAGGAACAGGTTGTGCAGGGAGGCGAGAGACAGAGAGGAAGCCAGGCACAGTGACTCATTCATGCCTACAATCCCAGCTACTAGAGACTGTAGATAGCAAGTACAAGACTAGCCTCAGCAACTTAGAAGACCCTATCTCAAAATAAAAAATAAAAGGACTGGGGATGCAGCTCAGTGATAGAGCACTCCTGGACTCCTGGACTCATCCCCAGAAGCTTTAAAAAAAACACACACACACACAAAGAAGGTAAGAAGAGCATCACCTAATACCCAAAGAAAATTGGACAACACTTTTGAAAGATTTGGCTTTGCCCCCGCTGCATTTTTCTTCTCACTTTTTCTTTCTGGTACTGGGAATTGAATCTAGGGATGCTCTACAACTGAGCTAAAATCCTAGCCATTTTAAGGTTTGATTTTGAGACTGGGTCTCACTAAGTTGCTTGGGGCCTTGCTAAGTTCCTGAGGCTGGCCTTAAACTTGCAATCCTCCTGCCTCAGCCTCCTGAGTCACCGGGATTACAGGCATGTGACAATGCCCGCCCCAAGTGTGAGTCAAGCAGATGCCGCATATTCTGACTCATCCCAGCCCATCCCCCAGGAAAGCTTCTGTATGAGCTGGGCCTCTTCTAAGGGAGGCCAGGACACCTGGTGCCCACCTCCTTGTTGAGCCGGTCCACAGTCCTATCCAGCAAACGCTTCTGCTCCTCCAGCTCTGCCTTGCTCCTCCGGAGTGCCTCCCGCTGCTTCCCCTCCTCCTCTAGGGCCTGGGTCAGTGTTTGCTGCTCCTGCCCCAGGCGGGCCAGCCCTCTCTGGGCCTCTTCCAGGCGTGCCTCCAGTGCCCGCTTGGCCACTGCCAGGCTCCCCTCTTCCTCCTGAGCTTCATTCAGTGCCTCCTCTAGCCGCTGTTTCTCTGCCTAGGAGAAGGGAGAGGTGACTGGTATGGACTGGGAAGAGGCAAAGCTTGGGTTCAGGTCATTTGGAGGTAGGTGGATGGGAGGGTGGGGAGGCAGGCATTTATGAAAACAGTGAGCAATGAAAACAAGTTTAGAAGACCCAGCAAAGAAACCAAGACACGGCAAGCAAAGGGTGGGAGATAGGAGTCAAAAGCACCAGTGCAAAGTCTGAAACATTCACACTGAAGCACACTCCAGAAATAAGCCCAAAGAAAACAGGATTTTGGAAGGCAACAGAAGCACACTATCAGCAAAATAAAACTGACAGCAGAGTGACAAGCAAGTATTTGGCTAGATCTGAGGGTAGAAAGGCCAGGAAGAAGACAACACTGAGGTGGGGAAGCACCTACTTCCAGTCGCTGCACCTTGTCCCGAAGTCGTGCCTCCACCGCTTCCCCACCCTCCGCCAGGCCGCGTGCCTCCTTCAGCTGCTGCTCCAGACCCAGGATGCGCCTGCGGAATTCGTCATTTTCCTCCTGGGTCTCCCGAAGCGTGGTCTCCACTGCTGCCTGCCGCTGCCCCAGCACTGCAGCCTCTGCCTCCGTCGCCAGCTTGGCCTGCGGGCAGTTGGGAGCAGCGGCTCAGACCTCAGGGTTCAGGCCACTGAGCACACCCAGGAAAGTTGGCCCACCAAGAGCCCAGCGAAGCCAGGGATGAGGAGCAGTGGCCCACTGCTGGGGCTTCCCTGGGAATCCCACTCCTACACAGAGGGCACTGGGTCACCAGGTCCAGCGACCTGCCCTGCCACATCCTGCTTTGACACACACACTTGGGCCCGCAGAGCTGGTTAGTACATACCCATCATAGGTTAACTTTCCAAGCCCTCTGGCTCCTCAGCCCTCCAGACCCCTCAGCCTCCACCTGCTAAGCCCGGTGCCCACTCCCCTTGCCTTGGAAGCCTCTTCACAGTCCTGTCTCAATTGCTGGAGGGTCTTTTGTAGCTGAAGGTTCTGCTGTTCCAGCTCTCGGCCTCGGTCAGCCTCAACCCTCAGGACTGCCAGCTGCTTCTCCAACTCCTGGTTCCGGTGTCGCCCAGTCACATCCTGGCTCTGCCGCTCTGCTCTCAGCTCCTTAAGCTCCTCCTGTGTCCGGCGAAGCTCCTAGAAAGGAAGGGGGTGTTGGCAGCATACAGAGCCCAACTGAGGTTCTATAAGGTGGAAAAACAGAGAAACTCTCACACCGTTACAGGAGGGAATGTGACATGATGTGGCCACTTTGGAAAGCAGTTAGGCAGTTTTGCAAAAAGTTGAAAAGACACAGAAACATATGCCTGTGATCCCACCTACTCAAAAGGGTGAGCCAAGAGGATCCCGAGTTCAAGGCTAGCCAGGGCAACTTACTGAGACTGTCTCAAAAATAAAAGGACTGTGAATGTAGCTTCCCTAGCATGAATAAGGCTCTGGAGTCAATTCCTAGTACTGGGGGGAAAAACAAAAACAAAAAACAAAAAACTGAACACAGACTTACTATACAGCTACAGCCCAGAAATTCTTCTCCTAGGTATATACCCAAAAGAAATGAAAATGTATAGTTCACATAAAAACTTGTACATGGTGTTTATTGCAGCATTAGTCGTTATAGGTCAAATACAAAATGACCCAAGTATCCATCAATTAATGAATGGACAAAATATGGCATATCCCTAGAGTGGAATCTTATTCATCCATTTAAAAAAATGATGAAGGGGTTGGAGATTTAGCTCAGTGGCCCTGAGTTTGGTCCTCAGCCCTGGGGTGGGCGGGAATGATGAAGAGGGGTTGGAGTGGTGGCTCAGCAGTTGGAAGACTTGCCTGGCATGCACAAGGACCTGTGTTCAAACCCCAGCACCGTATACACAACTGAGTGTCGGAGAAACAAAGGCCAGATGGAAAAATTAATAAAATTGATTCTCACTCTCTCTCTCCCTCTCTTTGAAGAAAAAAAAAACTTGATGAAGGTATTTACTAGCACATGGAGTAATCTTGAAAGCATGGCAGGAAAGAAGCCAGAAACAAAAGACTACTTGTTGTAGGACTGCACTTCTGTGCAATGCCCAGAGGCAAATCCAGACGAACAGGAGATTCGAGGTCACCAGCGGGGGAGAGATGACTGCTAATGGGCATGGGTCCCTCATGAGGTGATCAAAATGTTCTGTGCTTAGATAGTGGTGATGGCTTCACAACTTTGTGAATACACTAGTACACTTTAAAAGGAGGACTTTAATGGTATGTGAAATACAACTTCATTTAAAAATTATGTGCAGGGAGAATGGATTAGCTTGTGAATAAAATAAGATTGGCTATCTATAAAGTATTAAAAACCAAAACTGCAACACTGTAAATACTAGTGCATCTAAATCCAACAAAATAGGGGCTGGAATGGGGGCTCCGCAGTAGAACACTTGCCTGGCATGCGTGAGGATCCTGCTTCGAACCCCCATTACTACATACACAAGTGTTGGCAAAACAAAAACCAGATGAAAGAATAAAATTCTTTTTCTCTCTCTCTTAAAAGAAATAATAGAAATTTAAGAGCATTTTTAACTTCATCTTTTTTTTTTTTTTATTAAAGAAAGAGGGACAGTGAGAGAGAAAGAATCAATTTTATTTTACTTTTCATGTGACTTTTGTTGCTCCAACACTTTATCATATATGTGGTGCTGGGGTTTGAACCCACATCCTCGAGCATGCCAGGCAAATGCCGTAACCACTGAGCCACCACTCCAGCCCGGAACTTCACCATTCTTTTGGAAGTTTTTCTGAGAAAAAATGTGTCTCGTTTTTTGTATTCCTGGAGATTAAACCCAGGTGCTATCACTGAGCTATATCCACAGCTCTTTTTATTTTTCATTTTAAGATAAGTGCTCACCAAGTTGCCCAGGCTGACCTTAGACTTGCAGTCCTCCTGCCTCAGACACCTGAACACCTGGGATTATAGGTATGTGCCACCACACCCAACTACCTGAGAAAACAATTTTAAACTACATAACAATATAATACTCACCAAGATGTTATTGGTTGGCATTTTTCATGGGGCTTTTTGGGGGAGGTGGTATACTGGGATTGGATCAGGGTACTCTACCATTGAGCCACAACCCACAACCCTATCCCTTTTTTTTTTAATTTTGAGACAGGGTCTGGCTAAATTACTAAAGCTGGCCTCAAACTTGTGATTCTCCTCCCTCAGATTCCCAAGTCACTGGGATTACAGGCATGCACCACTGTCTCCAACTAGCATTTTTAATATTTTTCTCCATAATCTTAGCTTCTTTTTCTTTTTTTTTTCTTTTAAAGAGAGAGAGAAAGAAAAAGAGAAAATCGATTTTATCTAGTTTTTCATATGGCTTTCTTTGCTCTGACACACTTGGTGTGTACATGGTGCTGGTGTTCGAACCTGCATCCTTGCACTTGCCAGGCAAGTGTTCTAGCCCTAATCTTAACATCTTAATTATCTGGAAAATAATCATTTGCAGAAATCTCTTTCCTCATTTAAAAAAAAAATATATATATATATAATTATTTTGGGGCTGCAGCAGTGGCTCAGCAATGGAGCATTTGTCTAGCATGCACAAGGACCCAGGTTCAAACTCCAGCACCACATATACATCTAAGTGTCGGAAACACAAAAACCAGATGAAAATCTAAATAAAATTGAGTCTTTTTTTTTTTTTTTTAAAGAGAGAGGGATAGTGAGAGAAAGACAGAATCAATTTTTCATTTAGTTTTTCATGGACTTTCGTTGCTCAGACACTTCATTGTGTACATGGTGCTGGGGTTTGAACCCACGTACTCATGCATGCAAGGTAAGTGCCATAACCGCTGAGCCACTGCTCCAGCCCCTTTCTCTCTTTAAAAAAAAAAAATATATATATATATATATATACATAATGTGTGTGTGTGTGTGATGTGTATGTATATGTGTGTGTATATAGATTCAAAATATACACATATATACAAAAATATACATATATACACACACAAAATATATAGATACTTTGTGGGCTGCAGTACCAAGAGTATGAAGAAACTGCTCACTTCAATTTTATGACCTTATTATTTGTGACTCTTTTATGAAATATCATCCATGCATGATAGAAAAGGGATTTACTTCTAAAAACAAAGAAAAGAAAAGAAATAAAGGACAAATGTGGAAATTTTACCATGAACTTTGAGTGTTACCACTCCACCAGCAAGGTTGTGCTTTGGAGACTGGGGAGATGGACACATTCCCCATGACCAGCCTTCAGATTACAAGGTGGCTTCCCATACAGGTCAGTCAGCATGCCAATGAGAGCATTCCAGCCCATGTGATGATTTCTCATTATAAATTAATAAACCGGCATTTTAACTGTAAACATTTGTTTCATCATGTAGTTAATGAATCCACCCAGAAAGACAAAGCAGCCTTTGCTACACTGACCAAATTAGGTTTCTGAGTCCTCAAAAACGACCCTGGAGTTTCACAAAGCCACCTAATGCTGCTAAACATGAAGTCTCTTGGGAGGCAGCCAGCAGCCTCCACCTATACCCCAACCTGGCTGCTGAGAGCACTTTCCAGGAGAAACCTCTATGCTCAATGAGACCAGCCCTACTGTGCTGGAAAGAAAACTAAGAAGGCAGGATAAAGCCTGAAAACAAGCACGTGGGAGAGAGCCCCACCTGCACGGGGCTCTGTGGATAGGTGAGGCAGGTGCCACTACCCAGACCTGCTATTTTACCCCCCAACTCCCAAGTACCTTCTTGAGCTCCTCAACCTGGAGAGAATCTCTAGCACCGGCTCGAGCCTGCTCTACCTCCCTCTGCAAGACCTCCATCTTCTCCCCAAGATCCTCTTCCATCTCCTCCTTCTCCATCCGTAGCTGCAGGAGTCTGAGTCCAGCAAGGAGAAATAAAGGGGAAAAGGAACAGTGAGGCCTCCCACCTGGGAGAGGTTTGTAGGACATTGGAACCACCTCCCTGGAGGGCACCACATTGGGCACCACTCTTGAAAGGGAGGAAGGTGGACATGGAGAACAATTTGGGAAATGAGAGAAGAAGGGTAGAAAAGCAGTAGAATACAAGAGTCATGGAAAAGTATTCCTGGAAGAAGTACAAGGTCCTTACTCCTGCTTGGTGGCTCTAAGCTCCTCCTTGTTCTTCTGGAACATGCTCTGCCAATGTCCTGTCTCCTCCGAGGTCTCCTCCAGCTCCCTCTGTAGCCCCCGGACCAGGGCAGACATCTTCTGCCTCTCAGCCTCCAATGCCGCATGGTCCTAGGTACGGGGAGAGGCAGGCACCAGGAGGTTCAGCAGAAGAGCTTACTTCAAGGCAAAGTGTGAGCTGCAGAAAGGAAGCTCAGGCCCAGAGGACACCAAGCCAGCTGTACCCCAACACCCTGGTAGTACCAGGCAAAAGGTTCTCTTTCTCCAAATCACTTCCACTTCTGTCATCTACAGGATGTCAGTTACTCCCTGATGGCCCTGTGGCCATGCATCTGTATGATATTCTGACCGGTACTCCCTCCATCTGTCCTTATAGGTTTCCTGGCTAAGGTGCTCACTACATCTCACATTTAGGGAGAGTTCATATTTAAACCATGAAAAGTCCAAAAACAAAAGCTCCCAAAGCAGATCCACTCCTCAGCAGAGCCATCCCCTCCCAGTCCCTGCTCTGGTCACATGCCTGGGTTGCATCTTGCACGCTCCTACGAAGTTGCTCCGTGTCTCGCTGGTACTGTTGCCGGACTTGTTCCACCTCTTGGTCACGGGAGGCCACCTCTTCCTTCAAGGCCCCCTTCAGGGCTGTCAACTCCCGTTCCCGCAGCCTCAACTGCTCCTCTACTCGCAGTTTCCCCTCTAAGACCTCTTCCAGAAGCTCCCGGGTCTCTAACAGGTCCTAGGGAAAGGGAAGATAGAAGTACAGGGGTGACCATATTAGGATCCTTCTGTTTATTAATTAATTCATTCAGTCAGTCAAAAAAACATTTATTGAGCATCTCGTACTAGGTATGGCGCCCAGGTGCTCTCTGCCCGCCAAGATACCTACTTAGGATAAAGGAAACCTACTAGTCTGGGCTCTAGGCTAATCCCACTTTTGAGTCTGCATGAAAGCACACTGAAGAGTACCTGCAGTGACCTATTCACTCCCCGTACTTTGGGGAAACCGTGAAAGGGCAGACTGGAGGAAGCTCCAAGTAAAAGGAAAACATACTAAGGTACATAACCCCATCCCTACCTTGAGGAGCATCTCCTTACCAGGGTCAGAGCCCTGGCCCTGTTTCAGCTTGTTCTGCAGCTCCATCACCTGGCTCTCCAGTCCGTGTCGTAACCTGTCACCCTGCTCCAGGAGGAGCTTCATGTTCTGGAGCCTAATAATAGATAACATCTTTGAGCCCTATGTGTCAGGCGGTTTTCTAAGCACTTTATATACATTAATTCATTTAAACTTTAAGTATTTATTCAAATCTTTTGTTTGCTTGGGTCTTGTTTTATTTTTTACAATGGTGGGAATCAAACCCAAGAATGCACTACCACTGAGCTACATCACCAGCACTTTTATCACCTTCTTTTCTTTTTATTGGTGCATTACAGTATACACCATGGAATTAGTTACGTATTCATACTTGTACATAATATGTAATTTGGCCAGTATCATTTCCCAGTATTTCCCTCCCCTTTCATCTACTCTACTGATTTCCCCTTGATTATCATGAGATTCCCCCCAGTTTTTTTTTCCTTTTTGCTCTTTAGCTCCCACATGTGAGAGAAAACATACAACACCTGACTTTCTGAGTTTTACTTATTTTGTATATCATAATGTTCTCCAGTTCCATCCATTTTCCTGAAAGTGACATAATTTCATTCATCTTCATGGCTAAATGTGTACCACATTTTGTTTATCCATTCCAATCATCCATAGGACATCTAAGCTGGCTCCATAGTGTGGCTATTATTAATTGTGTTAAAATAAACACAGGTATGCCTATATCACTGTAGCATGATGACTTTAATTCTTTAGGATAAAAACCAAGCAGTGGGACAGCTGAATCAAATAGTGGTTCTATCCCTAGACTTGATGACGCTTCTTACTGATTTCCATAGTGGTTGTACTAATTTATAATCCAACCAACAGTGTAAAAATGTTCCTTTTTCTATAGATAGCATGTATTATTATTTGTATTCCTAATGGCTGCCCTCCTAACTGGAGCGAGATGAAATCTCAGTGTAGTTTTGATTTGTATTTCCCTAATTACTAATGTTGCTGAACGTTTTTCATATATTTGTTGGCCATTTGTATTTCTTCCTTTGAGAAGTTATCTGTTTAGTTCATTTGCTCATTTTTTAATTGGGCTATTTATTTTCTTTTGGTGTTAAGCTTTTTGAGCTCTTTATTTACATTCTGAATATTAATGCTTTGTCAAAAGAGCACCTGGCAAAGACCTTTCTTCCATTCTGTAGTACCTCTCTTTACATTTTTTTTTTTTTTAAGGCTCAGATACTGGGGATTGAACCCAGGGGCGCTCAACCACTGAGCCACATCCCCATCCTTTTTATATTTTTTTAATTTTGAATCAGGCTCTCACTAAGATATTCAGGGCCTTGCTAGTTGTGGAGGCTGGCTTTGAACTTGCAATCCTCCTAACTCAGCCGCCCAAACTGCTAGGATTACAGGTGTGCACCACTATGCCTACCTGTCTCTACACATTCTTAATTGTTTCCTTTGCTATGCAAATTCCCAGACCTTTTCGTTTATTTTGAGACAGGGTCTCCTAAATTATCCGGATTGACCTCAAAATTGGGATCGTCCTGCCTCAGCCCAAGTAGCTGGGATTACAGGTATATGCCACCTTGTCTGACTCCCTGTTCAAATTTTAATAAAGGCTCACCTAACTACCTTATTTAATACTGCAACCTGCTCCCTGACAATCCTGATCTACCTGACCTTGCTCCATTCACCACCTTCTCACATGTTACAAATTTCCTTACCTACTATATTTGTTTACCATCTGTTCCCTTTCCCTAGAAACTAAGCTTCTGGAGAACAGGGTCCTTCATCTGCATGGCTCACTGAAGTACCTCAGGAACCTAGATGAGAGCTTGTCACACACCACCACTGGGAAAACATCTGAAGCAATCCTGTGAAACAGGTGGGCTGACTCCAAGTTATGCACTATCACCTTAATTGATAGACAAGGTAAGAAGACAAGTCCCCGCCCCTTCCGGCTTCGGTCTCCTACAACCCTGGGAGGGTGGGGATCTCGATGCCTGGCCAGCTGCACTCACTCCTTGGTGCTCTGCTGGGCCTCCCCCTTCTTCCTCTCCAGCAGCTCCTGCAGGCGATTGCACTCTTCCTCCTTCTCCTCCAGCTGCCGCTCCAGCCCAACCCGGGATGGCTCTAGCTTCTGTTGCTTCTGAAAAACAGAAGAGTGTAGCAGATGGAGAGTACAGAAAGACTCTCAGAAAGATCCAGAATAGGGCTGGAGCCGTGGCTCAGCGATTTCAGCGCTTGCCTGGCAAGCACGAGGACCCGGGTTCAAACCCCAGCACCCCACACAACTGAGTGTCAGAGCAACAAAGGCCATGTGAGAAACTAAATAAAGTTGTTTCTCTCCTAAAAAAAAAAAAAAAAGAAAGAAAGAAAGAAAGAAAAAAAAAGAAAGATCTAGAATAATGAGAATGTCTAAAACTCACTGGAGGAGCTGAAGCGGAGGCTCAGTGGTTGCAGCGCTTGCCTGGCAAGCATGAGGATGCAGGTTTGAACCCCAGCACCACATACACAATGAAGTGTCAGAGCACAAAAACCAGATGAAAAACTAAATAAAACTGATTCTCTCTTTCTCTCAGTCTCTATCTCTTAAAAAAAGAAAGACAGACAGACAAGACTTACCCAAGGGACTGGAGTGGTGGCTCAGCAGTTGGGGCTTGCTTGGCACGAGCCAGGACCCAGGTTCAAACCCCAACACCACATACACAACTAGGTGTCAGAGAAACAAAGACCAGATGGAAAAATAAAATTGATTCTTTCCTCTCTCTTTCTTTCCCCCTCTCTGTTTTGTTTTGTTTTTAAGAGAGAGGGACAGTGTGAGAGAGAGAGTGAATGAATTTTATTTAGTTTTTCATGTGGCCTTCATTGCTCCAACATTTCATTGTACACATGGTGCTGGGATTTGAACTCATGTAATTACGCATGCCAGGCAAGCGCCGTAACCACTGAGCCACCACTCCAGCCCCTCTTTCTCGCTTGAAAGAAAGAAAGAAAGAAAAATTTCTCAAGCTTTATATAGCCAGTACGCAGCATAGCAAAGCCAGGATGAGAACTCCCAAAGAAAACAGAATGGAAAGTCGTTGGATCCTAACATACTCTGCCTGCCTAAACTCCAGAGAACCTCAAAAGTCCCTGCTGGTACCAGTGCACACTCTTGTCTCTTAGCTCACAGAACACTAGAGTGCTCATCCCATTGCTTGGAAGAGTCAGCCCAGTCCATCTCCAGGCCAAGGTTTTCTCCCTGTGGTCCTTCACCCCTCCCATCTCCCTAACTTCTCACCTTCACCTCTTCATCCAGCTTCTTCTGCAGCTCCTCCACTTTTCGGGTGAGTTCGCCCTGCCCTGCCAAGGCCTTTGCAGAACCAGAAGAAACCATCTGTTGGAGATATGCAGATACGGGAGGGCAGGAGTTGAGTCCACATCCAGATCCCTGTAAACTCTTATGGCCCTGACCCTGACCCTTGTCCCATCCAAGGAAGGCCACTCACCACCAGGGGCTGCATCTGCTCCACAACCAAACTGACTTTCCTCCTCACAGAGGCTTCACTTTCCGAGCTTCTAGAAGGGAAAAGGATAGAAGCAAGAGTGACCAGGAAAGAGATAATAGATAAGGAAAAGGGAAAAGCAAGGAAGATAGGGAATGAAGCCAGAGGAAAAAGAAGGGAAGTATACGTCTCCAGCGCTGGGTAAGCCCCACTCACCCCTCCCTTAGGATGCCGTAGATGGTGGCCTTCATGTGTTCCACACTGCCTGGTGGGGCTGCCTCTTGCTGGTCTCTGAGAAGGTCCGGAGTTGATTTCAACTTGGAGGAAAAAAGAAAGGAAGGAAGGAAAGAGAGGAGAAAAAGAAATTTTAGGTCAGAAATGTGTGTGGAGTTACATTACAATTAAGTAGAGGTGGCACCTGGGAGACAGGGCCCTTCAATCACGAGTGACACTGCTGAGGTCTAAGCGATAGGTCAGGGTCCAAGCAGGATACCCCACTACATTAATAAACCAGTGTAATAAATCAGATTTTCCTCAATAAGCAGATCTCAATAAGCTCTGAGCTATGTCACAAGTACTTTGTCCCTAATGGCATTTGATGTATTAAGAGTTTTTAAATAATTTACTTATAGAATGAACATAAGTTGGTCTCAAAGTAAAGTTGTTCCCCCACTTCCTTACATTCCTGATTGGGGAAGAAAGGTGTGGAATTTTGGCAAGAGCACCAGGGAACTGCTCATATCCTCCAAGCCCATCTATGAAAGCTGCAGACCCAGCAAATCAACATTGCTGGTGACTGAGACATGGTTAACAGCTAAGGCAATGACAAGTAACTCTCCATTCTTGTGAATAATGATTCCTTTCTCTTTCTTTTGTAGTACTCAGGATTGAACCCAGGGGTACTCTGCCACTAAGCTACATCCACAGTTCTTTATTTTTGTGAGACAAGATGTTACTAAGTTGTTGAGGATTTCGCTAAGTTGCCCACGTTGGCCTTGAACTTGTGATCCTCCTGACTCAGCCTCCCCAATAGCTGGGATGACATGTGTACACACCATGCCTGGCTTGTGAATAGTGATTTCATAGTTAGTTCCACTTTCCTTAGATTTTGCCCATGGAATTACTTTGAATGTGTAAATTTTGTCCATTTAGTGGACTGAGAGTACAGAACAGAAGGTAGAGACTGTCTGCCCTAGGTTATTGAATTCGCAAGGAGTCCTGGGCTGGTGGGCCAAGGCCTGTGAGAGGAGCTGGGGCTGGAAGTAGGGAGGGACTGAACCCACCTGCAGCATGGTGGGATCCCGTGCTCTCTCTCGAGGCTCCTCAAAACTCTGAATGACCCAGTCCTGAGTCTGCCGGGAATAACTAAAGCCACTGGGATGGCTCTGGCCTTGGGACGGCTGTTTCAAGCTGTCCACTTGGTTGTCATACTTTGTAGTGGAAGTCCAGTGGTTGGAGGACCGGTGCTCCCGTTCCTCAAGGGTGTCTCGTGAGAGCCGGCTGTCCAGGCTCTGGCTCCGTTTGCGCTGTTCGTGGGGCACTGTCCGTGTGCGGCGGCCACTCCGCCCTCGGGCCTGGCCCCCAACTTGACTGTCGAATTTGTTGATGAGGGAGTCCACTGAAGACAATGGAGCAGTGTCAATGGTGCTACCTGGGGAAGTCTCTTTGGGGGCTAATTCCAGCAAGCTGGTGCTCCTGTTGCCAGGACCCATAGGGACAGGCTCTGCCAGGGAGGCCTGTGACTGGGAACGCAGTAGTCTTCCATTCCAGTGGGACCCAGGCTCCTCATCAGATGTGCTGCCCTGAGAGGGTGCAGGAAATCCCTTCACCTGAGAGTACGGGTTCTCAGGGAGTTCCGAATCAGAGCTCAGAGTTCCTGGGCTCCCTTGGTTGCTGGCCCCCTTGATCTGGACCCCAAAAGAGTCACTTCCTTTCTCTCCACTGTTAAGCACCACAAAAGGCTGCCCAGCAATGCCCTGCACACGCACAGCAACCCCATAGGTACTGGCTCTTGCATCCCTAGTAGGGCGTCGACCACCTCGTCGTATGGTGCCCATCTCTGCACCACCCTCTGGTTCTGTGATGAAGCGAATCTGGACTCCGTGGTCTACGGGGCCCCGGGGTTCAGCCATGGTGGATGCCTGCTCATGAGCAGGAGGGATCCTAGAAATTGAAAGAAAAAAAAATAGTTCTAGCTGAAAGCTTGCCTTAAAAACCACCCCCCCGCCAAAAAAAAAAAAAAAAAAAAAACTCCACCTGCCCATCTTTAATGAGTCTGGTTACATTATAAGTTCCTTCTACATACAACAGTGGTTCTCATATTTTATCTGAGCAGCAGAAACACAGGATATGGGTTCCTAACCCCAGTTTCTGATTCAGTAGGTGTGGGGTAGGTCCCGGGAATGTGCATCTCTAACCAAATTCTCCCTGGTGATGTTAATACTGCTGATCCAGAGAACATACTTTGAGATTCACTGACCTAGAACAATCCATTTCCTCTGACACAGCCCTGGGGAGCTTGGCTTTGCTAAGAGTTTAAAGATTTTGCTTGATCTTCAAACATACTGTATACATATAACACTGAGTGCCTCCCTCCTCCCCTGAGTTACGGCAAATCTAAGGCCTGCCTACCACATACTGCTACCCCCTAGAGAAAAGGGGGCCTCCACTCCCAGAGGTCATTTAAAATACAGATGACCTTGAAACATGGCATTCCATTTCTGAACAGATAAACTGATGGTGGTGATGCCTCTGGGGGAACTGAGAACTAGAAGGGACAGGGATGGGAGGAGGGAGAGTTCCTACTCTCTACGAGAACAAAAAGGGATGGACTTTCTACTGTTTATCTTTTTTGCCCCTTTTGAATTTGAGACCATGTAGATACATTATTTTTTTTTAAGAGAGAGGGAGAGGGAGGGATGGGAAGGGAGGGAGAGAGAGAGAGGGGGGTAGGGGGAGAGAGGGGGGAGGGGGGGAGAGAGAGAAAGAGAGAAAATATCAGCTTTATTTCATTTTTCATGTGGCTTACATTGCTCTGAGACTTCATCATATACGTGGTGCTGGGGTTTGAAGTCATGTACTCCCACATGCTGGGCAAGCGCCATAACCACTGAGCCATTGCTCCAGCCCCTATGCAGATACATTATTTAAGAAAAGATTTAGGGGAGCTAGAGTGGTGGCTCGGTGGTTATGGTGCTTGCCCGGCATTCAAACCCCAGCACCCACGTACACAACTAAGTGTCAGAGCAATGAAAGCCATGTGAAAAACTCAATAAAAATTGATTCTGTCTCTCTGTCTTTCTCTCTTTAAAAAAAGAAAAGAAAAAAAAAAGAAAAGATATAGGGCTGGGGATGTAGCTTAAATGCTTGACTAGCATGTGTAAGGCTTTGATTTTGATCCCCAGCAAATAAACACCAAACAAAAAAGAAAAGATTTAACTAATAAGATTTTAAGTGTGCCCATCCAAGCTCCATCCCCTGCCCCACCCCAAACTGGTAGGCTTTTCCCACTTGAGGACAGGGCCAAGGCTATTCATAGGCTAGCTCCCTGGTCCATACTCCAAGCTTGGAGTGAGCAAATGGAATGTGTTTCAGGTATGCTCTGGCTCTAGGAGCTAAGGAGAGAGGGTCTATTCCAAGGAAAAAAAAAAAAAAAAACAGCTTCCCCACCTCTTCTGCTGGAGTCCAGCACCAACCTGGAGGTGGAGCCTCTAATGTGCCAGACAGAAAAATAAACAGACCCAACTTAACCTCCTCCTTGAGTTCTGGGCCAAGGAAACTTGGCCAGGTCCCTTTTAGGGATTGAAGAAGTGCTAGAAAGCCAGGGTGAGGACAAGGAGAGAGAGGAAGAATGCAGGGGCAGAGGTCCAGGTGAGAAAGGGCTTTGAGGGGTTTTTCTAGCTTTTTCAGCCCCTCTCCTCAGGAGAAAGGAACTGAAAAGGAGGGGTTGGTCCTTTTTTGGAAATGGTTCTTCACTTTGGGGGCCCTAGGACTAGATTTGAGGAAACTACGAAAGGAATACATCCTTCCCCAGGAGATAGCCCATGTAAACTTTTGCCACAAAATCTTCAAAGTTTAGAGAAGGCAGAAGGGTAAAGGAGTTCTCCACTTTTCTGATAGAAAAAGACATTGGATTACAGTTAAGATCTGGCTTGGAAAACCCTAGCTCTGCTTTTAATGTATATAACCTTGAACAAATCATAATTTTTCTCAGCCTCAGTTTCCTTATCAATAAAATGGGTGTAATGAAACCTCACAAGGTACTTACCTGTGAGAATTCGACAATAAATAATCACACAGGTGTATACAGTTGTAAAAGTTATCAAGTTATGCTCTTGAAATGTTTGCACTTTATTATACTCAGGTTGCACTTTAACAAACAGTGGGGAAAAGATAACATATTAAACATGAAAGCCCAGTCACAAATCTACAATAGATATTACTGTCCACATAAGCTACTCCTTTCCACAAGAATTTCCTGGCTTTACTTGGTACATAGAAGGATGTCACATCCTCAGAAGCCCTCCCTGACCACACCCTCCCACATACCAGGTCAGATCTATACTATATGCTCTACAGTTATGCTTTTGTGAGTTTATCTCAGTTTATCTTTATATTAGAGTGATTGTTTCCTCTCTTCCCCACTAGACCATAAGCTCCTAGAGGGCAAAGACCATTGCTGTCATCTGAGCCCAGTGCCTTACATGGTAGATGTGAACAAATATTTGTCAAAGGTTGTATCTTGAATCAAGTCTGAGTTTCCCAGCATCGGGTAGATTTGCCCAGGGATCTCCCACAGCCATTTCTCTCTTGCTCTACTAACGAGACCTCTTCCTGGACTAAACTCCCTGCCCTATGGGGCTGGAGTGGTAGCTCTGCAGTTATGCCGCTTGCCTGGCATGCACAAGTACGCGAGTTCAAACCCCAGCACCACGTACACAACGAAGTCTTGGAGCAATGAAAACCACATGAAAAACTAAATAAAATTGTTTTTCTCTCTTTCTCTGTCCCTCTCTCTTTGGAGAAAAAAACCTCCCTGCCCTATGCAGTCATGATCTTAGAACCGTATGTGCCTAGCCTGCTGCTCTCGGAAGTCGCATGATTTATGCATGAAACAGCTCTGTCCTGTCAGTACATCTACAGATCTTTCAGATCCAGGTCAAAAGGTTCCTGCCCAGGCCCAGTAAAGTGCACAGCCCCTTGGGTGAGAATGCCAAGTTGCATAGAGATGGTATCAAGTCCTGATGATTCCCCAACCTCAATCACCTTCAGTCCCAAGGTATGTGGGTCAGGGGCCAGGAGGACTGAGGGATCTTTGGGGTGGGTCAGACAGCAGGACTCTAAATGATTCAAAATGGAAAACCGAAACCTACCCGCCTTTAGTTACAGAGGACAGCAGGGCGGGGCCAAGGGAGCAGGGCAACTCCAAGGGCTTGCGTAAGCCCCATAGGCAGGTAAACAGCGACTGGGCACCAGGCAACATAGACCCCAGGGCCTGTGCTCTCACCAGATGCCTGACACTGCTTTTCCCTCACCTAGCATATGCCCAGGGCTCTTCCCATGAACAGTACGCTGGGGAGAGACCAGGACACAAGTTAATTCAGCTTCATCTGTCTGCCTCTGCCACTCCTGCCTGCAAAGAGGGAGAGGACACTGCGCCAGTACCAGACAGCCATTTCCCCCTGAGTTACTCATTAGCCTGCCCTGCCCCAATTCCATCACCTCTGACCCAGCTATATGCATCTCGTCTCCAACTAGGAGTGACAGAGTCCCTGGACTTCTAGCAGGAAGTGGGGATAGGGTGGTTTCGGGTGCACTTAGGAGGACTGATACACAGTCAGGCAATCTCCTAGATGCTAAATAACTAGCACATTTAGGAAGTGGAAGAACCAAAGGAATTAGAAGCCCCTAATTAGAAAAGGACAGCCCCCTTTTTCTCATAATTGAGATAAGAAGGTTCCCTGTGGATTGAAATAGAACTTCCCTCTGGAAGTGGACTCCTGGCTAGGCCCACTGAAAAAAAATAGAAACCTGAGAGCCAGGCTAGAGCTGCTTGACCAGAGGGGGAAAAACAATGAAGAAATGGGCCCCTACAAACTGGCTGGACTGGTTTGAGAGGGAAGGGGAGGGCCAGGGAAACTACACAGGGAGCTTATAAAGCAGACCAGAGAAATTCCACACCAGAGGAGGCAGAAGGGCAAGACCATGGGCAGTGGGCAGCGCTCTGTCCAGCCTGGATGCCAAAGTCAAGGCTCTTGAGGAGGCAGAAGGTCGGGAGGGAAGAGCCAGGAAAAGCAGATACAAAGAGAACGGGGTGAGTGACGGAACAGCGGAACAGCGTGTGATAGAAAGACTTTGTCTCCCTTCACCACTCCCTCTCAAGTTCCCAAAGTTGCATTCCTGATCCCACACTTACCTTGGCCACATCCCTAGCCAAGTCCTCCCCTCCCTGGCCTGAAGAGAAGCAGCCCTACCCCCTCTGCACCTCCCACAAGGGTAAAGGCACGCAGGCCAGCCTGGGAACCACAGGCAGCGGTGGAGGAAGCCAGAATCCTCTTAAAGTCGGGCAAATCTCTGGATTAGCAGGCCCCCAGAACCAGACCCCTACTCCCAAATATCCAGGATAAAAAAAGAGGTGCTGTGGCACGTGCAGCAGGACCATCTACAAACAGCACTTGCTAATTATTTCCCAATTACAGCTTTCCTCAGGCAGGGCATCAAAGGGGCCAAGCTGAGGGTGGCTCTGGTTCCATAGCTGCCTAAGGCAAGGAAATCTGCCTCAGAAGTCTTGTCTCGGGCCCCAATATGCCCCTCTCAACTGGCCTGGGGATTTGGAGGTGTAATTCCCCTAGTCTTTTTGTCTCCTGGGGAGTTCTGCCTATTTCTTGCACCACTACAGCCTCCTGCCAATCTGAAAACCATCCAGAATCAGGAGTTAGGGATGCCTCAAGGGGTTTCAGAGAGTAATGAGGATTCTGAAAAAAACATCAAGGAAATTGATTCAGCTCCCAAACCTCACCCAGTGGCCCCCACGTAGAACCAAAGAAGAAAAGGAAAATACGTATGGTTGGAGCGAAAGAGGTCTCATGAGAAAGAGGTATTTCTAGATATTTTGTAGGCCCACAGATCTATGCTTCCTCAAATCCCTCTCATGGAGAGAACACTCTCTCTTCAGAGGAATAAGGAAAAATTCTCCCTGGCATTAAAGAAAAGGAGGATAGAAACTGAAAGCCTTAAATAATTTCACACCTAGCAAGCAGTGGGAGGGGGTGCCCTCTTGTTCTGTCTGCCCTTCAGTATTTCTATTGGCAGCTGCCTTCACCTGTAAGTGAACGGTTAAAGAAAGATCCCACACCTGAGAGCCATCTCAAACCCAGAAGAGAAGTGTCAATGGCCAGCACAGGCTGGCCGTCCAGAGAAGTAACCTCAGGAAAACAGCACCTGCTACTGCCCTCTGCTTAAGTCTCTGAACCTCAGGCTGCAGATCCCTTTGCCCAACTGAGACGAATTCTTTTTCCCCTGCCATCACCCAGGTCTCCAAGAGAAATTCTGCCCCTAGGGCTGGCATCTGACCTCCAGAAATATCCTGGCCCTAAAACGCTTTCACATCCTGGGAATAGCCTTAGCTTCAGGTGCCCCAAGCTGAGACCTTCTCAGCCACCTGCCTCTGGAACCAAATCTAGGGCCATTCAGTTCTGCCACCCTAGCTGACCTCCCCACCTCGCCTCTCCAGCTCCGCACCTGTACGAGGCAGAACCAGATCTCCGATCTCCTCGACTCCCGCCCTTGAGGGGTACATCCGAGGGGCCACTTGCCTCTCAGGTACCCTTGGCGGCTCTCAGTTCACTCACCCCAGCCAGGGTGGGTGCTCCTGGGCTTCGCTCCGGGCTCGAGCTTGGGCTCGGGCAGAGCGGCACGCGCGGCTCCCGGCCCTCCCCCTCTGGCCCTCGCGCTCCCTCCTTCTTTCCCCCCCTCCCACCAACCTGTTACTCCCCTCCGGAGCTCCACCCCCATTGGCTGTCACCGCCCGCCCCGCCTTGTCCCTCCTCTGATTGGTCCACTTCCGGAGAGGGGCGGGGCGCCGCCGCAGGGACCCAGACCAGGGGTCGCGAGCTGGGCTGGCGGGAGGGGCAGGCAGGGTCACGTGGGCCGGCGGGCCCCGAAGCGCGGGGGCGGAGCGGCGAGGGGCATCGGAGGCCATTTTCGGGGCGTAGTGGCTGGCGGCCAGGGGTCGTCCCCCACCTGGGCCTCGGGAGCCTCCCTCCAGAGCATCTCCTTGGTTGTGCTAGAAAAGTGCTTCCTGCCTCCGGTTTTTCCCACCGGGAATCTCGGTCCTAGCCCCTTTTGCCCTTCATCTGCCTCCGCGTAAGCCAGAACACGCTTCTGTCACCTCCAGAAAAATATCTCCGTCGTCCTCGGTTATCAGACCTGCCTCCACTTCAGTTTGTCTCGCTTTCCCCCAATCCCATCCCAGCCTTGGATTCTCTTTCCCTCTCTCCTGGCTTTCCTTATCATTTTGCCGAATGACAGCTTTTGCCTCTGTAATTCTAAAAAACCACTTCCATCGTTTTGTTTCCCGTCCTAGGATAGGCTCCACCAGGGCAAGGGCCTTCTCTGTTTTGCACACTGCTTCATCCCAAATGCCTACAACAGGGACCACGTATTAAGCGCTTAGCTGTCGAATGAATGGGTACCGGAGATGTACACTTAACCACTGTTGGAATGACCTTCGCTGTAAGCGGAAGGAGACTCAACCCCAGGCTGGAAATCCACTTTTCTTGAAAGGTAGCTTTCAAGAAGTAGGGATATGGTTCGCAGTTCCCAGAAAAAGAGTAGAGGTTAAGCAATATTAAAGCGGGCTAGTCCTAAAAGATTGACTTCATTTACGTTGCTGGGCTCGAAATTATTGCTTTCGTTTATTTGTTCAACGGATCTTTGTTGTGTAACTGTTTAGGTTTGCGGAGGAATCTTCAGTGCAGTCAGAAATCCAGTGCGTTCGCTGGAGCGCAATTCCTCCCCCTCCCCCCAGCCTTCAGAAGCTAGGTGTGGGCCCAGAAGGGGAAAGTCCACCTGCCAGTTCCCCAGCTGGATAGTAAAGTCTCTGCATTCCAAAGGAAACTTTTTACTAGGAATGGAGCCAACAGATTGGCCCATGCCCTGGGGAGGAATAGCAAAAAAGGTGTGGTGAGGGTGGGGATCTGAAGAGGAAGTGTCCCTCCTGGATCAGGTTACCTGCAGACCTCTGCTGAGATTTTTTTTTTTTTTTTTTAGAGATTTTTTTTTCTTAGCTGGGGATTGTTGAATTGACCCAGATACTGGAAAAGTAAAAGTGCCTGAACTCCCCTAGGTAACCCCTTAACAATTAGGATACTTAGTGTATTTGTAGTAAATACAAAGGTAGTTACCCAGCTCTAGAATGCAGGTTTCAAGGAAAGCCCTGGAGCCTCTGAGTCACTGCCTTCATGATCTGTTCTGTTCCTCAAAGAAGCACTCAGTCTCAGAGTGACTTCCTCAGGTGCAGGTAACAAAGGCGACATCTTGATCTTTTTCCATAGCTCAACAGAGAAGTAATCCCTTTCCTTAAATGGTGGAGGTTAGCCTGGCATAGTGATGCAGTCCTGTAATCACAGCAACTCAGGAGCTGGGCTCAGGGGAATCCCAAGATCAAGGCCAGCAACTTAGGGAGACCCTGTCTCAATTTTCTAAATTAATTAAACCTTTTTTAAAGAGAGGGGCAGTCACAGAGAGAATCAATTTTATTTTTCATTTGATTTTTGTTGCTCCTACACTTCATTGTGTATGTGGTACTGGGGTTCAAACCCACCGGACTCAGGGCAAGCAAGGCAAGCACTGTAACCGCAGAGCCACTGCTCCAGCCCAAATTAATTAAATTTTAAAAAGGACTGGAGATGTGGCTCAGTGGTACAGTGCTCCAGGGCTCAATCCCCACTGTTGGATATGGAAATCACTCAAGTGAGCCAGACAGCAAATGCTCTACTCACTGTTTCAAAATCTACTGACTCTAGCCCTTAGAAAAATCACTGTCTACCAAAACTCCCATTTTAACCAGAAAACTCGAAACTCAGCCTCCTCCTCTCCTCCTTCTTCTCTCTATATTTACAGCAGGCTCTAATCGGCAGCTGAGTCTCAGACTCCTTTGGGCTCCCCTCCGCAGGTTTCTCCCAAATAAACCTGTTACTATTGAGCCACCGCTCTCCTCGCTCTGTATTTCCACCATTCGCCTCTTTCCTTACACCTAGTACTAAAAAAGAAAAGAGAAGAAATGGTGCAGTTTGAGCCAGGGGGTGGGTCTCCAGCCTGTAATGCCAGCGACTCCATACATAGGCTGAGGCAGGAGGATGGCAAGTTCAAGGACAGCTTCAGCAACCTAGCCAAACCCTGGGTCTGGGGGTCTGGGGGTGTGGCTCATTGCTTAAGCTTCCCTGGTTCAATCTTCAGCACACAAAAAAGAGAAAAAATAAAAAATAAAAAATACAATTTAACAAAATTGGCCCGTTTACAAATATTGCTAAAGCAGAACATTAGAATAAATATCCAGAAAAAAGAAATAAATAATATTGATATATATTCAAGGAAACAATTTCATTTTATGAAATTGAGTAGAAGAGAAAGTTCTAGGTAAATTGGAGAAGGTTCATCAATTGAATTGGAGCCAATGCCTGTCCTATAATTTTTAAAGAGAGGACAGAGAGAAACAATTAAAAAAAAGAGAGAGAGAGGAACAGTGAGAGAGAGAGCAACAGAGAGAAACAATTTTTATTGAGTTTTTCACATGGCTTTCATTGCTCTAACACTTAGTTGTGTACATGGTGCTGGGGTTTGAACCTGTGTACTTGCCCATGCCAGGCAAGTGCTGTAACCACCAAGCCACCACTCCAGCTCCTGTCCTAAAATTCTTAAGGAGGAAAGTGAGAGAGAGAAAGAATCAACTTTGTTTAGTTTTTCATGTGGCTTTCATTCCTCTGACACTTCTTTGTGTACGTGGTGCTGGGGTACGAACCTGTGTCCTCACACATGCAAGCAACTTCTGTAACTGCTGAACCATGGCTCCAGCCCCCTATAATTATTTTCTGCATTCCTTCCAGAGTTCTCCAAGACTTACCTCTACCACAAATAACTCCTCTGAAGTTGTCCTTGCAAAAGTCACCTATTAGCAAAATAGTAGCTGAGTCTGTATCTACTAGCTCAGTGGTCCTACACTTGCTAGCAAGCTTAAGGCCCAGAGTTCCATCCTCAGCACCAAAAAAATTAATAATAGCTCAAGGATAATCTGCTATTGACTGAGATTAAAAAGACAAAAGACAGGAGGGATTGGGGGAGAACCCAGCAGAGAAAGAATATAATAAATCAACTTTGAAATTTACCAATCTTGGAGAAGTGTCTGGGCCATCCACAAAAAAGTGCTGAAGCCAGGTGTGGTGCGGTGGTTGTACACCTGAGGCAGGAGGATCACAAATTTCAGGCCAGCCTCAGCAATTTATTGAGACCCTCGGTAATTTAGCAAGACCCTGTATAAAAAAAAAAAATAGTTGTAACTCAGGTCCCTAGGTTCAATCCCTAGTACTAAAATAAATAAAAATATCTAGCAAACAACTGGAGCTTACAAGAGAAATTAGGACTGAAATAGAGCTAAGAATCATCATCCTCATGTGAAAGTTTGCAAAGAGTACCAAAGAATAAACCACAAGAAATCCGGAACAGATGGAAGAGAAATGAAAGGGTGCCAGTGACAGAGAAGTAGGTGGAAAAGCCCATTGAGGAAAACTGTTCAAGTAAGAGAAGAGACTGCAATTTGGCACTTAGAAGTAATGGATCTTAGCTGGGTGCAGTGGCCCACCTCCAGCGACTCAGGAGGTTGAGAGAGGAGGATCACAAATTCAAAGCCAGCCTTAGCAATTTAGTGAGGCCTTGTCTCAAAATAAAAAGTAAAAAGAGGGACTGGAGTGGTGGCTCAGCAGTTATGGTGCTTGCCTGGCATGCTGGAGGATGCGGGTTTGAACCCCAGCACCACGTACACAACAAAGTCTTGGAGCAACAAAAGCCACATCAAAACTGAATAAAATACTTTCTCTCTCTCTCTCTCTTTCTCCCTATCTCTCTTAAAAAAAAAAAAAAAAGTAAAATGAGCTGTGGCCCACTGGTTAAGCACCCCTGGGATCAATCCCCAGTACCAAAGAAAAAAAAGTAATGAATCTTGGGCTGGAGTGGTGACTCGGTGGTAGCATGATTGTCTGGCATGCACAAGGTTCCATCCCCAGCACCACGTATACAACTAAGTGGAGTAAAAACAGAAAACAGAAGTAATGGATCTCTGGATTTTGTTTCAGCTTAGTAGTAGGTTCTCAACTCAGACTACAATATGCAATATGAGAAGGAGGTCAATAAAAGGGAAGAAGAGAAGGTACCTTGACTTGAAGAAAAAACTGGAAACAAAATGGAAGTTTTATGTTTTGTTTTGTTTTTTAAAGGAGAGATTGGTTATGTTTTGAGAAGACACTGGAAGAGTGGGTAAGATTCAAGAAAAAAGAGACAGTGGGTAGTCAAAACCTGGCCTTGGGGGCTGGAGCGGTGGCTCAGCGGTTTCGGAGCTTGCCTGGCAAGCACGAGGACCCGGGTTCAAACCCCAGCACCATGTATGCAACTAAGTGTTGGAACAACTAAGGCCATGTGAAAAACTCAATAAAGTTGTTTCTCTCTTTCTCTGTCTCTCTCACTGTCCCTCTCTCTTTAAAAAAATAAATAAAATAAAAAAAAATACAACCTGGCCTTGGAGGAGAAGGTGAAGTCATAGAACTAAACTTGGAAGAGCAGGTTTGAAGACGTGGGGGACTTAAGGAATTCGAGTTAGATAATTGTTGGACTTGCCAAAGAACAGAGTGATTTTTTTTTTCTCTTTGAGGCTGGAGAATTTGTAAACAAATTTTGGGAGCTGTTGGAATTATCTGTAAGCTTAACGAAACATAAATGCCAATTGAATAGCACACAGGACAGGCTTACTAGAAAGCCTCCCTTTCAACTAAATGTGATATCTAATCTGGTCCTTGAAAAAACAGGCAGACGAGGGGAAGGAGGAAAAAGAACAAAGAAAATGTCCAAAGCACAGGGGCAGAGAAGCATGTTTATTGAGGGAACTGAAAGGAGAGAGAACCTGTGGACAGAGGACAGAGGAATAATAGGAATTAAGATGAGAGGTTAATTTTGCAAGGCCTTGAGTATCAGAACAAGAAATGTGGGCTTTATTGGTAGGTAACGGAGAGCTATTGAAGATTCCCTGCCCCCCCACCCCCAGGGCTGAGGACTGAACTCTGGGCCTTGCACATGCTAGGCAAGTGCTCTGCCACTGAGTTAAATCCCCAACCCCCTGTTGAAGGTTTTTGAACAAGAAAGTGGCAGTATGTCAGAAGGCTTATCTAGGTCTCTGTAATAAACGCAATGACAAGGCTTGATTGAGGGAGTAAGTCCTACACACTAGAGCAGTGGCAAATGTGGGGGTTTGGGGGCACAGGGACCACTGACCCTAATGCCCTTTTAGCAGGTTACTCATCATTTTGAGTTTTGCTCACAAATACTTTGCTTCCCCCCAACCCCATACTAGGGATTGATTCCAGGGATACTTTACCACTGAGCCACATCCTCAGCCCTTTTTATTTAAGACAAGTTCTCAGGCTGGAGCTGGAGCTCAGCTATTATGACACTTGCCTGGCATGCACGAGGACACGGGTTTTAACCCCAGCACCACGTACACAACAAAGTGCCAGAGCATCGAAAGCCACAAAACTAAGTAAAACTGGTTCTTTCTCCCTCTCTCCCTCACTGTCCCTCTCTCTCTAAAAAAATAAAAATAAAAGCATCATCCTCTTTAAAAAAAACAAAACAAAAAAAAAAAAAAAACAAGGTTTCCCTAAGTTACTGAGGATCTCACTAAATTGCTGAGGCTGGCCTGGAACTTGTGATCCTCCCACCTCAGCCTCTCAAGTCTCCAGGGTTACAGGTGTGCACTACAGCACCTGGATACAAATACTTGGCTCTTTAACAGCAATAGGAATTTATAAGTATATTAACACTTTAGGCTTTTCCTGGTTGAGTAAAAGTTCTATTCCAGGTATGGTGAGAAAGATAGTAAGAAATGGTGGTGCATGTCTATAATCCCAGTGACTTGGACAACTGAGGCAGGATGAGGGCAAGTTCAGAGCTAGCCAGGGCAATTAAAGAGACCCCAGCTCAAAAAAAAGTGCTGGATGGGTAGCTCAGAGGTAAAATGCCTCTGGGTTCAATCCCCAGTGCCAAAGAAAAGGTCATGATAGATTATTCCTTTATATACCCTTCTAACCTTGGATGGAGTTCAGGATCTCCAAAAGTCCCCAGAAGATACTCCATTCTTCTGACTCTTATCCTCTACTCTTCTCAGTTGGACAAGGGAAGCAGAGCCACAGAGATTTTATGACATCACTGAGCAGAGCACTGATTCAAGAGTCACAAGACTTGTATTGTAATTTTACTTCTGGGAACGCTGTGCTCATAGCCAGTCTTCTAAACTCTTTGAGATTCAGCTTCCTCTGAGAATTAAGAAGTTTTAAGAAAATGCTCTCAGATTTCATAACTGTATCGTTGCCTAAGAGCAGTAGTTGCTTCTTCTCCCACTCCTCCTCTCCCTCTTTCCTCCCCCTCCCCCTCCTCATCCTCCTCCACTTTCTTCTTCTCCTTCATCCTGAGGATTGAACCTAGAGACACTTTGCGGTGGGCTACATCCTCACCTCTTTTTATTTATTTATTTTTATTTATTTTGCACCAGGAATTGAAACCAGAGGTGCTTAATCACTGAGCCTCATCCCCAGCCCTTTTTAATTTTCATTGTGAGACAGGATCTTGCTAAGTTGGTAAGTCTGGCTTTGAACTTGAGATCATCCTGCCTCAGCCTCCCAAGTAGGCTTGCTGGGGTTTTGTTTTGTTTTGGTTTTGTTTTTTGAGACAGGGTCTCACTAAGTTGCTTAGGACCTCACTAAGTTGCTGAGGCTGGCCTCAAACTTGGGAATCCTCCTGCCTCAGCCTCTAGAATTATGGGTATGTGCCACCTCATCAGGTTCCTGTGGGCTTCTTAGGGAACAAACAAAAAAGCAGTCAAGTTCTATCTTCTGGATCCTCCCTTTATCATTTGCTGGGTACATGAATAAGTGTAACCATATCTGGTACATAAAAGGGTAACTGTTGGGTACAAAGAATTCCAAGCAACTTTTTCTCAGCCTAATCAGAGTTACTCCCTGAGAGGGAAAGACTCATCCGGAAGTTCCTTGAGTTTCCCACACCCTCTAAACCTTTAATGTATCAGCTATTCACCTCTAATCCTCTGAGCAATTAAATTCCAATATATTCCAAGTCTCCAGTATACATTCAAATTAAGAGTATTGTGCCAGGTGCAGTGGTACAGGCCTGTAACCATGGTGACTCTGGAGGCAGGATAGAAAATTCAAGGCCAGCCTCAGTAACTTAGAAAGACCCTAAGCAACTTAAAGAGATCTTATCTTAAAATAAAAAATAAAAAGGGCTAGGGATATAGCACAATGATAAAGTGCCCCTTGGGATCAAACCCCAGTACCTCACCAAAAAAAAAAAAAGAAGTCTCATTAAGGACTGGGGATATAGCCCAGTTGGTACCATACTTGCTGAGCATTCATGATGCCATGGGTTCAATCCCCAGCACTATAAAAAATAAGTGAATATGAGTATCATTTAAAGGAAAAGAATAGCAAGAAACCCACATATTTCCAATTACAATGAAATTAAAGGACTGGATTCCTTCCACATATTTTTTTAAACTTGTTAAAATGCCATTCTGAGGAGAGAGCCAGCTTTCCTTCCCACACCCAAACAACAGCTGATTCCACCTCCCATCTTTCTTTCCTTCCCTCATCAGTAAGGGAGACAGAAAGTTGGCAGCTTAAACCTGTGCACACATTCCTGAAAGCCCAAGATGCCCCCAGTTCTCCCACAGTCCACCGTGGCAGAGAGTTTTAGCAGAACTCCACTAACTGCCTCATCTGTTCACGTTCCTTCTCTGAATCTTTTTCAAACTTTGTCTCATAACACAGAGGCAAGATGATATGTAGAAATAGTACTGGACTCAAAGCAAAATACCTGATATGGAAACCATAGCTCCCTTTAAGACAGAATCTGCCATTCAAACCAGGCATGGTGGCCAACATGCCTGTAATCCAAGAGACTTTGGAGGCTGAGACACGAAGATCACAAGTTGAAAAAGCATCTCTGGGTTCCGTCCCTAGTATCAAAATAAACAAATAAAAGAACTTGCGTTCAACTGCCAGCATGCAGTTAGCTGCCAGACTTCAGCTGCTTCACCTTTGGGGCCCACTACAGTGTCAGAGCTAAGGCTGCGCGGCTGCTGGGCAGCCCCGATCCAGTGACTAAGCACAGTATGGCTATTAGGGTCTGGTCATCTCTGCTCACTGCTGGACTCCTCTGTGGACACTCTGCTCTGGAGCTTCCCACTGGGGGTACCGCCGCTTGACAGGATCAGTACTGGGGCTGGAGTGGTGGCTCAGCCGTTTCAGTGTTTGCCTGGCAAGCGCAAGGACCAGGGTTCAAACCCCAGCACCATGTACACAACTGAGTGTTGGAGCAACTAAGGCCATGTGAAAAACTAAAGTTGTTTCTCTTTAAAAAAAAAAAAAAGAAAAGAAAAAGAAAGGATCAGTATCATAGCTTGAGGTTCTTCTTCAATTTTGCTTCTTGGAAAATATAGGACCCCCAAAGAAGGCAAGGGATCATGGGATGGGAGGAGGGAGGTAAAAGGGTGCGGGGTGGTGGAGATAATGAACAAATTGTATTGCTGAATTGTGTGCATCTAGGAATAGGTGACAACTAATCCCATCATATATACAACTATAATGCACTAATTTAAAAATTTTAAAAAAATTCTTTTTCCTCTTTCTTTAATTTTTTTTTTTTAGAGAGAAGGACAGTGAGAGAGAGGGAGAGAGAAAATGAATTAATTTTTATTGAGTTTTTCACATGGTTTTTGTTGCTCTGACGCTTAGTTGTGTACGTGGTGCTGGGGTTTGAACCCGTGTACACCCGCATGCCAGGCAAGTGCTGTAACCGTTGAGCCACCTCTGCAGCCCCCTTCCTTAACTTTTTTTTAAGAGAGGGAAGAGAGTGATCAAACTTGAAAGATTGTGAGGTATAACACACTACCTCCATTTTAGATCCCCCCCTCCACCTTGAGGATAGTAAGTCCATCTCTTCCCAAGGACCCCTTCCAGTACCTACCCATCCTCTTCTGATGAACTCTGCTGACTCACTGAGTCCCTCACCACACGTGTGGTGACCGCCACCTCCACGATCCCTCTTTGCACCTGCCTCCACCTTATCTTAGCCAGCTGCGCAGGCTGTGCACCTGAACTCCTCCAATTAGAGCAAAGGGCAGTATTGGGTCGGGTCAGAATTAAAGACCCCTGATTTCCTTGCTGGGAGTGCATTCTTTCACCCTTCCATGGAAGTAAATTTTCTGCCTTGCTCACCCACACCTGACCACGTGTTTGATCTCATTTATAACAGTGATAACCACTTTTATTTATATTTTTCTTCTGGTCTTTATTTCTCCAACACTTAGCTGTGTATGTGGTGCTGAGGTTTGAACCCAGGTCCTGGTGCATGCCAGGCAAGGGCACCAACCACTGAGTTACAGCTACAAACCCTTCCTTAACTTTCAATAGCAGGTCATCTGCATCCCTATCCAAAGGCTTTCTCTGCCTATTCCCTTTGTCTTGCCCAGGTAGAACTACCTGATACACTTTTTGCACTCTTAATTTTTGTCTTAACATCTGTTCTCCAAATCACTTGAACTAACTAGGTTCAAGCAGTGGTCTGATAAAGCAGATAGTAAGATGGGATTTGAGCACCACATAACTCATTCCTGGTGAATAATTGTAGTCCCAGCTACTAGAGAGGCTGAGGCAGGATGGTCACATGAACCCAAGAATTCAGTGCCAGCCTGGGCAACATAGTAAGAAAAGAGACTCTGGCTGTATTTTTATTTCCTTTTTTTTTTTTTTTTTTTTTTTTTTTGTGGTACTATATATTGAACCCAGGCACATTCTATCACTGAGCTACCTCCCCAACCCGTTTTATTTTTTATTTTAAGACTGGGTCTCACTGAGATGCCCAGGCAGGCCTCAAACTTAGAATCTTCCTGCCTCAACCTCCTGAGTCACTGGGGTTACAAGTCAGCACCACGGAAGCCATCAAGACTCCAGAGATGGTGGCTTCAATTGTTAAAACTGTCAGTGATGGTGGAGTGAAAGAATACATAGTTCAACAATGCAGGGTATTGGTTAGGCAGAGGGATGAATATAAGAACAATGAAATTGGCTGCCTGTTATTAAGTTGCACTGAACCCTGCCAGGAGATAATGAAAAGCTGAGAGCTGTTAACAAACATTGAAAACTAACTTGTGAAGGCCAGAGGGCCTCTTTGATGACTTACAAAGAGGCTCTTATCTACAGCAGTAGGAAAAAAAAAAATCTGAAGGCTAAACTCCTAACTCAATAGAGTTCCCAGAGGCAGATCTGCAGTCAAGGTCAGGTTCCTGGTTGAGAAACTGAGACCCTGACTCAAGGAATGGAGATATCTGGAGGGTGGGGCTCCCTACACTGCTCTGAATCAGGCTTAAGATGGAGCCCACTCCTACCGATTAAGAAGCTAGCACTTCCTCCTTGTGGTGAAATGCTGCAGAGGCCTCTCCCACTCAGAATCTCCTGACTGCCAGTGTCATAATTAGGATTAGGCTGCAGCTTAGTCCAGTGAGAACAGACTGGACCTGATAAGGGGAGAAAGGGACCACACTTCAGAGTATCTGCAAAAATAGCCAACACATAGTGATAAGAGTTGTGGAGTAGCTGCGATATTGGATTCTGATGATGTTTAATCCAAGGGAGGAAATACAAGAGTACATAAAAGAGAGTTTCTGGACTTGGGGATCAGTTTCTTGGGCTGGATTTTAACTTCCTGGTAAAGAAACATGGAGGAAGTTGATAGCCCTTTCTGAGTGAAAGTCAAATGCCTGAAAATTGCTATAGTAATTGGGGAAAGAAAGGATGAAAAGCCACCATGAAGGAGGCACACTACAGAATTAATTCTAAGAGACCAGAAGCCCCACCAAAGAATGTTCCATAGAAGGCACAGAGGAACCCTGATCACCAAGGCATCATCAGGAAGGGCTGGTGAGAAAAATACTAACATTACTAAGGTTCAGTGGTAGCTTTCTTCTGCAAGCCACAGTGAACAGGAGAAGACATTGTCACTAGCTTGGCCCTTTTGTAACAACAGGGGTGGTGGGGTTCTGAAGCAACAGAAGCTAGTGGCAGCATTTAAATGCCAGAAACCTGGGGGGTCAGAGTTACAATTATCATAGTGACTAGCAAAGTCAAAGTGGCAGTCAAGGGGGCTTGATAAGAAGAGTGGGTATAGATGGTTAATAGACCATGACCTCCCCAGTGACAAAATAGATGGGAAGTCAAAACAACAATATCGCTGAATATCCATAATCAAAAGAAAGTAAGCATGGGTGAATAGGAACCTGAGGATGAAGACCCAGTTTAAGAAGAAATTCTTGGGCTGGAGCGGTGGCTCAGCAGTTTCGGCGCTTGCCTGGCAAGCAAGAGGACCCGGGTTCAAACCCCAGCACCACGTACACAACTAAGTGTTGGAGCAACTAAGCCATGTGAAAAACTAAATAAA